>OY728143.1:951494264-951866764 GCA_963277665.1 Viscum album
CCCGTACACCCTAGACATCCCCCACCCCCATGGACAGCCCACCCAACCCCATGGACAGCCCACCCACCCCCTGGACACCCCCTACCCCCTTGACGGTACCACCACCCTGGTGGATGGCCCACCCACCCCCTGAACATCCCCTCCCCTCGTGGACAACCCCACCCCCGTGGACAGCCTGCCCACCCCCTGGACACCCCCTACCCCCTAGACAATGCTGCCACCCCCGTGGATAGCCCACCCACCTCCTGGACACCTCATATCCCCTAGACATCCCCCAACCCCGTGGACAACCCTCCCACCCCTCGGACACCCCTACCCCACTGGATAGCCCCTCCACCCCTATAGACAGACTTGCCACCCCAGTGGACAGCCTGCCCACCCCCCTTGGACACCCCGTACCCACTGGATAGCCCTACCACCCCCATGGACATCCCGCTCACCCCTGGACACTCCCTACCCCCCTGGACAACCCCCACCCCCATGGATAACCCTCCCACCCCCTGGACACCCTGTACCCCCCTGGGCAGCCCCCCACTCCTGTGGATAGCCCTCCCACCCCCTGTACACCCCCTACCCCAATGGATAACCCTTCCAACCCTATTGATAGACCCACCACCCCCATGGATAGCCCGCCCACCCCCCATGGACACCCCATACCCCCTGAACAGCCCCTCCACCCCCGTGGATATTCCGCCCACCCCCTAGAGACCCCTACCCCCCCTGGACAGACCCCAACCCCATGGAAAGACCTCCCACCACCCTGGACACCCCTCCCTTGGAAATCCTCCCCCACCCCAGTGGACAACCCGCCCACCCCCTGGACAACCCCCCTGGACCCCCACCCCCCTGGACACCCCCACCCCCCTAGACACCACCCCACCACCTGAACAACCCCTGCACCCCCTGTGGACATCCCCACCCCCTTGGACAACCCCCACCCCCTAGACACCACCCCACCACCTGGACCCCCCCACCTTAATAGTCAGATGCTCAAAATGTAACTCTGACTACAATGGGCTCTCTGAAATGTGAGTGTCTTCTCACCATTACGAAATGTCTGCACCAAAGAAATTTAAATGGGTTAGTTGGAAGAGTGGTTTTCATGTGAAGATTGAAATGGGGAAAACTATGTTGTGGTACATGTCATGGTTGGAATAGTCTACTATTTTTATGTTCTATTGTTGGTGTTTTTTTGTTCTATTTTAAGTTTTGTTTTCAGGTGTGTTTGCAGGTGTATGAAATGAAGGGGATGTGTGGCTGATGTGTTGGATGCTATGCTGTTTTATGTAAATACACTATACCAACAGTTTAAAACTATTGGTAAAGTGTATTTTGAGAATAGTTTTACCAACAGTTTGAATAAACTGTTGGTAATACACTATACCAACGGCCCAAAATATTTTTACCAACGATTTTAAAGAACCATTGGTAATACTATATACCAACAGTTTCTAAAATTTGGTAAACAATATGTAAACTATATATCCCAATGGTTTATTTACCATTGGTATAAATATATACCAACAGTTTCTATAAAACCATTGTCATACTAAAGGTTACACTACCATATACCAATAATTTGAGAATAACTGTTGGTATATGCATTTCACAACGGCTTACTAACCAACGGTTTTCAAAACCATTGGTATACAATATACCAACGATTTTGATGCGTATACCAATAGTTTGAAACCGTTGGTATATATTGTATTTCCAGTAGTGTGATTATTATTGAATTACAATTGATATCCCATTCCATTTATTAGGTAGTACTCTTAGTACTTTGAAAGCTTGATCTTCTTGTTTGATAGGATCACCTAAGGCTGTAATATTATTGATAATCTTTGTAATCCTTCTATTCATATAAGTAATACTCTCTCCATAAAACATTCTAAATGTGTCAAATTTCATCTTTACTATTTCATACCTCATTTTTATTATATTATTTATTCCTTCATAGGTAAATACAATGGTTTTCCACATTTCATAAGTAGTAGGACATTGAGAGACATGGCTGAATTCATCTGGTCCAAGACCACAGATAATAGCATTCATAGATTTAGAATTCATGTCATACTCATCCTTTGTAGTAGTAGTCCAAATTTTAGGATTTTTAGTAATCATGTATGGAGTAATGATTTTTGAGTAGACTTTAAATCCCAGATTCTTCAAATAGATAATAATCTATGATTTCCAGCATGCATAATTTTCACAATTGAAATAAAGAGCATGAACCATTAACATTACTTCTCTTTGATTAGTCATTAACATCTTTTGTATAGACCTTATAATTTTATCTTGTTATAGATTTGTTCAAAATATCTGATTTGATACCAATTATTAGGTTATAATATACAAATATACACAAGAGGGGGGGGGGGGGTGAATTGTGTCTTTTAAAAATCATCCAAAACTCTAGATTTTTGATTTCATATATAGATTATGAGGATGATTAGTGTTTATCTTTGGTATTAAATTATGATCATTGGATAAAACAAAAATAAAAAACACAACTATTTATAGTGGTTAAGGGCATAAAGATCCCCTAGTACACTCCACCGATTACTCTCTCTGTGATTTTGGTGAATTTTACTAGTAAGGTCCTCATATCATAAGACCAATCCATAATTGAGTGCCGGAAGTTGACACCTTTACAAATAAGTCTAAAAACAAATCCTACTGGTTCTTTAATAGCAAACTAAATAACTAAAAATTAGACCAAGAAGATGATACTCCACCACAACTGAGCACGAGCAATTGAAACTCTTAATAAAAAAGATATTGATAAAGAAATATTCCAATTGAACTTCACAGTTGTAACAACAACTTATAGTAGATTGATCTTCTTCTTCATAAAATAGTTTCTTCAAGAAAGAGTAGTTTCAATGAAAAACAGTTTCAATAGATCTTTGAATAAAATAAGCAATGATTAGCAGTAGAATACTTACAAAAAATACAAGATCCAAAACATGTATATCTGCAAATTTTATCCTTTTATGCAGATAATAGAGTCTTATCGATTGTTGTAGTAGATTTGTAAAAGATCTTCACAAGAATGTAGTTTCAATATCAAAAATGTGTTTCAATATGTGCCATTAATTCTTTTTAATCAAATACACATATATATTGAACAAATACAAAAATAGAATAAATAAAGTAGAGAGTCTTCTTTTCAATTATATATCCAATAAAATTACTTGACAAATTATGAGAATTCAATTTCATAAGACAAATCTAATTATTCGTAACTTCCCTTAAGAATAGAAGACAATATTTCTACATAATAAGATTCTTTGAATCAATCATAACAAGATTTGAATCATTTGAAAATGATATTTAAATCAGTTTGATATTCTATAAATACCGTTGCACAAAACTCTGATAAAATCGTAAATTCAAATCTCCGATGTTGAAAACTCAAACATATGGTTCCTTCATAAAATGAAAAAAATACCAAATGTAGGGTTCAACTATGTAGCATTCATTATCTAAATTTAGGGTTTAAAATATAAGGTTGATCGGAAAATTAAGGTTGATGATCCATACATTTGCTTCTCAAACATAGGGTGCTTTAACCATACTTTTCCTCTTTTTCATAACGTAATGTTATATTCAAATGTAAGGTTCCTTTATCCATACGATTCTGTCAATTTATGGTTGATTAACCATACATAATGATTGTTTAACATAAGGTTTAATACAAACATAGGGTTTGTTCCTTATGTTACATTCTTCAATGTAGTGTATGAACAATGTTTCTAGAATATGATTAAAATAATTCCAAACACATTGAAGAATATTCTACGTGAATAATAAGCTTGAATATAATTCCAAAATAAGTATTATAAAGAATATTAATTTCCTGAAATACACTTAAAATAATATAATTAGTAAAACAAACAAGGTTATTTGTGAGCATCAAAATCAATAAGATTTATTGAGTATTGTTGAGACAATACATGACCAACAAAAATAAGTATATAAAATCATTTCATTAGTCAATTATCACTACTAATACTGTCATAGTGGAATGGGTTCACTCCCCATTCCATCATTTCCTTAGTCGAGGTTTACTACCAAGACTATATTATTGGACAAAGCCCCTTATTGAACTTGGTTCACTCCCTATTACAGTCCTTATTATCTCATGATATATTCATATTTACCCAATGCATTTGAGGGATATATAATTCTAATACCACCCATCACATGATAAAAAAAATATATGTGTGACATAAGATCATAAAACATTCATCATATCACCAAATCATAAGCCGTGGAAAGGATATTGGTTTTATAAAAATTTCATCAACATAATCACAATTCATCCGGAGAAATAATAAATATGGTAACATTGGATCATATCCCCATTAAATCATAAGAAATTTCAAAATATTTTCTATAGATAAAATTCCTTTAAAATATCACTATAACATTTCTTAAGGAAATAAACATTTTTTGAAATCGATTATTTAGAATAAAAATATTTCAAAATTATTATGGAAATAATTTTCTTTGAAAAGAAAAAAAGGAAAATTATAAAGGAATATTTAAAGAAAATAGTATTCATGATGTTTGAGAATTTGGTTTATGTTAAAAAAATTCATTTTACATTTTTAGTAAAATTTCAAAAGTACCACATTTCAAAAATGATAAGAATGTTACTTTTAAAACTTGTTAAGGAAAGTAAAATATAGTAAAAAATTTATTTAAATAATATTTTTAGAATATCAAAAACATTATTGAAAACATTTTAAAGAAAATATAGATATGGAAGAAAATATTACCAACTAAAGGGAAAAATAATTTCAGCTTTCCTTAAGAAGATTCTTACAGTATATTGAGTGCTTAAAGAAAGGATAATGAAATGAAAAAAATGAAATATCAATAAATTATAATATTATAATAAAATTCATAATATTTGAGATATATATATCATAAAATTTCATTATAAATTTTTTTAAGCATAAACAATCCGAGTAAAAATGATATTGTACTATAAAACCCTTACCTAAATTTTTCTTTCTTTGTAAGAACTATAAAATCCTGTATAATAAATTTAAATTTATTATAATTATATAATATAATAATATTAATACATATATTATCATATATTATCTTATTATATCATTTCATCACTTGTTTATTTATAATTCTCTCTTAAAGTTGTCATTTCGGGTGCTATCCACTTCATTTTTCATGTATGTTTTAGTTCGATGGTTATGGTCCTTGAAATTTTATCATGGTTACTACATATAAATAATTTTAATAATGAAATAAATATCATATAAATATTCATTATATACATATTTATAATCATTCATATATAGTGGTGATGAAAAATTAATTACATTACCATGTGGAGATGGTAGTTCATACATATGCATGAGTGACTTTCCATTTTTCGATGGATGGAAAGAAAGATAGGTAAATATTAATTAATCTTTAAAGAATAATTATTATAACATAAATATAATATATAAACATTAAATCAATTATAATAACAAACCATGAATTATGGTGGTGGAAAATGAGTCATATTACTGTGTGGACACAATAGTCCACACGTACACACAAGCGATACTTTCATCTGCCATTGGATTGAGAAGAGGTGGTAAATGGTTATTCCATTATCATAATAACATATAAGTATATTTATAATACTTTATTAATAATTTTTTATGGATACAAAAATTTTAGAGTAATTATAAGAAGAAATAAAATTGAAAGATCTTGGTTAAGATCTCTACCTCTAATTTAAAAGACCTCCATTGGCTTACTCCTTAATCCTTGAAGGATTGGTCTTTGGAGAAGAAAAAAAGATCTAGGATGAAGGGAAGGATTCTAGGAAGGGTTTTTAGTAGTTATTTTATGATATATAATGATTAAATGGTGATAATATGTGAGTATAAGATGTTCCCTTTTATAAGTGAGGGGAGGGACACATGTGGAATTTTTAAAAGATTTCAATGATTTAAGGTCACTTTCATTGTAAAGTGGATCAAAAATGGATTTTTTTAAGTTAGGATAAAATAAGGTTTAAATAAATTGAATAAATAATAATTTTATAGGTTTGGGTGTCAATAATACCCTTATCTCATGGTTTAACCCCCAATAAATCCTTTTAACCTTAACCATGCTAACAAAATTTTACTATTTTTACTATTCACTATGACAAAAAATTAAGCTCAAACAATAAAATTATATTAAATAAGATTATTATAAATATGGAATAAATTTTACCAGATCCAATTTCTATAATTAATATAATTTAATTTTAATTAAGTGTGAAAATTACAACATAAACTCGTATACAAAAAATGAATTTTAAGTTTAAAACTTAATTTACTTCCATTCCTTGCCTTAAAAAAACATAAAATGAGTGTTAAAATATTATACTGAATACATAATCTATAAATTTCATTAAAAACATTAATAAATATTCATTAAATTAATTTATTAAGATAAAAACACATTTTGAGCTTTAAAATAGTTTTCTAGAAAACTGTGTTTTTAAGCCCAAAAATTAACTTACACCAAAATAAATTATAATGATGATTCATATGTAATTAATTATTTTATTTGTAATTAAAGTAGAAATATTTTAATTTAATATCAAATTGAAAGCATAATATTACATCTACCTAAAAATAAAATACAATTTTTTCAAAAAATTGGTATTTTTACCATTCATAGAAAAATATTTTTTTTAGAAAAATCCTAAAAAATCACCCTAAGATAATATTGAGGTTATGATTTTAAAAAATTATATTCATTTAATAAAATAAAATTTCTAAAAATGGTAGAAATTAATTATAAATTTCATATGTAAAAATGAGATAAAAAACATTTTTTGAAGAAAACATATTTTTGAAGTATAAAATGAATTTACTGAAAATTGAGTACTTATTTATTATATATTAATTAATACATATAAATTAATAAAAACATTATATATATTTTTCATAAAGTTATTATTACTATTCATACCAGTCAATTTAACAGCTAGATTATAACAATTTACTATATAGAGATTCATATGGACTCGGGGTTGTGTGTAAGGAAAGCTATCAACTACTTAAATTTTTATTTCAAAGGAAATATATATAACATCTTAGGGTGTTACATTCCCAATTTCCACAAGCTGGAAAAAAGTTCCAAGGTTGTAAATTTTTTTACTTTGGGTATGATTTTTCTTTTAAATATTAATTAATAATCACAGAATCTTATCAAGAATCCAATATGGTGAATCCATACATTGGACTCCCATGCAATGCATGATAAACAGTTTTTAAAAATAGAAGCCAACCAAATTAAGAATACAGAAAATAAAAATCTATAATAAATTTAATTATTAAATATTGAGAGGAATACATAACATGAAATGATTCACCAGAAACCAAAATAGTTGGATGGTTGAAATGACCTATACATGAACAACCTAAGAAAAAATAAAAGGGGTCCCAAATTACCATGTAAACTAACTCCTTTAGACCCCTAGCCACCACCCAATCAATTCCATCACCATGCTCTATGAAAATTTAATGTAAAAAACCAAAAAGGAAATAGGTTCTCACCTAGACCTATAAGAAACATTGAACCTACATACACACCAAGATGTATGTGGAGGGTGTGAGAAGAATGTTCCTAGTAAAATTCCACTAGAGTCTATAAAATTCCTTTTATAAGATATTTCATAAATTCTAATTTTAAATAGAATTTATAATTTTTTTAATATTTAAGGAAAAAAATAAAATTAATGTACCTATTCATCTCATTTTTAAAGAAACCTAACACTTTTTATTGAATACCCAAGTGTATTTAAAAACCTCTTTTGAAATATTAATTTGAGAGAATTAAAGTAGTACATTTATTCCCTAAACATAATAAAAATTAAAACTCTTTATTTAACATTAATATTCTAAAAACCTTTAATAGAAATCTTAGATCAATTTATGTAATTAAATAAGTGATGAAATTTGTAAAGTAGGTACACATAGAAGTTAAAAAAATATAAATATATATAAAATAAAACATTTATAACCTCACAACACTATAAAATAAATATAAATAATGGTCACCATATATATGGTTATAAAAATTAGAAAAAAATTCATAATAATGAAGTAAAAATAAATAAATAAAGGCAATAAATAGAGTGATAATTGATAGAAATGTAATAAAAATAATCCAAACCAATAAATATGGAAATAAATGTCACATAATACTTATCATGGAAAACATGTTAGGTCTCATTGAGACAATCATATATTTACTTGAGTGTAATCATCTATTGGACTATCAATGAATTCTTAACAAATAACCCACTTACTCTAAATTAGCCCCACTAAGTGGAACTCCCCATAGCCAGAGCATAAAATGCCCCGACTCGAGAGCCATTGAACATATGCTCTTGGTCAGAGAGCCATGAGGCCTTAGGTGCACCTCCCCATATGCCAAAGGATTCCAACTAATAGTGAGGGTCTATTGGGTGATAATGGGGAGACTATACCCTTTGTAGGTAATAATGATAATTGTAACAATAATAGAATTACAGGAGAACTCAACCAGAAAAATGGAAGCAATATATATAAACAACAGTAACAAAAAGACAAAGTAAACATATTATATACATTAGATAATGTATACATTCCATGATAGTCATAAAAAATAATACAAGATCGCCAGTGGTTTGATCATATAATTACATATTCAAAAGACCAAAAATGAAACTCCAGTTTGGTAAAGAGGAACCACCTAGTCCAACTACCAAAAACCATGCCATCCATCCTTTTCACCTTGGCACATATTAGCTCACTAAGGTCTAGTCCACGAGCTTGATCCCTTTCCTATACTCAATTCCATAAATTCTGCACACATCCTGAGGGTCTTGTGATGGGTGTGAGTATGAACTCAACATGCCCACACCAACCTATTCCTATATTAAATCCACATATATAATAGAGTATTCAAGAAATAGTTAAATAGAAACTACACACATATTATATAAACTGCGTTGCCTATGCTCAACGAACACATGGGAGAGTTTACCTGCTTTGGCTAACACCTACATGGAATGATGTATCTATAACTAGTTATACCAGAAGAATCCTTAGTCTCCCATCCATTCTCATATCACACAACATCACATACCTCTCATCACCACCCATACACTATGAAAAGTAAATATGTTGTTCCATTAGCACACCCATAATTATATCACAAGTCCCTTGGACTTCTATTTATTAAGACACCATCGGTTTGACCTCCCAACTTCCCAAGGTACAATGATAACCGTCTTTCCATAATTCCCAACCAATCATCCACGAATCACAGAGAGCCTTATCCCCCATCTAATGGTCTCTCACACCATCACCCATGTAATTCTATAATGAACATCTCCTCCATATTGATGGTCATCACCACCCCCTATTCCTCAAAGTCTACAGAGGCATTTACCCACATTTAGCTATAAAATAAAACCCAATCGGTCCTGATATTATGTGAACATGAACCCAAGGATGATTTCAAACAACAAAGGTGAGTATAAATTCACCAACAACCTAATCCATGACAATAGTGAACCTCCATCGCCACCTACGACCTATGTTGCACAACCGCGGTACTGAACATCACCATATTCATCAACTTGAAAAACCATGCCATCTTAATTTCTAGTGATCATAATCACTCAAAGTCTCATGGTACATTCCCTAAATGACCCCATGGATTGCACATAGCCATTATCTCACTTTAATAAATTACATACTAACAATATCCTACCAACCAGTCGTGAAACACCATTTCACACCTGTCATAAAAAACAAATCTCAACACACCTTATCACACATGAAAATACCCTTTAGCATTTTATAGGAACAACAAAGAAATAAAAACAATTTAAAATTAGTCACAAATAGACCACCATACTCACCTATATTTACTAAACATTCCTTAACACATGTATAAATTAGGAGAAATCTAGGCACCGCCCACTTTACCTCATAGACGTTCACTCATCAAATAACGAACTATCATTCAATCCAAATGATAGAAGATAAATAATTTTTAAAACACCCTAAAAATAGTGCATATGAGATAGTTTGGAAATAATATCCAATAAAATGAAATAAAAATATAAAATAGGTAATAAAACTAGTAGTCTTACTAGGAGGGATCCAAAATGATGAACGATTCTTAAATCGAATCTCGAATGAAGGAGATCCAAAGAAACCTAGGGGAAGAGGAGTGATCACCTACAAATGGAGGGTATTGTGAAAATGGGAGAAGAAAAAAGAGGCATGAATGGTTAAAGGAGGGAGGGGAAGTTTTGGTAATTTCATCCAATTTAATGATCTTTATGGTTTAGGTTTGGATAACCATGCACCAACCATGCAGTGCCACTGTCCAAAGAGACACCCCATCACATGGCTAGGTGAATAGTTTATCAAACCATGTGTAGTTCATGAAGTCAACCTTTTAATTTACTATAGGTGATTCACATGTACGTGTTTTCCTAGGTTAATGATTTCTCAAAATTGTGACACCCCTTATAGGGCTGCATGGTTGTGGGTGAACAATTAGAAATAACTATGTGCCTCCCCTTATCTTTACAAAACCTGGTATTTCGAATATTGATGTTTCAAAAACTCATCATTGATCTTGAGACACCTCTCTGACCTTAAACAATATCTAGTAAAAATTCTTAATGCATTGATACTCTTGGAATTTCATTCTAAATATTAAATTGAAAACTGAAATATCCTCCAAACTGAAAGTTCAAAATTCCAATGAAATTTTTGGATTTATCGAAACATGGGGTGTTATAACATCCCCACCTTACCATATTTAATCCCCAAGATATTTGGATACATGATAAGATGATACCAGGCATACCCATCTCATAAATAACACCCTGTACTACCCCAATTATTCAATCATAGGCTAATTCCTCTTACAAAGCTCCCCACTTTTGGAATTACCCACACGGTTGTTCCCAACCCATTTCTCAACATCTCAATAGACCCATTCCAACCATTCCCTTAGAAAAAAATTTATTAATCACTATATACCATTAATCCTTAATGTCATTAGATGATCATCTCATACATATGTTATGTATGATGCCCATGTGGTCCTGCATCAAAACTGATGCCCGAAAGTCTTGAATCACACTGAATTCCCAAAATATTTTACATCATATATATAATTCCCAAAAAAGTTCCTAGATGCCTATGAATCTCCTACCAGCCATGCGTCATTCCTGATTCCCACACATTAACCAATATATGGTTAATTCAATTACCATACATAAACCACATTCACTAGCGTAAATCATGCCAAAAACAAAAGAACATGAATACACTCATGGAATACCACTAACCTTCATCAGCTCCTCAATATGCTCTGAACCTTTCATCTCAACTGCATACTATTGGCTTGAAATTATAATTCCTGAAACCTTCCCAACTTATGATTCTATACAAAAAACGACCACTACCTTAATTCTAGGTATATACCTCTCTTCCATGACCTATGTGTGCAATCATATATTAGATACCCACTACCAAAACTGATCCCAGTCCCACCTTAGATCCCTAAGTCTTACCCAGTTCCAACCCCTAGCTATCTGATATGTACTATAATAGAATCTCTATAGATGCCCTATCTACCCATATGCTTTCCACTCCTTTCTAGGCCGCTCACATTGAGTCAGAACATGACCTATTTTCCCACACTAGAAGAACACCATCAATAATACAATCCTCAGTGTCTTGATCGAATATCTATCATGGATATCCTATCGAGACTCCTCACAACCTCACTTTCGACCACAAAAAACAATGCTGCTTATTTCACCAGAATTCATCATCCTACTTGAATAAGACATGTTTTTCTTATTCCCCTTGGATATTAGTGCCTAGTTCACCACCTCTAAGAATGATGTTAACTTAAAAATGTTCACCTGTACCCTAATGGAATGTTTCAGACCATCTTCAAACCACCTAACCCTAGCGATATTGTTCCCTGCCATAGAGGGTGAAAAATTGGATAGGTCTGTAAACCTCCCAACATAGTCCCTGATCAATTTATCAATTAACTACATGTTTATTAACTCACAATATTGATATTCCCTCAATATATCTGAGTATAATTTCTCGAAGAACCTATCCTCAAATCCCATCTATGTCAGTCCATCATGCCTTCCTGTATGTACCTATATGTCCCACAAATGCTTCACCTGTAGCACCCTTAGTTTTAGGTGAATTAACCTTTATTTATTTACTTTGAGATTATAAAATACCCAGAATAAGTTTGGGGAGTTTTTGGGAGGTTTAAATATGTTTTTAGGTGTTTCTATATGTGTATGGTTAGTGGAAACCTTGAACTACCTCCCGAAAACCATGAAACATGTTTTGGGAGGAACTGGGTAGGAAAATGATTGGTGCACGATTTGGAAACACTGTGTGAGTTCCTAGGGGGAACCATGCAACTTGAAACAAAGTGAAATGAACAGTTGACACATGATTTTTATAACCATGATATCCAACTGTGTGAGGTGTGGTCTTGAGATAGTAACACCACATGGTTGGTGCACATTTTTTCAAACCATTTGGCCTAACCTTACAATGTACAGTTGACACCCCAAAATTCTTGGATCTAATCCAAATTAACACTCATAGACAATTTTAATCACCCAATACTTCTATATTTCAGATTCCTTTTTTTCTATAGGCTTGAGAGATAATCTCCTTCAAACCAAAAGTGATTCTTAGGTGAATCAAAGTATGTTGGAGATCTAGAATCATTGATAAGTCCTTTATCTCTATCTCTCTATTATTCCTTATTCTTATTAGATCCATGATTCTTCTCTTTATCGAAACCATATATATAGTCCATTATGGATAGATTTATGTGTTATGGAATGTTTTATGATGAGATATTTTTTTGGATCTATTTAATTAAAGGATATGAAAGTATGAATATATAATTTTTAAGTATTATTATTCATTTTCATCAATTGTTGGGAGGTAGGTGGATTCTATATCATATCCACTTGACTTAAAAATTGAAGGATTAGTTTTATTTAAATTAATTTCTTGTAATTTTTTTGAAATACTCAAATGAATATTGATAGAAACCTATTTCAAGTTATAGCTTGAAATTGTGGAAATTGAATGTATTCTTAGAAAATTATCTTTGTTGATAATTATAAATGTTGATTTTTAAAATTATGATTTTGTTTTGATGAATGGAAAATATTTATTAAAATAATTTTAATTAATAATGGTTTTATATGAAATTGGTTTGACATGAAATTTTTCATACATGGTTGGTGTGAGTGTATTCATAGATATGACCCTATGGAAGGGGTGCGTGCCGTTAGAGGACCTGGTATTGGTCACCTTATAATGAATTGGTCGATCGATGAGAAACCACTCATGAGTATGTAACTATCACCAAGGAATGAATGGGTGTGTGTGGAGAAATGTTTATGGGAATGCCAAATAATTGTGAAAGGTTTTATACTTGTAAAATGTTTTCCTTGTAACTAATTCACTATTTGAAATAAACTATTTAAACTATTTTTAAACTATTTTATATAAAACTTTCTAGAAATTTTTTTCCCTAGAGGAATGAGTTGGTAAGTAATTGGGTAAATACTATTGAGTTTATACTCACCAACTTCTTGGGAACTTCAATATGTTTTTATATGTCATCTATTGGGACATAGGTAAAGGGAAGGTATTATATTTATTCAGTGCTATGTATTGATTCCATGAGAATAGTAGGAGGAGTTGGAACTTTAAGTTTGGTTTGGTTTATTGGGATGATTTGTTTTGTATGTATTTAGGTTTTGGGGTATCTTGGTATTTTTTGATTATTATGTTTTATTTCTGTTGGTACATTGATATTTTTTTTTACTATTGGTTATTTTTTGTTGTATTGTTGATCTTGAATTATATATAGGACTTAATGTTTATTTTCTTATGTATGTTTGAATGTTTTCTTTTATGGGAAAATCTTTCCCCAATGTTATTAAATCCCTTGACATTTATTTCCAGCCTTTGGTGTCTTGAGGATGTCACCTAAGGCCTAGTAGCACCTCTGCCTCTTCTCAAGACAATATGGAGGGGTGATATGTTACAAATGGTATTAGAATAGTTAGGTACTTGAGTTTGTAATCATATCAGTTTTGGTTACCCCATATCTCTCTTGGGATTGTAGCAAGGATACAAGATGTCAAAACTTGAAATGTAGAGAATAAAAATACATAGCTGACATTTTTATACTAAACTTTAAGTTACTAGGTAAGTTTGGGTAAACAATTGTTTGGAGACACTAATAGGTGTATTGTAACATCATCTTCATGGGTTTATTCAATAATAGTTTCATAGCATGCATTGTAAGTAAGACTTACCACTAGGACTACATTGTTCATTATACGTTTAAATATAATAGTTGTGGTATTTTGAAAAATGATTCAAATGTTTATAATGGTTGAATTATAGAAATGAATAATTGTGATATGTATTGATATGGTAAGTTGAAATTACTAAGCCTTCAGTTTCTAATGATTGAGAGTAAAAGGAGTTTTGTTCTGGTTATAGCGAATGGAACCGGCTATGCATCATAAGATTCAACCATAAGAGGATATAGAGAATGTGTTTTCACTTGAGCCAAAGGTAAATCAAGATTTTATTCATAGTATCACCTAGGATTTTCAGTCCATTGATAGGGGTAACCAAAATGATGAGCCTCAACAAATGGGCCATTCAGTTTAGTTCTAATAGCAGATCCTGACCACCTTTTAGGGGGATTATGAATCAGAAAAAGTAGAAGTTTGATTGAATAGTATGAATCAAATTTTCATTTTTATTAGGACACCATCAGAGTTGAAAGTAAAGTTAGAAACATATATACTAGAGGATCTATCATTCCAATGGTGGGATTTAACAGTTCAGGCTAAAGATGACCACGTCATAACATGGGAGGATTTTGAATAATTGTCCTATAAACAATTCTATCCTTACAAATTTCTTATTTCTATAACAAAAAACTTATGTAGTTTGAAGAAAGAGAATATCTTGGTAGTAGAGTATGTGGATAAATTTATGAATTTAGTATAATTTTCCTTAGAAATTTCTTCAAGTGTTTCCTTGAGGGAAGACATTTTTGAGTCTGGGTTGAGAGTATAAATTCAATAAAATATTACCATTATTTGTATTACAAAATATACATAGATGGTAAATAGATAAAAAATGGAGGAAAGAGATATATCATGAAATATTGGTTCATGGATCATGTTTATTCCTACAGGAATATGTGCATTATCCAATGTTATGAATAAGAGGAAGAAGGATACATACATCTAAAGTGGCAGGATACCTCAGAATCAAACCATGGGATAAGTAAACATTCCTCCTTGACTGAAAAATAAGATGGGATTTTTTCTATATAGTTATTTCAAGCATATGAAACAAGACTATACAACACCACCTAGATGTTGTCACAATTTTAATTAGATGGGATATATTTATATTATTATCACATTGCTCCATGGTTTGGGGCTAGAGACATATATCATGTTTCTATAACATCATTTTATTTAACTAATCGATATTAGAAGAATAAATATCATCATTAGAACTGAGGGATCCAAGGTGATTCTAGGAACACCATGACTCCTAAACCTATGAAATCTCAACAAGGCAACAAATAGAAAAACGTAGAGAGTAAGCAATTGTAAAGAGCTAAGTAAGTGATCATGGATGATAAATAAAGTCCTTCTTTGGTGAGAGGTATGATTCTTTTTAATTATACCCATATGCAAGATTTTTTTGATACAAGAATTTCCCAATCATTTATGTATTCTTGGGTTGTTAATAACACGGGTTTTCAGGTTGAGATGACACTTTATGTTTTGAAACTTCAAAATCCTCTTAGAAACAGTGAGTGTCAAGCCTTTATCTGTAAATATTGTTCCATAACTATCGATGGGTCCAAGTTTATTTGGGATTTATTAATTCTTGAGATGGATACATATAAATTGATTTTGGGTATATATTGGTTGAAATTATTTAAGGCCCACATCTACTGTTATGCCAAAAAGGTTAGTTTCACATATCTTGATGACATTAAACATATCCTTAGTGGATATTGATATGTAAAGGAAAGTGGAGAAGTTTTTTTGGCAATGGTGGTTGGAATAATATCTTATCAATTGGAAGTGATTACTTTTAAATCTCTGGATAATATTGGAAAATATTTTCCAAAAATAATTAACTAATTTCATGATTTTTTTCTTGACAATTTCTCAGGTTTCCCACCCAAAAGAGAAGTGGAGTTTATGATTAATAGATTACCAGGGACCATTACTATTTTATTTTTTTATTATGATGACACCAATAGAATTGGGGGATTTTTTAGTTTAGTTGGAAGATTTATAAAGTAAAGGGTTTATTCGACCAAGTACATCTCCATGGGCAACACCCGTTCTTTTTACGGAGAAGGAATATGAGACTATTATGATTTGTGTAGATTATTTTAAGCTTAAAAATGTTATGATAAATATTTGTATCCACTTATAATAATCAATTATTTTTTGATAAATTTAGGGGAGACCAATGGTTCTCTAAAATTTACTTACGTTTAGGATATCACTAACTATGAGTTCAGAAGGAGGATATTCCTAAGATAGCCTTTATAAGCATATATAACCATTATGAGTATGCGGTTATGACTTTTGGTCTTAGGAATGAACCACCCATATTTATGGTATTGATGAATCAAATATTTCAAAGTTATTTGGATTCTTTTGTGGTGAAATTTTTGGATGAAATTCTAGTGTATTCTAGGACAAAATCAGATCACGAGAAACACTTGGATAAAGTGTGGTGTATCTTACAAAATAATCACCTTTATGATAGGATATATAAGTGTGATTTTTGGATATAATTGGTAAGTTCCATTTTCCATATCATTATAGAAAAAATAGTTTTTTTGGATCATGAAAATATAGAATCTATTACCTATTAACAACCACCAAAGAATGTCTTTGAGGTAAATAGTTTCCTTGGCTTATAGAGATTATAAAGATTCTTTGTATGTGATTTTTCACATTTGACCTCACCGATGAAATATTTGATGAGGAAAGGCATTGATTTCCAATATAACAATGAATTAAAGAAATCCCTTCATAAAATTAATGTTAGAATTATATCAACACCCATCCTCATGTTTTCAAAGTTTGGACAGGGCTATGTAGTTTATTGTGATGCATCAAGGTATGGGTTGCGATGTGTTATCATGAAGATAAATCATGTTGTTGTATATGGTTCATGTCAGTTATGGATAAATGAGAAGAACTACTCAACACACAATTTGGATTTGTCTACTGAAGTTTATGCATGAAAGAATTAGTGCCACTATATTTTTTGTGAGATATTTATGGTGTATACATGTTATAAAATCTTGAATAACATTTTCTCACAAATATATTTGAATCTAGGGAAAATAATATGGATGAAATATCTTAAAATATTTTAATTTGATTTTTTGTATCGCTAGGGAAAGAAAATTTTGTAGTAGTTACCTTGAGTAGGAGGTCATATTCTCAGTTGGCTAAAGAGACTTCGATCAATGATAGATTATGTCAATCATAACTGATATGCATCTCGATTATGTAGAACAAGGTGATGTTGTAGTTTTATTTATTGTTTATTTTATTCATGATTTGGTTGAGAAAGTTAGAGATACTTAAACATATAATCCTTATGTGTTACCATGAAGTCAAAATTCAATGGTGGGGAGACCATTGAGGTATAGAAGTTAGATGAGAGTTTAGTGTTATGGTTTATAAATTTAATGGTTGCACCATTGCCTTATCAAGAATAGAATTTTAGTGTATATCACTATTTGATATGGGAATTTAATTCTAGGATTTAGAAGATCTATAAATCATTAAAAGAATAATTTTGGTGGGTTTGAATAAAAAGAGCTATAGAAAAGTATGTCTTAAGATTCCTCACCTGTCATCAGGTCAAGGTAGAGCATTGATGAACACCTAGTATATTTCAGTCTTTATCGATTAATTTATGGAAATGGGAGCATATAACTATTGATTTTATAATAGTTCTACCAAGGATGATTAGGGAACACGATTCCATATGGGTGATATTGGATCAAATAAAAAATTTAGCTCAATTTATCCCTAAATATGAAAATAATATGGTGGAATACATGTAAAAAATCTACATTAGAGAAATTTAAAAGATGAACATAGTTATAGTCTCGATTTTATCTGACTGAGACCATAGTTTTACATCCTATTTTTAGAAATCCTTACAGTATTCCCTTGGAACTTCGTTAAGCATGAGTATGGTTTATCATCCTCAAATGGATAGATAATCTGAAAGGATAATCCAAATGTTGGAGGACATGCTTAGGGATTTTGTATAAGATTCTGGTGGTTCATGGTAGTATCATATATCATTGGTGTATTTCTCATACAATAAAAGTTTTTAGGCCTCAATACATATGTCACATTTTGAAGCATTGTACAAGAATCCTTGTCATTCTTCAGTTTTTTTGGTGGAAACATGTGAGACTTCACAGTTTAGACCCAAAATTGTATAAGATACAATAGAGAAAATTCAGATGATTATAAAAATGATGGAGAAAGATTTGAGTCATTAGAAATCATATATAGATCATCATTGACGACTGCTATCATTTTAGGTAGATGATCTTGTTTTCTTTATAATCTCTCTAAGGATTAGGCATCATCATTTTGGTAAGTTGTGAAATTTGTATCCCCGATATATTATCACTTTTGAGATACTATAATGGGTTGGCGTGGTAGCATATTGGTCGGATCTACCTCCAGTGTTCAGTTTTGTGTATATTGTGTTTCATGTATCTCAATTGAAAAAGTACTAGCTTGATCTTAAACATGCGATTCTATGGGACCATGTTGATATTGAACCAGATGCTATGTTGATTAATGTGTTGGTATATATTATGGATAGGCAAGAGAATATCTTTCATGGGAAAAAAATCAGTTTAGTTCATGTTTTATAGAAACACGGTAGGATTCAGAAAGATTCATGGGATCATCAAAAGGAAATTTTAGAGAAGTGGCTTGATATTTTCAAGAAAAAAATTGTTTTTATACTTTCTGGGGACTTAAATACCAATGGTGGGAAGATGGTTTCAGATATATGACCATTTATTTATTTAATTTGAGATTATAAAATACTTGGGTTACATTTTTGGAGTTTATGGGTGGTTTATACATATTTTTGAGGTGTTTATGTATGTGCACAATTAGTTCACTCTTAGTATAAACCATGAGACACTTCTAAAAAACTATGAAACATGTTTTAGGATGAATTGAGTAGGCGCACAATTGGTGTACAATTTAGAAAAAATATGCGAGTGACCAGGGGAAACCATGAAACTCAAAATAGAGGTAAAACCATAGTTGGTGCATAGTTTTTATAACTATGTGCTAACCATGCGAGGTGTGGCCTTGAGATAGTAGCATCACACAGTTGGTGCACACTTTTCTCGAAATTGTGTGGCTTAACCATGCAACATACAATTAGAACCCCAAAATTATTGTATCTAATCCGATTTAACTCCCAAGACCCTCTTTAATCACCTAATACTCTTAGATATTAGATTAGTTTTTCACTATAGGCTTGAGAGACAATCCCCTTGGATTTAAAATCAATTCTTAGGAAAATAAAAGTGCATTGGAGATCTGAGATTTTCAGTATGTCCTTGTTCTCTCTCTTGTTCCTTATTATTAATATATCCATGGTTTATCTCTCTCTCTCTCTATATATATATCTCATAACCATATATATATATTTTGGTATGGATTTATCTATGGTTTGTGCAATGTTTTATGATGAGATCTTGTTGGATCTATTGATTTAAAGGATATCCAAGGCTGGATTTAGAAGTTTTAAGTATCATTCTTCATTTTCTCCAACTATTGAGAGGTAGGTGGATTCTATCTCATCTATACTTGACTTAGAACATGAAAGCCTGCTTTTCTTTAAATGAATTTATTATAATTATTATGAAATCTGTGTGTGAATATTGATGTAAACTTATTTTAGGTTATGAATTAAAATTGTGTAAATTGAATGGTTTCTTGGAAAATTATTTTTGGTGATAATTTTAAAATGATGATTTTAAAATTATGGTTTTATTTTGATGCATGGAAAATATTTGTTGAGATTATTTGAAGTAAGAATAGATTTATGTGTAAATGGGTTTTCGTGGAATTTGGCATACATGGTTGGTGTGAGTGAATTCATAGATGTGACCCTTTTTAAGGGGCATGTTCCATTAGGGAACCTGTTATTAGTCACCTTGTAACAACTTGGTGGATCAATGAGAGACTAGTCACTAGTGTGTAACTATCACCTAGGTATTCATGGGTGTGTTTGGAGACATGTTTATGGGTATACCAAATAATTGATAAAGATTTTATACTTGTAAAATGTTTTCCATGAATCTTGTTTAGTATTTGAAATAAACTATTTAATCTTATTTTAAACTATTTTATATAAATTACGCTAACAAGTTTTGTTATAGTGGAATGATTTGGGAAGTCATTAGAGAAATCCAACAGATTTTATACTCACCCCCTTATTGGTAACTTTGGTGAATTTTCATATGTCATCTATCAGGACAATGGTAATGGGAAGGTATCATATTTCTCCAATGATACGTCATGATTCTGTGGGCATAGCAGGAGGAGTTAGAGCTTGGATCTTGGTATGGTTTCTTAGGATGATGTATTTTTGTTATCTTTGGGTCTTGGAGTCTCTTGGTATTTTTTGATTACTGTCCTTCATTTTTTTTGGTACCCATATTTTTTTTACTATCGGGTATACATTTGGTTGTATTATTGTTCATGAATCATATTGAGGATTGAATATTTATTTTTTATGTATGTATGAATGTTTTATTTGAATGGAAAATCATACCCCAATGTTTTTTAAGCCCTTGAAATTTATTTCCAGCCTTTGGTGTCTTGGGAATGTTAACTTAGGCATAATGGCAACTCCACCTCTTCTCAATCCAATGTGGAGGGGCAAGATGTTACATCACTGGTCCCCTAAGCACATATGTGGTCAGCTTCACCATCCACCTAGGGGGTGTCTCAATATAATAAAAAAATCATCTGAATAGATTCTATCTAAAAATGTAATGCCTTTTTTCCACCATTACCCTAGAACAATGGAGGGTTCTGTGACTGAAACTCCTACATCAGATATGCCATGGATGACTTAGCTCCCCTAGCTCCCTAGTCAATAATCTGAATGACCCATACCAAGCTCTCCATGAACTACTCATCTAGCCATAACCCAAAATCCACTATCTTATATGGATATACCACCTTCCTTGGAGCCTCTATATGTGGATCATGCTCATCCATGACCTTAGGAGACTCATCCCATGCATTCTCTAGTGACAACACATATATGACCTCTTTATAGTCCACTGTACTTCATCTAGGTGGCATCACACTGAAAAGAATATTCCAGGATCAATACCAATAATAATTTTCTAGATATCTTAAATCAGGATAGATACAATAGGAAACACATGTCACCATACTTACACTTCCCTACCACACCCACATCATATATTATTCAGCCTTTTGGCGCCCTGCCTGCCCATATCAGACTCAAGAATCACACACGAATCATACCAAAAACCACATGTATGGGTTGTTTGAGTATAATTCCACCAAGAGGCTATAAAGGAAAAAAATATTTAGTCTATTACCAGCACATTAAATATCTCACCCTTCTTTTATTCCTAACCACACATAAAAAATTCAAGCCTACATATTCCATACACACATATGATCACATACCGATCACACAAGAAACCACATACCAAGGATGGATGAGTAGAATTCTACTAAGCGGCTATGCATGAAAACACTGTTTATCCTATTGTTAACACTTCAAATATCCCAAATCACTTCTCTGCATTTTATGTTCCAAGAAATAATCACAAGTACACACATATGTTATGTGAGATTAAGTGCCCATCTTGATGCATGGATGCTCTCCCATTACCATATCGGGCCAAGGGGTATAAAACTCATAAAATAGAAACATAAAATCTATGTGTACCACTTGAGGTGGAAAATATGTCAATAGTAAAAGCGTATATAAAGAACAAAAATTTAACACCCTTGTAAACCTAGTTTATTACTCATGTGTGGGGTTACAGGCACCCATGAACAACATCTTTACCTATATTTGACAAGATCCTATCCTTATATCTACCTTTCCCAAATAGAAAGACAAAATAATAATGCTCTAATACCACTTGTAACGTGCTGACTCGGGATCAACTAAGATGGTGCTCTGGGATGAAGAGCCATGAGGCCTTAGGAATGCCTCCTCATATACCAAAGACTGCTGAATATTAGTGATGGTCTATTGGGTGATAGTGGGGAGACTATACCCTTTGAAGATAATAATGATAATGGTAATAATAAAAACAATATGGGAGCACTCAACCAGAAAAAATGAAATAAATATAGATAAAAAGTGATAATAACAAGCCAAAGTAAACCTGATATATAAACTATATAATATATACATTCCATGATAGTCATATAGAATCATACAAGATCTCCTATGGTCCAGTCATATAATTATATATGCAAAAGGAAAAAATTAAACTCCAGTTTGGTACAAAGGAATCACCTCATCCAACTTCCAAAAACCATGCCATCTATCCTATGCACCTTGGAACATCACATCTCACTAAATTCCCATCCACGACATTGATAAATTTCCTACAATCAAGACCATAAAGTCTGCATGAATCCCAAGGGGCCCATATAGGGTGTGAGTACAAACTCATTAGTCCACCACTAATGTGTTCCTATCTTACATCCACTGATATACCAATTTATATGAGACATAATTAACTAGTAAATACAAATATACCACATAACCCACTTCGCCTGTGCTCAATGAACATAAGGTAACATTTACCTACTTTGGAAAACACCGACATGGAATGGCGTATCCGCAACTAGTCATACCAGAAGTATCTATGGTCTCCCATCCATTCCCTCACCACATGTCACCAAATGACTCTCATCACCACATATACAATATTTCAAGTAAATTTGACATCCCATTAGTAATACCCATAAGTATATCACAATTTTTTGGACTTCTATTTATTAAGTAACTAACGGATTAGTTTCCCAACATCCTAAGGCATGACATTATTCGTCCTTTCGTAATTCCTAGACTATCAATCTTAATATCACAATGAGAGTCAACCCCACCCGATGGTCTCTCACACCATCACCCATGTATTTATATGGTGAGAGAATTATCTATATTAATTTTCATCACCATCATGTATGCCTCAAAGTATATGGAGGCTTCCACTCACATTGTGTGGTCAAAAACACCTCATTGGGTCCTATTCCTATGTTTACATGACTCGAACAAAACTTTTGGCTAACAAATGTGAGTGAAAATTCACCAACAACTTAAGCCACAACACCAGTGAACCTCTATCACCACCTATGAATCACATCACCCAATTTTAGTATTGGACATCACCATATTAATTAACCTAATAAACCATATCACCTCAATTTATAATGATGAACATCACCCAAAGTCTCATAATCAATTTCCTACACATTCTCACAGATCCTATATAGCCATTAGTTCACTTTAATAAAGTAAATACTGGAATCATCCTTTCAACCAGTCACAAAACCCCATTTCACACTTTTCATGCCAAACAAGGATAAAACAACTTTATCATACATGATATTACCCTTAGACATCTACTAGGAACAATAGAGAAATAAAATAAATGTAAAATTGGTCGCACTTAGACCACCACACTCACACCTATTTACTATGCATTACATAGCACATGTATAAATTAGAATAAATCTAGGCACCACCTACCTTATACCCATAGATGTTCACTCATAAAAGATCAACCTATGATTTGAGTCAAAACGAGAGTAAATGACGAATCTTACAAATGATCTGGAAATAGGTCATATGATCTCGCATGGAAATATAATCCACTATAGTGAAATAAAAAGATAAAAGATGTAATATAACTAGTAGTATTACCTATAGGTATCCAAAAAAAATGAACAAAACTTGAATTGGATCCCAAATAAAGGATATCCAAATAAACCTATGGGAATAGGAGATATCACCCAAGACTAGAGGTTTTTGTGTGAATGGGAAAAAAGAGTCTTGAAAGGTTAAATAAGGGAGGGAAAATTTGGTCATTTTATCCCCTTTAATGATTCTCAAGGTTTGTCCATATAGTTTGGCTAATTTTGGACCAATTTTGTGGTGTCACTATCCAAAGGTACACCCCTCACACAACTAGGGTCATGGTTTATAAAACTATACACATCCGATGTAGTAACCTTTTCAATTTACTATAGGCACTTCACATGTATGTGTACCCCTAGGTCATGGTTTCTCAAACCGCGTGACACCCCTTACAGGGAGACATGGTTTATGTGAATAGTTAGCACAAACTATGTGCTAACCATGCACCTCCCATTATATTTCTAAAACCTGGGCTTTCAATGCTTAGTCCGAGACACCCCTCAAGCATTAAACCCCATTCAAAAACAAATCCTTAACACATTTCAAATATCATACTTTCATTTTTAATCTTAAATTGAAAGTTATCCTATCCACCAAACTAAAAGTTCAAAATTTCCTTGAAATTCTCAACTCACTCAAATCAAAGGGCATCATAGAGTATATCATAAACTAGAGGATACTGGTTAGATTGTAATCATAACTAGCATATCAACCATCTCTTGATTTCCCATTTAGTTACCCGAGGTTCCCATTGAAATAATATAATGGAGTTGAGTAAGCATGCATCATAATATTAACACATAATATTATTTCAATGCATAAAATAATCCCTCATATCACCTCTAAACACCACTTTAAATAAGAAACCCCTTTTCACTCACACAAACACATTTAACTTAAATGGTAATAAATTCACATAAAAAATTCTTAAACTTATATAAATCATAACACACTAAGGCTAAATAATAAGGGTGTTCCACAAGTCATGATTTTTTTGTAAAATTCCAAAAAAACTTTGGATTTAGCATAATAACCTAAAATAAGAAATTTTTATTTAAAGATTAAATAATAACCAAAAAACTGAATAAAAATCAATTTTGAAGGTAAATAAAACTCAACCATCAGTTAAAACATATAAAATACATGTCAAAGGAGTATTAAAGGTCAATAACCATGAATTATAAATTAAATACACCTTTAAAGTATTAAAAAACTTAAATTCAAGAAATTACCTTTTTAGAAATAATTTGAAAATTGAAACATGATTAAAATACTAGTTATTATATGAAGGACACCCTAGGGTTTTCATCAAACACTTAAAGTGTATTAAGAATCGTTATTAATGTTTAAATCTTTAAAACCATTAAAATACCCTTTATGTCATTCTAAAGAATCAAAGAAATTTTAGAACACTTCCATAATTCCATAAAAATACTACTTATATGTGTATCCTAGTTTTAAAACTAATTTATAAATATCAAGTACTAAATAAAATGTCAAATGAAAGTAATTACAAAAAAAATACTTACCCACATCTTGAACAGATGATGAAAATCCTTTAAAGAAGAGAATATAAGTATTAAATGATGATTCAATACCACATAAATATCAAGAATCATAAGTTTTAGACAAACCCTATATTGGGGTTTAATCACCATAGCCCCTTGAAATAATAAATAGGAAATAAAAAGAGAGTATATGGGAGATAAAGAAGAGAAGAAGAGAAAATATGTGACTTACCTTGAAGAATCCATTTAGAATCAATGAAGACGATCAATAGAGCCAAGAGGAATGTAGGAGAGTTGGTAAAAGGTTCTCCTAGTTTATTTGAGTGAAATTATAGGGGTAGAATTAGTTTCTAATTTTAAAGGTATAAAAGAAGTATTAAATTTTAAAAAACTAGGTACTTTTCATGATTAGGATACATGATTTGGTAAACTGTGCACTAACCATGTGATTATTACTAGACTCAAAATACTACCCTTTTAGGGTTAGTATGCATGGTTAATTGAACCATTATCTATCCATGTATTAGTCACTAGTTGGAGAATTTTCATATTTCATGGTTAGTATGGACAATTAACTCTAATCATGCACTAATTTTTTGACTTTCTAAATTTCCAAAATTTCCAAAAATAAAAAATAAAACTCCACTAAATTCAATAAATTCAATAATTAAATAAAATATTATATAATAGTGACATTAGGGTGTCACAATCCCCGATATACCTACTCAAGTATTTTTTCTTATATTACAATAAAAATATGTACGAGGTATGCATAAACAAGACATAACATCACTATTTAGAAAAAATAAACATTCTCCCAGTTATTTTTATAGATCACATAAATTTCAATATAAAAAGTTTAAAGATAGTGTAATCTACAATGAATTTAAATCTAACCTAATACACTATATGTTATTCATGTCATATAATATTTTTTATACACACCATTTAAAAACATATGAAATATTACCAAATGGATACCTTGTTATGCTTATAAGAGATATACTCTAGGAGGGTGGAGGTGAATTAGGGAATTTTTATTGATTTTATTTCACACTTTTTTTCTATTTTTCCATCATACTCATATTATTTGTTAAATCATGTAGATATACATCAATCTAAAATTTCATATTCAAGTAAATAAATAAAATATTGCACACATTAATTTACTTGGTTTTCCCTCAATGTGGTGACTACATCCAATAGAGTAAGAATTACCCACTTTCACTCAAGAAAATTTGTTATAATCATTAGTTTAATTTTTTTGAGTAGATAAAATGTATCTAAAGGATAAATTTCATAATTAATTTTTTTCTTAATGATATTACATTAAAAGTATCATCATATAATTAAAGATAACACATCTTTATTGTTGGTGTAATAATAAAACTTCATCTTATTTAGCCTTTGGGAATAAATAATAACATTTTATCTTCATGAAACAAATTTATATATAAAGGATAATATCTATAATAACTTTATTTCCTTATATAATTCCATTAATTTTATACATTTTTGGTGTTTGAAACCCCCTATTTCTTTGTTTTTATTCAATATATTTAAAGTGTTAATGAAATCTCTTTGATTTTAGTGTCTTCATTCCATTTTTAAATGTAGTTCAATAGACTTCATATTTTTATTTAAGCACTGAGGGAAATAATCTCAAAAAATATATAATTTTCTAAATTTGAGGGTGATAATAATATTTATAATTTTTTTATCATCATCCAAACCATGGCATGGTTTTTTCTTTTCATGGGTACGGTGTCTCCAGTAAAAAAATTACTTCAAAAAATAATGACATAAATATTATCATCTTATTAAATTTTTTATATCCATTTCTAAAACTTTTCAATTCTACCTATCTTTTAACCATGAGCATGGATGCGATTTATATAATGTTTATTTCTAAACACACTTATCAAATTGTATATTTCTAAGTAAATGATTAGTGAAACACCTTCCAACTTGTTTTTCATTAAACAATTTCATTTACTATTACTCCCACCATGATGTGGTAATAAATCTAATCCATTTTAGATAGGAGATCCATCAAATCCTTCTCTTTAAAATGCATATACCCATGATATGGTATTCATGTATACTTGTTTCAGGTAATATATCTCACAAAGGCCTTCTTCCAATATGATTCTCTTTATGACATTGTTTTCTATAAATTTCAAGATTTACATTGACCTTTCCAACACTTTATCTCAAAATGAAATTCACTATGTTGTGGTCACTCTGGGTCTAGTGTATAATAGATTCTCTAGTCTCACTCTAATAATCCACCATCATTACATAATTCAATAATTCTATGTAATATAACATGGTTTTGACCACCATGTCTATACTTTGGAATTTTATCACCAAAACTCCTCTAAAAACTACTATTCTTCATGAAATTCCTCCAATTATTTATAATCAAATTTTCCAATAAACACCACACAAACTCCAAATTCCATTTTAGACTAAATAACCCCACATGGTTTTATTGGCTTCACCCCTACAAGAAATAACACTTAACTTGGAAACACCACCCCTCAAAACTATAATAATAGTTTTCATAGTGATTCATATGAAATAAAAATCATTTACTCTAAGACCATGTGAGTCAAAATCATTATGGTAACCATGAGTATAATGAATTATTTAAAAATTATTCCTTGAGATTTCATACCTTGATTCTCCATACTAATTATAAAAACTATTTTAATAACCATGGAACTCTATGTATAGAATTTTTAAGAAGATGCATCTTCTTTACTCAAACAACTAACCATTTATCTTCAATACACCTATCTCCAAGTTTCCTCCTCCACACATTATCCATATATTTTCCCCGTTAGTTCATTTTAAATTCTCCCCCTTTTGGTAGGTCTTCAATAATAGGCCTTTAATAATTTCTCCCATTTTTATATTCTTCCCTTCTAAAAATTAACTAAAAGGACGATTTTTCCTAATCAAAAGGTTTTTCATTCCCTATAATGATGAAAAAATAATATGTATATCCAATAACCATTAATATAAACTCATTCCTTAAGGGGAAGTATATTTTTCTCTAATCCTTCAAGTGAATGGATAGGTATAAACTCTGAAGTTTACCCAATGCTTCTAAATTATCTATCTTACAAGTGATTTTTTTAAAATATCTATTACCTTATACATTTTGGGTAAGTAATCCAACTTCAAAATACATTTATCCACCTTTTATTTAATATAATGATATATTATATCAATTTATTCCATTCTCAATCATCACATTGTATTCTTTCTAAGATTTATAACATTAATATTATTACACATTATCAATATAGTTGAACATACATCTTCTCCAACATCCTATATTAGTTTATTTTTCTAAATAAATTGGGTGCATGCTTGAGTTGTCACAATTTAATCCACCTCCAATGTACATAGAAAAATAGAATAATAATTTCTTTGATGGAATAAAATATATTTTATTCTAATATATAAAAAACCAACATATATGGATTTTTTATCATACTATTTCAAAAGAGAAGATTATTGATTTTAAGGGGGAGATTATTGGTTAAAGAGAAAATTATGTTTATATGATTAAAGTTGTTTGTGATTTATTTTAATATCAATACATAAATAATATTAAAAATCAGATGAATTCAATTTTTTTATAAGGAAAATGTCATTTGAAAGTTTATATATGTGTGGAAGAAATTTGGAGTTGAATTGTGGAGTTTTAATATATTTGATGTGAATGGAATCAAATTATATTATGGCGATGACCAAAACTAGTTGCATTTTTTTTCATATCAATCAATGACTCATGGTGATTAGTAGAATGGAAGATTCATTCATTATGGTGTTTAGAAATATCTATATTATGCATGAGGAATCTAAAACATGTTGTAGCTTGAGGGTTACAGGTTGTGGTTGAATTAAAATGCTCACAAACTGAAGGTGAAAATAGTCATGGATATATTATAGGGAAAATAATACAGGTACTGGTCATGGTTCTCGGTAGAAGAATGAAAATTTTAACACACCATGTTGTGGTTAATCCAATATGATCATAGTTGGACAATGTGGTGGTCATGGTTCTCCAAAACCACATTAAAGTGGTGACTGTGGTTCTATTTATAGAATAAAAATGTGTAATAAAAATTTCTTAGTTTATTAAAATTTCCATGGTTCTAGATTAGTTTCAAAGTAGTTGAGATATTGAGATAAAAACATGTTATAGTTTTACCACACCATGTTGTGTTTTGATAGAAGACTTAGATCTAAGAGTTTTTGATGATGTAGCATTATGTTTGACACATAAGCTAGTCTAAATTGATTATTTACATCCCTAAACCATATCTTGGGTGTTTTATAGGATAATATTTTAATTTATTGGTCTAATTATTGTAGATTACATTTAAAGTTAGAGTTTGTTATTGGATTTTTAATTTTAAATTCAAATTCAATAAATACGGGAACTGTGTAGGTACTGCATTAAGAAGAAGTATGATATAAATGTGAGAGAAATAGGAAAGTGATCAAAATAAGAGACACCTATTGGAATAAGATAATATTTGAAGATATTTTTTATCATATATTCTTAATAGAGGAATCCTTAGATAATAAAAATCAAAGTATTTCTTTGAAGAAGATGGGATTCTTTGGTTTTGAAGAGTATTATTGAGTTTTTTATTAATTTTTAATGTTCATGGATTCATTTATACTTCATGATTTAGTATTAAAAAGAGATGGAAGTTATTGGGTTGTCTATAATAATATTTTGGTTAATAAATTTTAGTGTTTTAGTGGTCAAAGTGAATTAGAAGAGGTGATACTCTATTGACAACAGATTTAATGATTGTTGTTGGTCATAAAAGTTCGTTGTTGTTTTGCATTATAAATATTTAAATTTTTGTGTGTGGGCGAATATAATACATTTTGGGATTCACTTATATATTCATACATTCATGGATAAACCCAAATCTTTGTAATCTATTTGGTAATTTTAGTGGATCGTGTGACAATGGATAATACAATGCCATGCCATGGATATAGGAATTTATTTTAAATGGTGAATCTTGTACATCATTGTGTCTCATTTGGTTATGTGTATGTGAAAATAAAATCATGGAAATAAATTAATAAACTTCATAAAGTTTTAAATTTAATAAGAAAGCTAAAGGATATCTTGATCGTATTCATCTTAACCTATGGCATCCCACCATTTTATAACATAACTTTTCATTACATTTTACAAACAAAGGATCTTTAAAGTCTAGTGTCTTCGAAATCAGGAATAAAAACATGAAAAATTAAACATTAATTTAAATACCCTTGAAAATATTCTTTAAAATTTCATCCTATGCACAATTACTACATCTCATAACCTGGAGACATACAATCAAAGGAAAGGGTGAGCAGAAGGCCCAGTAAGGAAAGCAAGTGAATTAGTTTACTTGTGATATGAATAAGAACTCGATGAAAAACATAGAGAAATGAGAAATGATAAAAGAGGCATATAATAATAAAAATAACATGAATAATAACTTGAATATTCATCTACAACATTTCATTTATACATTTATGAATACATCACTAAGGTCCAACCCCAAGGTGTTATAAAAATTACCAAGATTATTCACCAAGGTATCGTGAAACTTGTCATCTCTAGAGATTAATTCTTTACCCAATGCATTGGAACACTGTGAGGGAGCACCCTTAATATGAATTTATTTTTATGCGATCCAAATATATCATAATAAAACATTTAATAAATAACCCATATAGAACAAAAGAAATGGGTTTCATTGCAAAATGGTGACGTTTTAAAGGTTCTTAAAAATAAGATCTTTATGTCATTTATAACCCATGGAAAGGGAGTAAGGGTTACAAGTATTTCAATTATAGAATAATATATATCATTTTTGTGTATCTATGAACACCAATAGAAATGAAATAGGTCTGCATTCTCACATAAATAAAACAAGAGAATTCCTTGAGAGAAAGGAGAAATTTTGAGACGAAATTTCTACAGTATAACAACAATATAACATGGTTTTAGAAAATAATAAAAGGAGAGGGTGAAAGGGTAAACCACTAATAAATAACTCATACTAAAATATAAATACAGAATAACAAAGAGATAATAACATGTTATGGATATTTGAATGTCATACAACATGAAAAGGAAACTTGAAAGGAAAGAGAAGATGCGATTTCTTTTACAAAACATTTGGCAGCCTAACGACGTCACTTAAAAATTCATATAATCAATTGATGAGAGAGGAAATGTTCTCTCATAATTTGGACATAAAATGTACAATAGTAAATATATATAATAATAAACCCACACAAAATAAAATGTAACTATAAGACATAACATAAAGGAAGTCATGACTTAAAAGAGGAGGGTGAAAGGTTCCCTTACCGATTTGGTAACTTTCGAAATGTACTCCCCATGAAAGAAGGATCATATAATGAATATGTAAATACCCATAAATTAAAGTATATTACACAAAGAGTACAATCATGGGTAGTAAATACACCACACAAGAAGAAATAGTGGCAAATACACCATGAATCTCACAGGAATAAGAAGTGAGATGAAAATCCCTTACTATGTTGTATTCAATCGAATCATATGAACAAAAATTACTAACCAAAAAAAGAATCACAAAATAAAATTAATATAAAGATAATCCTGATAATATATATCCAATGTAAGTACACAATACACCACATGCTATAAATAAGTGGTGAACAATAGAAATCTCACGGAATTAAAAGTGAGATAAGAATCCCTTACCTCGTTGTCCGACTTGACTCGCTCGTATGTTCCTGGTTCTTCCTTAATAATAAAATTAAGTTACTTTATACTTGATTAAGAATATTTTTCAACTTTATTATTAATTTTAGATTACTTATTACCTTTCTATAACAATTAGTTAATTATTTGAGTTCATATCAGACATTTTGTCAATGTTCGAAACTTGAGTAAAAAATGAACTTGTTATAATTATAAATTGTTCATGTGGTCAAAAGTCCATTATCTCCAGAATGATATTCATAATTTATATGTAATATATATAATATATATCGTATATATATATATATTTATTTATAATATTACCTAACATTTGGAGATAAGAAATGAAATGCACCGTTCATGGAGACGGTAAGCCGTACGTACACATGAACACTACTTTCATTTCTATTTCATATTTTTAATGGAATGAAAACATAGTGATTCATATGTATATTATAATTTCAGTATAATATTTATGTCATTTATGTTACGTTAGTTCATAAATTCTATCCTTTATACGTTCCACGTATGGAATGAACGAGTCATATCACTTTGAGGGGGCGGTAGTCCGCACTTCCTCTAATGAAATTGTCGTGTTTACCCATTATGGGAACCATAAAGGTATTCTATAAATAGAAAATACAGAAGCATAAAGAAAAAATAAATATAATATATATCATATATAGATACAGTGCCATCATAATGGCCACCATGAGAGGCTGTAGGAGATAACTGAACAATCATCGTTTCGTGAGGCACTAGTTCACCGTCCAGTGAAACAGTATGTTCTTTACCTATTAGATGGAGGTGTGTGTAAGTGTAGCTCTAATAATTCTCATAAAAACAACATTTTATATTTTGGATACTAGTGTTTTTATAAAATAATGTAATAAAAAGAGTTTACGGGGTTGGAGAAGTAAAATAAAACAAAAGAACTTAAGAGAAGACGTTACCTTTAAATCGGGTAACTCCCTTTGGTTTAAACCAAAAGGGTTTTTTGAAGTGATTTATGCATAAATTAAGTATTCTAGGATTAATATAGGGATATTGGGATATTACTGGAGAAGAGGTTGGATGATCCAAGGGCTTGAGAAGTGTGAGAAATGGGTAGGCACTGAGTGATTTTTATAAGGGAGAGGAGGGGCTCTTTTGGAATGTTTGAAAATATTATTTTATTTTATAATGATTTTCGGTTTCTAAAGGTCCAAAAATCATTAAAGTATAAGATAAGGTGTACCATGTTCGAAATAAAATCATCCAATAAGAATTGGACCAGTTTTGGATATTGTTGTAATTTTTATCTTCTTATTTATTTAAATCATCCATTAATGACGTAAATACTGCATCATCATTGTGTCATAAATAATTGTATTTATTTGATGTATAAAAATTATAAAAAAATACCATGATGTAGTAAATACTTTTATCTTTCCAATGAATATTTATATTTTAACATATAACTTATATAATATTATGTAAAAATTGTTTTAGTAAAACATTACATGTTTATGACATTTTTATTTTTACTTTAAATAAAAAGTTATAAATGTCATTATCTTACCCAAGTGGCTCCATGGGGTCCCAAAATTGATCCATGGATTTTATTGGTCGGCCATTACTCATACTATAATTTTATGACAAGTTTCAAGGTCATTTTTTATTATTATAGCATTATTTTTACCTTAAATTACCATAATTACCTTTAATCGTGGTTAATAAAATTCAAAAGCTACTATTCACAAAAATTATTTTCATCCCATTGAACAACATTTTACTTACTAATTACAACCATATATGTTGTATTTTTTAAATTCAATTCACAAAAGCGGTAAAATATCATTTAAATGAACAAGTCAGTTTTTAACTACTATTTAGTGGTTTCACTATTCATCAAAAATTGAAGGTTTTCAGAAAAATTCCAAAACTTAACTCTTAAGATAAATTTGATATTCCAAATTCAAAAATGATTTCTATTTTACCAAATTCAAAACATAGAAGTTTCATTAATTAATTTTATAATTAATTCCCACCATCAAAACAAAAAGCATGTTTTTAAGAAATAATAACCATAAAAAGATTGATACTTGTTAATTTACAATTTCAAAGTGAAATTACTTCCAATGAACAAAATTGGGTTAAATGGTAAAAATATAATCTATTTACACTTTAAAACCTATTAAAAATATAATCTAACCATATAAATAAATTATATTAAAAGGTTGTTTTGAATTAAAATACAAAAAAAAAATCACTATTCATTAAAAATAAACATTATCAGAAAAATATCAAAATTTCATCCAAAGTAAATTTTGATGTCCCGATTATAAAGATGCAAATTATTTTTTCAAAAATAATATGTAAAAGTGACAAAAACTATATTTAAAAAGGGTTCGCCATCAAAAGGTGGTAAATCGCCCTTTTAAAGTAAATTATGCTTAAAATTAGATTCAATTACATTTTAAGCCTCTAACTTTTATTGGATGAATGTAATTTTTTTAACAAACATATATTATTATATTTAAGTTAGTTTTATTAATTTCTGCCAATACAACAGTTAGGTGTTAACTACCATTTAAAATGATAATATTATATTATTAGTATGCAACATAAGATTTCAAAGAAACCCGTTGTTGCGTGTCAGGCACACCATTGAATATATAATCCCCTTTAAAATAAAATTAATATTTAATTCAAAAATATAAATAAATATGAAAATGTCATATTATTTATTTTCCCGGGATGTTACATACTTCCCCCTTTTGGAAATTGTGTCCTCACAATTTTGAAATTGATCTTGGAAACTTCATTGAAAGTCCCACATCGGAAAAAGAGTCAATAAAACTATCACTTTAAAATAAAAAAAGAGAAGTACAAAGGTCACCCGAGTTAACCCATACTAGGATTCCATGTAGGAAAAAATGGATATGGAAGAGAAAACAAATGGTCAAGTTCTGATGGAGAGTGATAGAAAACATGATTAGGAGAAAGTTAACCACCATAAAATCACAAACTATGATGTGTTAAATGGTCTTTGATTACCCAATAGGAAACGTAAACCAATAATGTTTTTGTTTTATGTTCATTTTCATAATTTTGAGGAATTCATTTACTACCTAGAATAAAAACATAAGGAAATATACTTACCTTCAAGTAGAGTTTCATCCTTTAATAAGTTTCTACCAAAAATTAATCTTTTCTCCAAACACTGAGCATTCAAAAAGACTTGTTCACATCAAAAGCACAAGAAAAAACTTCAAGAGAATCACATAATCCACAAAAGAATAACTATATATTTTCCTTGTCTTTAGACATGAACTAAAACAAAAATGTTTAGTACGAGATCATATAATCTTCACAAAGGATAATCCTTTAGAAAAAGAAATACTACTATTAATCTCCAAAATTCAAAACAAAGTACCCAAAGTTCAAGAAATACTATTCAATACACAATCATCCTTAAAATTCTTCAAAATAATCCAAACTAAGATTGAAACCCACAACTCATAAGGATTTAACCACATAGTCTTCCACAATATATCTTAACATTTATCTCCAAATAACATTGACTACTCTTAAAGTATCATACTAAAGTGTTATTAACCTAATCACATATTCTCTATGCTAGGTTAATCATTTTCTAGAAGTAACCCAAATCACCATATGTCCATAATAAATACATAGATTCTTATAAAATAAAAATTTCAACCATTCCTCCACAAATGAAATCCTCTAGTATTTTATTTTCCTTAGGCATATAATATTCCAAAAGAGAAAACATCTTCTAAAATAACCTTTATCATTTAATCACCAAATCATTTTTCTATAATAAGTATATCCATTTGATAAAACATAAGTTCCAAAAATAAAATTATTCTTGATCCATAAAATCATTTAACTAAAAAGAATAAGTCATACTATCCAGGGACTTCACGTAGGCCAATGGTGGGTGATAAAACCCAATCACACTTTAGTTATGGGTTTGATTCCCACAGCTTTGTCTGATGTGACGGGTTGTCACATTGTCTGCATGTTTTCTTTTTTATAAAACTCAAAAATAACCCTAACATGTTTTAACCTTAAAGGTTTTATTATACCTTTCATTCTCACCCCAACACATTAAGATAATTCTGCTCGTATCCAGATAGGGATGCATTTTCTTGATAAACCACTTACTCCATACTCACTAAAATACCCGGAAGTTTTCCTATATTTAAAATTTTTTATTGGGTTCTTCCTATAGTTTTAATAGAATAATTTTCATAAATAACTAAACTATAATTTGATACCAACTATGGAATCCCACCATTTTATAACATAACTTTTCATTACATTTTACACACAGAGGATCTTTAAAGTCCAGTGTCTTAGAAATCAAAAATAAAAACATGAAAACATAAAAACTCCTTTAAATCCCCTTGAAAAACTTATTGAAAATTTCATCCTATGTAAAATTACTACATATAATAACCTGGAGACATAGCTTTAAAGGAAAGGGTGAGCAGAAGGCCCAGTAAGGAAAGTAAGGGAATTAGTTTACTTGTGATATCAATAAGAACTTGATGAAAAACATAAAGACATGAGCAATGATAAAAGAGGCATATCATAATAAAAATAACCCGAATCATAAATTTAATATGTGTCTACAACATTTAATTTATGAATTCATGAACATATCACCAAGGTCCATCCCCAAGGTGTCATAAAAATTATCAAGGTTATTCACCAAGGTATCATGAAACTTGTCATCTCAAGAGATTAATTCCTTACCCAATGCATTAGAGTGCGGTCAGGGCGCGCCATTAATATGTATTTATTTTCATGTGATCCACATATATGATAATAAAACATTTCATAAATAACCCATAGAGAACAAAAGAAATGGGTTCCATTTCAAAATCGTGACGTTTTGAAGGTTCTTAAAAATAAGATCGTTATGTCATTTATAACCCATGGAAAGGGAGTGAGGGTTACATGTTTATCAATTCCAGAATCAAAAATATCATTTTTTGTATCTATGAACAACCATAGAAATGAAATAGGTCTATGTATTCACATAAATAAAATAATAGAATTCCTTGAGAGAAAGAGAGATAAATTTTGAGATGAAATTTCTGCAGCATAACAGCTACATAACATGGTTTTAGAAAATAATAAAAATAGGGAGTACAAGGGTAACCCACTCATAAATAACTCATACTAAAATATAAATACACAATAAAGTTTATATAATAATATGGTATGGATATTTTAATGTCATACAACATGAAAAGGAAAGTTGAAAGGAAAGATAAGATGTGATTTCTTTTACAAAAAATTCGGCAGCCTAATGATGTCACTTAAAAATTCATAAAATCAATTGATGAGAGAGGAAAGGGTCTCTCATAATTTGGACATAAAATGTAAATTAGTAAATATATAGAATAAAAAACCCCCACATAATAAAATGGAACTATAAGACATAACATAAAGGAAGTCATGCCTTAAAAGAGGTGGGTGAAAGGCTCCCTTACTGATTTTGTAACTTTCGAAACGTACACCCCATTAAAGAAGGATCATATAATGAATATGTAAATAACCATAAATTAAATTATATTACACAAAGAGTACAATAATTTTCAGTACATACACCACACAAAAGGAAATAGTGGAAAATACACCATGAATCTCACAGGAATAAGAAGTGAGATGAAAATCCCTTACCACGTTGTATTCAATCAAATCGTATGACCAAAAATTACTAACCAAAAAAATAATCATAGAATACCATGAATATAAAGAGAATCCTGATAATATATATCCAATGGCAGTACACAATACACCACATGCTATAAATAAGTTGCGAAAAATGGAAATCTCATGGAATTAAAAGTGAGATAAGAACCCCTTACCATGTTGTCTGACTTGACTTGCTTGTTTGTTTCTTGTTCTTCTGGAATAATAAACTTAAGTTAATTTATACTTTCTTAAGAATATTTTTCAATTTTATTATTCCTTTTGGATTACTTACTACCTTGCTATAACAATTAGTTAATTATTTGAGCTCATATCAGACATTTTGTCAATGTTCGAAACTTGAGTAAAAAATGAACTTGTTATAATTATAAATTGTCCATGTGGTCAAAAGTCCATTATCTACAGAATGATATTCATAATATATATTTCATATATATCATATATACCCAGTATATATATATATATATATATGTATTTATAATAGTACCTAACATTTGGATATAAGAAATGAAATGCACCGTTCATGGAGACGGTAAGCCGTACGTACGCATGAACAATATTTTCATATCTATTTCATATTTTTAATGGAATGAAAACATAGTGATTCATAGGTATATTATAATTTCATTATAATATTTATGTCATATATGTTACATAATTTCATAAATTCTATCCTTTATACATTCCATGTATGGCATGAATGAGTCAAATCACTTTGAGGGGGCGGTAGTCCGCACTTCTTCTAAAGAAATTATCGCGTTTACTAATTATGAGAACCAGAAAGGTATGATATAAAAAGAAAATACAGAATCATAAAGAAAACATAAATATAATATTTATCATATATAGATACAGTTCCATCATAATGGTCACCATGAGAGGTGGTAGGAGATAATTGAACAATCATCGTTTCGTGAGACAGTAGTTCATCGTCCACTAAAACAGTATGTTCTTTAACCATTATATGGAGGCGTGTGTAAGTGTAGCTCAAATAATTATTATAAAAACATCATTTTATATTTAGGATAATGTTTTTTATAAAATAAATGAATAAAAAGAGTTTAGGGGGTTGGTGAAGTAAAATAAAACAAAAGAACTTAAGAGAAGATGTTACCTTTAAATTGAATAACTCCCTTTGGTTTGAAACAAAATGGTTTTTTAAGTACTTTCTGCCTAAGGTAAGGCTTCTAGGATTAATAGAGGGATATTGGGAGATCATTAGAGTAGATTTTGGACGATCCAAGGGCTTGAGAAGTGTGAGAAATGGGTAGTAAGTGAGGGCTTTTTATAAGGGAAAGGAGGGACTCTTTTGGAAAGTTTGAAAATATTATTTTATTATATAATGATTTTAGGTTTATAAAGGTCCAAAAATCATTAAAGTAGAAGATAAGGTTCCCCATGTTCTAAATAAAATCATCCAATAAAAATTGGACACGTTTTCGGTATTGTTTTAATTTTTATCTTCTTATTTATTTAAATCATCCATTAATGACATAAACACTGCATCATCATTGTGTCTTAAATAATTTTATTTATTTGAAGTCTAAAAATTATAAAAAAATAACATGATGTAGAAAATATTTTTATATTTCCAATAAATATTTATATTCTAAACGATAACTTATATAATTCCATGTAAAAATTGTTTTAGTAAAACAATACATGTTTATGACATTTTTATTTGTACTTTAAATAATAAGTTATTAATGTAATTATCTAACCCAAGTGGATCCGTGGGGTCCCAAAATTGACCCACGGATTTTATTTGTTAGCCATTACTCATCAAATAAGGTTAGAACAAGTTTCAAAGTCATTTTTTATTATTATAACATTATTTTTACCTTAAATTACCCTAATTACCTTTAATTGTGGTTAATAAAAGTCAAAAGTTACTATTCACAAAATAAAATATTTTCATCCCATTGAACCACATTTTACTTACTAATGACAACCATTTATGTTGAATTTTTGAAATTCAATTCACAAAAGCGGTAAAATTTCATTTAAATGAAAACGTCAGTTTTTTAACTACAACATAGTGGTTTCACTATTCATAAAAAATTGAAGGTTTTCAGAAAAATTCCAAAAATTCACTCTAAGATAAATTTGATATTTCAAATTCATTAATGATGTCTATTTTACCAAGTTTAAAACATAGAAGTTTCATTAATTAATTTCATAATTAATTCCCGTTGTCAGAATAAAAAGCGTGTTTTTAGGAAATAATAACCATCAAAAGATTGACACTTGTTAATATCCAATTTCAAAGTGAAATGACTTCCAATAGAAAAAATTGGGTTAAATGGTAAAAATAAAATATATTTACACTTTAAAACTAATTAAAACTTTAATCTAACCATATAAATAAATTAGATTAAAAGGCGGTTTTGAATTAAAATACAACACTTTTTCACTATTCATTAAAAATGAACATTATCAGAAAAATATCAGAATTTCATCCAAAGTAAATTTTTATGTCACAATTCTAAAGATGAAAATTATTTTGTCAAAAATAATATGTAAAAGTGACAAAAACTATATTTAAAAAGGGTTCACCATCAAAAGGCGGTAAATCGCCTTTTTAAAGTAAATTAGTCTTAAAATTAGATTCAATTACATTTTAAGCCTCTGAATTTTATTGTATGAATGTAAAAACATTTAACAAACATATATTATCAAATTTAATTTAGTTATATTAATTCCTGCCAATACAATGGCTAGGTGTCAACTGCCATTTAAAATAATAATATTATATTATTAGCGTGCAACATAAGATTTCAAAGAAACCCGTTATTGTGTGTTAGGTACACCATTGAATATAGAAACCCCTTTAAAATAAAATTAATATTTAATTCAAAAATATTAATAAATATTAAAATGTCACATTATTTATTTTACTGGGATGTTACATAATTGGTGATGAAAGTTGATTATTGAAGAACTATAAAATATTTGTATTCACTAATTAACCCCCTCTCTTAGTGAATACTCATGTGGGACCTCCCTACTATTCATTTTAGTGTTTTATAATTTTAATAGAGTAGTTTCCTAGTTTCCTTTAAATATATGAAGGTTGTTTAATGTTCAAGATAAAAAGTTCTCACTACTTGATTTTGTTGTGGTTTTTGAATTTTTATTTCCATCATAGAACATATTAATTCAATAAATAGAAAATGGGTTCCCACATTTTAAGGTAAAAATTATATTTTTTTATGGAAATAATTATAGAATACTTTCACTCATTGGGTATGTAAGTAGTCAATATTATAACTGATGGTTTCACTCTAGTCATGAAATGTGAAATGATGATTCCCACTAATAAAAAGAATATTGAGATCAATGGATGTGAAAGGAATTATCTATTACCCTAAAATTTATTGAAATATTCCATAAATGTTACTAGGATCAAGATAGTTTAAGGAATATAGGACAAGATATGGATTTTTCATGAAGGAAATTCTATAATGAAGAGACAAAATCTTTAAATCTAGTATTCCCAATTTAAATAAATTTGTATGACTAAAAAAGAACTAGTGGATGTTTTGTTCACTAGAGTAAATGATATTTTGATCTTCATTATATGAATTTTAGATACTCTAGATGATTCAATGATATTATAGAAGTTTCTTCATATCTTTCTAGATAGGTTTTGTGCTAAAGTTTCATCTATTGAAGGTCATGATTTGAATATATTTTCATTGAATAACTTGAATAAAATTTCAGTTATGTATGAAACGAGGAAAAGAACTTATTTTAATAATATATATATATATATAAATATATATATAAATATATAAAGTACATATATTTCAAATCTCTGAAGAATGAGAATAATTATATGGAGGTTAAGAAATAATATGAAGATCATGATTGAATGGAGATATTGATATGTATTTTGATATACTCATGCCACTTATCTCAAAAAATGTATAAAGGTAAAGGGTAAATATCATGAAAAACTAACTTTTAAGTGTTTCATATATGTAGGCATTGAAAAATCTTCTTTATATTTTCATAAGTTAAAGGAATATGAGAATGGAAGTGAAGATGTGTCATCAAAGAAGTTATTTAGAAATAAGTCTTCAAAATCTAATAATAAATATTATCATTATAATATAAAGGAAAATAAATTTTATAAATTCAAAATAAAGAGTTATGTTTTGATGATGTAGGAAGAATAATGTGATTAAATTAAAAGTGAATAATATTCCAAATTTAGTGATCATGGTGATAAATTGTTGATTGCTAAGGTGAATGAAGAGGATTTCTCTGATGATGGAGATAAATAATAAATAGGCATGAAATTTATGTTAAAGTGTGAATTAAAGTAATATATAATTAAAATGTATAAACTGAAGTATTAAAATAATAATTTAATTACAATAACCCAAGTTTCAAAAAGGATGAGAAATCCTAAAGAAAAGAGATATGTAGTAGGTGAAAGAAGTTGAAAATCTAAGTGTATCACTTTATGAAGAGAATAAATTGAATAGTTCAATAAAGGAGAAAATTGAAGAGAAAAATAAATTTTTGATTATTAGTAAAATGTTATTAAATATAAATATCAATTGAATATGATCAAGTTCAATTTTAAAAGATCTAAGTATGAAGTTGGTGAAAGTTCAGAGTTGTATGAATACTAGTGAAACATCTAAGAAAGTTTATGATCACTCAAATAATCAAAAAATTTATTCCATAGATTTCTAAATTAATGGATTTAAGTATAATAGGAATGAATTTATATAAAAGAGAAATATGAAGAATAAAATTTCCTCATTATATGAATTCTATAATTCTGAAAAATATGGAAATACAGACTTAAATTTGAAATATTCTATAAATATAAAGGTAAAAAATTCAAGAAAGATATCATAAATGAATGTAAATATGTTAATAACACCCAATATTTTTTGTAAAAGGATTTGAAATTAGTGGTAGAAATGTGAAAAAAAGGATGTTCCACAATTTGTATAAAAAGAAATTTTTTTTTGAATTTTTTCTTGGTTAGCTAGTTTTTATGCTATGGTGGATACATGAATATGGAAATGAATTGTTGGTTTACTGAAAATTTTTAAAAAATTATATAATTGTTGGAAGTTTGGAATTATGGGTGATATGACCCACTCAAATAATATATTTTCAAAGCGAAGCTAAAAATTTAAGAGTTCAAGTGAGGAATCAGTTTCATGTTTTGAATAAAGTATATAAAATATATTATTACTTGAATCACATGGGTGAGAAATTACCAACCATTTTTTATTATAATTTATTATGAACAATTCTCAATTATTTTAGAAAAATAAATAAAGAGTAAAGGAGAAAGCACTTTTAGTGGAAGTTTCTTTGAAAACATCATAAAAAAATCAACCCTGAATAGTCAACAATGTGTGTTTTTCATATATAATAAATTATATAGGAAAAATTAAAGACTTTTTGAAGTTTAAAGAAGTATTAATAACATTTGGTAATGATGGTGCATTGAAAATCAAAGAGACTAAATAAAAAAAATTGGACATAATAATATGAAGTTGTAGTGTACTTTATTTGTTGATGGTTTAAAACACAATCTTTTTAGTGTTGATCAATTATGTGATGAAGGAAATGAATAAAATTTTTGGAAATATGGATTTGTGGTGGAGATATTGGTGGATGAATTTTCTATTTCTTGAGGAAAACTGACTAAATACAATATATTTCATGTTACAAAAGTAACAATCACCTATTACTTGAGTATAAAGGATGAAAATGAATTGTGGAATATATGTCGTGGCCACATTGGTCAAAATAGAATAAAAAATTTACCTCAAGGAGGAAATTTTTGTGATGTTTTATTAATAATTTGAGAAAATAAATTGCAATTCACTATATTTAAAAGGGAAAGATTGAGAATTATTTACCTAAAATAGTTGAGATGAAAAGCACGCATCCCTTAAAACTTGTCCATTGTGGGATGAGGAGGAATAAATCAATGGATGTTGATAAATTATCTATTCCATTTATTGATTATTTTAATTACATCATGAGAATCATGTTTATTATCCACATATACAAATAATTCATGGATATCTAGTGTTTTAAGAGATGTGTAGAAAAGGAATGTGATTATTCCTTGAAAATGATACACTCAAAAAATAGACATGAATATAGAAGTAAAATGTTTGAAAAGTATTTAGAGAATTATATGGATCTTTATGATTATAGTTCACTACATACACCACAATTTTTTTTTTCTAAGAGGAATAATTGATGTTTGATTAAGATTACTCAAACCATGTTGGTAGAACATGGTACTTATCATTCCTATTGGAAGAAAGAAATTGGGATAATGGTACACATTCAAAACTGATGTCTATATCATCCAAACTCTAATATGTATTTGTAAAAATTATTTTAAAATAATACTTAAGTTCCTTTAGGATCAATGTATTAGATCACCGAGAAGGGGATGGGGTGAACTTGTGATCACATTTTATTTTATAAGAAAGTTTCTTAACTTCTTAAGGAAGCTTTCTTAACCTCTGAAAACCTATTAGAGTTATAATCCAGTCAAATATAAATCTCAAACTCACCTTTCTTATGAAAAAAATATAAAGAGAGAGTATAACATGATATATACATGGTTCAGTACAAATAAATACTCCTTACCATGTTGGTTAGTCTTCCCAATAAGGACTCTTTTACTAAGTTCTTTCCAAAATATAAATGAATAAAAAATGAATAGTTCTAAATTCCAGTAGTCAAATTTTCTTTTATATTTGGTTATACCTTCAAACTATCCTTTTTATATCCACTTCCTTCAATGTTGGTTATACAACCTAGTAAACAATCCTTTTCAACAAATGGTTTTATCCCCCAAATACAAGCTTCTTTTCTTTATTCTTTTATGATCCACTTCAGAAAGTTCTCTATTTCCTCCACAAGAAAGCTAGATAAATTCTACTGGTGCACAAACTTCAAGATCTTCAACAACCCTCTTAAGAGTCTGTTGGTCTTGAAACATCCACATGATTTTTGGTAAATCTAGATATGATCAATTTAAAAACTTAATTAAATTTAATCTTGAAAATTATTTAGAAAATGTTCATCCGATCGACCTTAATTTGGTAACCTCTGTCTTATGGTATCCATATAATTTTTCTTTGTCTAATTCTTCTCACTACACTTAAGTCAGGTGTGATTTGTTCACCATAGAGCAGTCTGATGTATCTATACCATGGAACTACATATGATGGAACTTTAATAAAAGTTCCTTTTTTAATGGATATTTATTCGATCCTCTCAACATCAACGTAATTATTTGGAAACTCATCCTGTCACAAAAAATTCAGAGTGTTATCTTTCAATATGTGTGAATAGTGTAAAGTATGTGTATACTTTTACCCATATATATTGATTTAGTACTATAGAGTTTGGGTGGGAACTCAAATTCATTTCTTACTTAACCAAATTTTAATTTTGAATTTCTCTCTCATTTCAATTTCATTAAAATGATTCTACACTATTGTGGAACATTCTTGATTATTATAGAAAACTCAAGAATATACCATTTTTTTGAATTTCCTTAAACTCAATGTTATTTAATTTTGAAAAACTTCCTTAAATGAAACATGATAGTGAAATTTTAATGATTATATCCATCAATGTTATATTTAAGGACTTCAAAAAGTTTTTCCAAAGTTCATTAAAATTTATCTGCCCAGTGTTTTTCTATCTGAACACCAAACTTTACTTACCTACTTTTTCTTTATTTGGATAATATTTTCTTGTCAAATAAATTTATAAAAAAATCTCCATCTAGATTTTTTTGTTTGATCACTATTCCCCAAATCTAAACTTTTCATGTTTGATTCTAAAAAATGTTTGTTTAATGAAATTCATTATGAAAAGTTCACCCAATGGATTTCTTTCAGCACCACTTTTCACAACCTCTAAACTTTATGCAACCAGCATTGAATTGTCTATGTTTTCTCTATCAGATCAAGTTTTTCCTGAAGTTTCGATCAAAAAATTCTTCATTAGAACATTATAACTGATTATTTATAGGGAAACTTCTATGAATTTACTAACTTGAACCTCTATATATTAGGTTATAACATTGTATCCCTACTCAGATTATAAATTCTCCCCTTGGTACTTTTCTCAAAGAGTTATCACCCTTTTTATTTTCATAGATATTATGTTTAACTTCTTATGACTTGAACTTCTCATATTTCACAATCACACAAACTCAGGTTCATACAATGTTCTGTTTTTGGTACATACGATGGAAATGTACAAAATTTATTATAGAAATTTCATTCAAAATTTTAGTTGCACTACTCTTCAAATCATACAAAATTCAGTTTCTTATTATAATAACTTCATCAGACCAGGTTTGTCTGATCAATTTCCTAATTTTCACAAATGTTTTTCAATAATATTTCTTAAAAAACCTTTATATAGAAAACCCCATTTTTTTGTCTGGAATTTCATCCTTCATACATAAGAACTAAAACTTTATTTAGAATCTCTTTCTAGAAATGTTCATATGATAATGTGCATCCATAAAACTCAAACTCTCTTTTTGTCCACCCATTTGAAATTTTATTAATTTTTACATTTACTATTTGTAAAAATTTCACCTTGTACCATGAGAATCTTTATAATTTTTAGGAACTTTGAAATGTATCATTTAATTTATTAAGGATATTTATTATATTCCTCCACAATAAATGTTACGACAACTTATCTATCTAAAAAGTGTGTCTAAAAGACTATATTTATTAAGAATATTTCTTATGCCCCTTTCTTAAGGATCTTTATCTTCTCACAAAATTTACCAAATTTCTCTAGAAACATTCATATCCAACATATATTGATATATTGACAGTAAATACAACCAAAATTCACTTTGGGTATAACAATATCCCCATTTTTATTATTATTATCAATACCCATAAATTTTTTTTACATCTTAATCAATATGTATATGAAACTATTTCTCCCCATATAATATTCGCATTTTATTTCTCCCCTAATTTTCTTATCCCCCCTTATTGAAAATCAAATTAAAAGGGGCCATTTCTACTCATATTTATTTATCATAGAATCTTGAAAAATTTATTCAAGAGAAAAGTAACATCACATAAGTTTCTTGTAAAAGTTCCTTTAACTAAAAAAATCTATGTCTACATGGGAAAACCCAGTGTAGAAAAAAATATTGTATAATCATGGTGGTCATTGTTGTCCATAGAATAAATTTATTGTAATAATGTCCTCATTATTATTTCAACATATCTAAATTAGGGTTAAACTGAAAAGGATTTGTTAAGGAAAACCCCGCACCCATCTTAAAAAATATATCAAAATATTTCAAGTGTATAATCTCAATTTTCTTAAAATCTCATTCTTCTTTGCATCATTGCATTTTGCTTTATGATTAGTAAGATACTCATACCCCATGTTCAATTTTTCTCCCCCTGAAGGGTAGCACTCTAATTTCATTATGGTAGGAAAGAATTCTATGATAGGCATGATTCTTGATGTAAAAACTAATATAGAACTCATTAATTCTTTCTTTATTCTCCTTTAATTACCTATAGGTTAGTAAAAATATGAAATTATATTGGAAATAAGAAGGAACCTCAGTTGTTCCTTAGAATAAATGTTTGGACTTGGAATCCTTTCTCAGACTTGACTTATTCTTCTTCTTATTGGATTTTATATTGGATTTTCCCCTTTATTTTTACCCTTCTATGTTTTTTTAACTAATTTCTTATCATCTGTAGAATCTTTAGATGAAGTTGATAACTTTTATTCATATTTAGAGAATTTTTGTTAAATTGAGTTTGTAACATCCTCTTTATTCTTTATTCTTGGACTGGTAATATATTCATATAAATTTTTATAACATTCTCATATTTTTCATATCTATTAAAATTTTAATAAATTTTTAAATCACCATCTATTTCTAGTTTTTATCAATTTTGTTATCATCTTTAGAAATATATACATTCTTTTTTCTTAAGAACACCTTTGTAGTTCCACTAACTTTATAGAAATGTAAAATTGTTCTTTACAAATAACTAAAAATTATTTATTTACATGATCAACTTTATTAAAATTATTTTCTTTCTTAACCTTCATAACTAGCTCAACTTTCTTAAACTTTTCATTTTTCACTATTGAGACTTTATTATCTTCCTCAAATCGCCTTTTTGGAATGTTTGTTATTATTTTATCATTGTATACACCCTTGATTCATACCTATTTAAAAGTATATATATGTTGTACCAAAATGAATAAGATATATGATTGAAATATATACAGCACTATTTCTGACCTATGAATCTTGATCTTTCAGACTAATGGTAAAAATTTCTCTGAACTCTTTTTTTCTGATATTTTTACAAACTATGGTTGAATTTGTTCAAGGAGATAATTTCTTGATTAATTCCACTCTTTCTTTATGGAAGATGGTTTTTAAAAAATCGTATATTTTATACCTACAGAGTTAATAGAAACATATGTACATTGTGATTTTTTAGGATTAGTAAAATCTTATTTATGTAAAACCTTCCTTTAACTATCTTAAGAAGTTTTACCTTTAACATTAGCTACTTTGAGGAAGTATTATCTCATATTTCTTAACTTAAATTGTGTTGTAAGAAACATTAATTATGTTTTTAACAAATCTTCTTTCTATTTAGAATGAATTTATTTGATAACATTTATAATATTCTAAAGTTAATCTATTTTCAACTTGTTCTCTTTACTTTCTTTAACAAGAGTGATTTTTACTATGTTGAAAATCTCATCACCCACTAATTTTTCTTCATAAACTTTCATCTTCATTTATAGATGATGAACTTTCATTTTCTGAACTTTAATCACATTGAGTTTTATATCCTCCTTATTTATTTTATCACCATTCTTAAAAGTTATTTCCCTGACTTATTTCTTTAACTTTGTTCTTTCCTTCTTGATTTGATTATTTTCTTTAAGTACTACTTCCATATTGATTTTATAATAAACTCAATTTCTATAATTTCTTCACTCTAATCATTACTATTTGATAAAGACATCTATTTTATAACTTGAGAAAATAAATTGACTTGAAATATTAGATTCATCACCAGATGAGAAACCATCCTTCTTTATGTACTTAATAAAATTTTCCTTTTGTTAAAAATAAAATTTTCCTAATGTTTCTTACACTTATATTTCTAAGACTTTTTATTATCTTATTATGATTTAAAAACATCATCTTTCTTCTTAGGAAAATTTTGTGAAAAATTTCCTTTATCATTATAAATTTAACATTTAAGATATTTACTTTTCCACTTTACCTTATTTTCTTTCTTATAAAGGAAGAAAATATATTTTTTAGAATATTATGCTTCTTACTCAACCTCAGAATCACTTGATTATTCTTAAGCTTCCTTATCTCTATTTTACCTTTTAATAAAGCTTTGAAGACTATTTAATTCTCAACCTTTTTCTTGAAAACACTTGTTTTCCTCACCTTATATACCACAAGAATATTTTGAAGTTCATTCAGAGGTAAATATTTATGATCTTTTAAATATTATATTTTTTCATCAAAATCAATTTGGAAAGTTTCTCATTAGTTTTTTAATAATAGTAGGATCTTTCAACTTCTCCTCAAAACCTATGATGTTTTTTATGATCTCATTAAATCTTGTAAAGTATGTATCATTACTTTCTTCATCATCCATCTTAATGTCTTCAAATTTTCTACTCCAAATTTCTATATTAGATTTCTTAACCTTTGTGTTTCCTTCAGATATACTTCTTAACATATCAAAAATTTTATTAGCTATTGAAAAACCCATAATATTTTTATAAAAATTTATAGTAATAGACATAAACATGTTATTCTGAGCTTTTCCATTATTATCATCATTTTTCTTAATGAAATCTGTCATAGAACCTTCAATGGGAGGAAATACAAAGGTTTAAATATCTATAACTTCAAAGAAAAGAGATTAATGATAGGGCAAGATACTATTCATACAAATATTATAATTTATATCATAAAAATGAGAACACCCATGATATTCACTGAATTGAAATTATCTATTCTAAGAGTTGGATCTTTCATAAGAGATATACCCTCTAATACCAATTAAAGTTCCCTTAGGATCAATGCATGAAATCATTGAGAGGGGGAGTGGATGAATTAGTGATCACATTTTCTTTTATAGAAAAGTTTATTATCATATTAAGGAAAATTTATTAACCTCTTAAAACAAGTTAGATTTACTATCCACTCAAATATAAATCACAAAATCACCTTTCATATGCAATAAATATAAAGAGAGATCAACACAAGGTATTTATAAGGTTTGGTATAAAGATGCACTCCTTTCCCTTTTGGTTAGTCTTCCCAACATGGATTATTTTGATAACTTATTTTCAGAATACAAAGGCACAAGAAGTAAATATTTCTACAGCCCAGTATTCAACTTTCCTGCTATAGTTAGAGATACCCCAACTCTTCTTTTTGTATCCACTTCTTTCCCATCTAGTTATACACCGCAGAAAACAATCCTTTTTAACAATTTGTTATACCCCATAACTTCAATATTATTTTGTTTATTCTTTTGAAAACCACTTAATAATGTTCTTCACTTCCTCTACAATCAATAAAGATCAAATTTTCCTATATATAAACTTAAATATTTTTAAAAAAACATCTTATGATTATTTTGTTCTAAAAAATTACTCTTGATTTCCAGTAGATATAGATATTCTAAATCTCAACTTTCCAAACTTTCACCCAGAAATTTCCTTAGAAAAAGTTCATATGATCAGACTTCATCCGATAACCTCTATCTAATGGTATTAATTTGATTTACCTAAATCTTATTCTTCTCACTATACTTCAGTCAGATGTGGTTTATTCACAATAGCTCCATCCAATGTCTCGGTTAGATAAAACTCTAATCAAAGTTCTTTAATCTGATGGATCTCTATCTAGTATTCTCAACTTTAAACTGATTAGTTGGAAAATAAATTTTTCATAAAAACTTCAGAGTGTCAGATTTTCATATTCATGAATAGTGTTAAGTATCTATTCACTTTCACCACTTTATATTAGTGTGGATCTCAATAGTTTGGGTGGTAACTCATATGCATTTCCTGCTCACCCAAATTCCAATTGTGAATTTTTACATCATCTAAATTGTCACACCCTAACCTATGCAGTTAGTTAATTTTATGATTTCTTTGACTTTGAATTATTTTTCTGGGGTTCATGTCCAATCTTGGATTAGATTTTTGAGTTTATGTTAAAAGGTGTCTGTTTCGAGTTGACGTCATTGGCGCTTGGGCGCAACGCGTTTTGGAAAACCCCATGTGGATCCGCTCGGACTTTTCGCGACTTTCCACCTTCGAAAAATAGATGAGTAAATTAAAATAAATATATTTTCGTAATTATAATGCGCATGAATTGTTGCGTCGTTAAATTTTTTATTTCATTAAGTATTAGTTATTATTAAAATGACAATAACATCGTTATGGTTTTTATTTTATTTTATCACTATGATGATTATTATTTGTTGTTGTTATTATTATTATTCTTATTAATATTATTAATATTATTATTATTAAGTTATAACATTTTAAATTGTTTTTTTCTCTTTCTTTTGTTGTGTATATTATATTTTTTATTTTTTTTATTTTTACATTATTTTTGTTTTTCTCTAGGGTTTTGGTGGATCTTGTTTTTTTCTCCTCTCCATTTATTCCCCCATTCATTCGGTGCGCCGCCACTTACCTTTTCCTTCCTCTTCTCTCTCGGCCACCACCTCTCCCATCTCTCCTTATCTCTTGCTGCCCCACCTCCACGCCAACGGATCCCCCTGTTTGCAGCGGCCTTCCCCAACGCCTCGCCTCCCTTAGGTGCGGCGTAAGCAGGACCCCCGTCGCCCCCTGTTCAGTGCACAGCCGACACATCCTTCTTCTACCCAGCACCTATCCGTAGCACCCTCTCCTGCTTCCCTCATGTAGCTTGCCGTCGGTCTGCCTTCTAGCGCACAACAACATCCGGCTCCCACAGTCCGCAATCCCATCCACCCTCGGCCACTCCTCCTCATTTCTTGCAGTGTGCCAGCACCCCCTGACCAGACCGCTTCCAGCCACAACCTCCCCCTTCCCCTTCTGTTTGCACCCTGGTGCGCTCTCTTTCTCGATCGACCCTCCCATTGCCTCATGCTACCCGTTGCAGCAACCCAACCTCTTCGGCGCGATCCTACCCTCTGTTCACAGTAGCAGCGCCACTGGAAATCCCAGACTCGTCACCCCCTGTTCACCCAGCGCTAACCTCTCCCTCTCGGAATTACCCCTCTACTCTGAATCTCTCCTCAGCCACCACCTTCCCTTCACATCTTCCCTATAGAGTCCTCCTCTATCCGCTGCACCTAACCATCCACAGTCGCGCCCTCAACGCCGCAGCCCACCACCTGCGACCTCCTCTTCACTTCTGCAGCCTCCGCCGATCTTCCATCCAGCGCTGCTCCCCCCTGGAAGGTGTATTTTATTTTTACCTTTACTTTTATCATTATTATTATTATTATAGTTATTATTATTATTAGTACTATTATTGTCATTATTATTATTATTATTTTTATTGTTATTTTTATTATTCTTATTCTTATTCTTATTATTATTAATATTATTATTATAATTGTCATTATTATTCTTATTATTATTATTGTCATTATTATTATTATTATTATTATTATTATCATTATTATTATTTTTTGTTGTTGTTGTTATTATTCTTATTCTTCTTCTTCTTATTATTTTGTTATTGTTATTATTATTATTATTATTATTATTATTCTTATTATGATTATTATGATTATTATTATTATTATTATTATTATCATCATCATACTCTTGTTAGATTATGGGATTTAATTGATGGTGAGTTTTTATTTGTTGGTTTAGGATTTTTAAGACCCTCGCAGGGCATTTCCGAGTGAGTGCCATCGTCGCGCCTTGTTTCCGAGGTTCCGTCGTCACCACGCTTTAGTTCAAGGTGAGAGTTTCTTCCCTCCACTTGGTTTCGCGTGCTCTAGTGAGTTTTTTTGTAAGTGTATGAGTCCTTGATATTGTTTATACAGAGTGTTGGAATTTATCACGTGGTTTCGGACACACGTTGTGTCATCGCGCCTTGGTTCCGAGGTTGTTTTGTCGTCGCGCTTGATCTTGAGGTAGGTTCCCTTTGCACTGCTTTTAAAATTTATGTTATATTATTTCATGTTGTTTTCGCACCCTAATTGTTCAAAATAAATATTTTATTAATTTTAATAAATGTGAGATAATATACGATAATTAATTTTTAATGTAAGATAGTTAATTTTTAAATGATTATTTAGTGTAAAAAGAGCTGTTTATTTAATACATAAAACATGAAATATCTTCTTGAAAAGTGGACACCCAATAATGAAAGAATGTCCGTTTGGATTTTAAACATAATTTGCGGAATATAAAATAGAGTTCTGGTTTAATGAGAAATGATTTCTTTTGAAGCGTGAACAAGTACTTTGGTTCTTTTGAGAAGTTGTCTGGTTGGCTCTTAAAGGTTATTTGGAAAAATAAAATGGTTTGTTTTGGTTTGGTTTATAAAAATATTTTCAGCCTGTGAAGTAGTGTTTTTGGGGTTCTTTAAATTGTTTTAAAATGGTTTTTGTCTTATAAAGAAGTTGTACCTTTTTTTTGAGTAGTGATTGTGAAATGTATTTAATGCCCATTTGGCACTTTATGGAAAGAGATGAAAATGTTTTGATAAAAACCCTCTTAGGACAACTCTCATGCTTTGGTCCCAATTGATTGTTTGGGAGGACACGCTTAGAGGCTTCCAAGTATGTGAGTAGTTTAAAGGCAAGAGGTTGTTCCACAGAGTGGCTCAAGGTGATGCCTGTTGTGATTTATATATATATGTATATGATTGGATGCTCGGTTGGCATCAGTTGGCTCACCCCTTTTTCAAACACTTGAGACATGGGAATCTGTCATATTGAGAGAATATTCTAAGAATGATTGCTGCACTGGTAGGTTATGGTTCTGACCAGTGGCCCATAGTAGGTGGATATATTGGGTTTATTACTATGGGATTTTCCCTTGACCTGCCTGAGAGAGGATGGTTGAGCGTATTGTGCATTTTGATTTCATCGTGACATGTTGATAAGGATGATTTCTCGTGTATTGGTGTCTTTTGGTTTATTCTCGATCTCCTAGGTTCACCCATGTCTATTCATCTTTTGTTGCTTGCAGTAGTGATTATGATGCACACATGTATACCTACATTTCCCTTACTGTGTGTTTTACTTTGTGCATTCTGGTGTGTTGTTTTCCTTGGAAAGTGTTAAATTGCTTTTGATTAGGTTCCTAAAAATGGTTTTCAAATGAAAGTGTTTAATCCTCTTTGTACAAATTTAAAAATATAAACATCACTTTCCCTTTTCCTAAAATGCCATTGAAAATAATGAATTGAACTCAAATTTGGAAATGGTTAAGGTCAATGGTTCGTACTTTGTTTTTAAGTAGAATATTTAGAAAAACATACTTTTATAAATTGTAGTTCAAACTTGAAATGATGTTTCTTTTATTTTAAAGGTAGTGCATTGGGAATAGATATCGGGCTAGCCTACTGAGTTTTAATACTCACGCCTATAGTTCTTTTCTGTTTTTAGTGTTTGTGCAAGATATAGCTTGAGTGCGATCACCTAGCAAGACGCTTGATCGTTGAGTCGGAGAGCGACCCGCGAGGTCGCACGGAGTTTGTTTGGACGTCATTTTTGGTCAGTTTTATTTTTCTTCTATTCCTGTTTAGTCACTTTGTTTGGTTTATCTTTTCTGCGCTGCTCTATATTATTTTCGCTGTCTTATTTATTTATATTGGGAGAAATTGTTACCACAGCCTCTATCGATGCCTTGGCTCTTGTCGCTAGCCTGGGAGGATCGGGAATGCCTCTCGGGCCATGTCACGGACCCGGTCGGGTGACCGGTTCAGGGTCGACCCGGGTTGGTTCGTGACAAAATGGTATCAAAGGAGGTTAGCTCTTAGAAAACCTTTCTTTTCAGAGCGCCCTTTTTTATTTGGGATGTCAATGTAGATGGAGTAGGATTGTCGGGACTCGAGGGGTAGGTGTGGGAAGAGCGTCGCGAACTCTTGCTCGTTCTGATCCTCGGGTTTCCAGGGGAAGTTCGGTTTAATTTTTTTATTTGGGTTTTTATGGAAATGTTTTGCGATTGGGGTAAGAAAAAGGGAGTTTGGGCCACTAGTCCTCCTAACCCGCATGGCCTGGCAAGCCATGCAGAGATAGGGGCATGGTCCAAGAAGGCTCTCTGTGTCAGTGACGTGTTTGGCATATGGCCTCCAACCATATGGTCAAGTCACCCACTGACACTAGTCCCCTGTTTGAGTTGTTTTGGATTTCCCTTGATTTCTAAAAGTGGTTTGAATCAGAAAATTTGGTTTAAAAAAAATGGTTGTTTGAAATGACATGTTTAATTTGTAGATTTTTTTAAAGAATTGGTATGAATGAATTGTTTTTGGAAAATGAAGTTGCTTTGTTTTGGCCTTGGTGTTCCGATGAGTTCTCACATGCATTGTGGTATGTTGGAAATGTGGATGGATTTCTGGTATGGTGGATGGATGCCCAGGGTGGCAAGGATACATGCATGTGAGTGAGACTCTAAAGAATACCAATAGAGAGGGTTTAACTCACCAAGCTTTTTTTAAATTAATCATGTTTTCAAAAGAAATGTTTTTATTTTATGATGGATTTTTTTCTTTTGTTTAGATCCTTTCATATATGCGGTGTTGGTTTTTGAGGATTTTTATTTATTTAGTTGGCCTTGATTGAGTTTTTGACTCTTCCTTGTCCAGCAGTTATCCCTTTGAAGCTTCGATGGGTGATCATAATGCGATTGATCAACCTAAGGATTTTATGCTTGAGTTTCGGAAGCTAGATCCACCTCTCTTCTACGGTCAAGAAGACCCTTTCGTGGCAGAGGAGTGGATGCAGAAGATTGAAAGAGACTTTAACCTCATTGAGTTGGCCGAGTCTTTCAAGGTCAATTTTGCAACCTTCATGCTTGAAGGTTCACCTTGGATGTGGTGGAAGTCAGTGTCTCGAAATAAGCCCCGTCAAGAGCTTAGTTGGGAGTTCTTCAAAGCCTCCTTCATTCGTCAATATTTCTCTGAGGAAGAAAGGGTGAGAAAGGGGATGGAGATGTGTTGTCTGCAGTAGGGTGACAGATCTGTGTTGGAATATTTTCAGTGCTTTGTGAAGCTAGTACCTTATGATTCAAAGTATGCCACGAATGACCCCATGAAGGCTCGATGCTTCGAGGCGGGTCTCCTCCCTGATCTACAGTCGAAGGTGTCAGAGTCTAACCTAACTTTTTTTGTCGATGTGTCAAGACAAGCTTTTCATGTCGAAGCTGCGATGACAGGAGTGCTCGAAGTAGTTCTCCCTCCTTCGATCCCTATGAGCAGTGGTGAAGATTCTGGAAAGGAAATGAGTAAGAAAATGGAAGTGGATGGATCAGGTTTTGGAATCAAGATTCCTCGTGATCTTTCATCAACCTCTTCGAAGCGAGAGATTATTGTGTGTTATCAGTGTGGAAAGCGGGGTCACAAGAAGTAATCGTGCCCAAGCGTTCCGAAGCCCTGCCAGGAATGTGGACGCCCGGGTCACTTCCGACGATTTTGTCGGGGCGTAGCAAGAAAGCATCACAGAGGAAGTTCTCAGAAGTAATGTGCTGTTGGGTCTTTGTTCAAAGTTTCTGGTGTAAGTTTCTTTTCAGTCTAAGGTATCTTTGATCGTCGCAGCTGTACTGATGTTGTTTTGGGGTTTGACATGTATGGGATGTTGCGTGTCTTTTGATGAACTCCAGTTTTCAATACCAATGTGGCTTTTATTTCGAATTTCTATCTATTCTTTGGTCAAATTAAAAGAGGTATGTTTCTTGAAGGGATTTTCAAAACCTGACTGCGAGGAAGAAGATGCTTCATCCATCAGAGCTCCAGCCAAAAGGTCTCAGAGTGAAGCCGGTGCGTAGTCAGGAACCCCCGGGGGAAATTTTAAGGAGTCTAGTTAAAGTTGTGCCTTTACCATGTGGTGAGATAATTCTGGTGTTGCTGCTCTGGTTTATCTATCGTTTTAGTTTTCCTCTTGTCGCAAAGCGCGTGATGGACTTATCCCTCACATAATGTTGGGAATTGTTCCTTTTGGATGTAAGTTGCTGATTAGTGACTTTGCGTGGGCCACTGATGTAAATCAGTTGCAGCCCTGGTTTGTGCCCATCCTGAAGTGATGGGTCGTGAGTTGTTGTACGTCATAGTTTCATTGATCCATTCCTTGGGCCCTTCCTCCCTGCTCGAGGGGTTAGGGTTTTTTAGTTTGCGTAAAGTATCCATTTAAGCTTATATCCCTTTCGGACGGGAGTAAGTGGTTTAAAAGGTCCTAGCTGTGCTCTTTCTAGCTTGAGTAAGGCCCGGTTCTGGCCTATGTTGGATTCTGTTTGGTCGCTAATAGGTTGGTCCTTTATGGTGGGGAGACCCACCGTGAGTCTCCTTGGGTTTTCTCTTGAATCGTTATCGAATGCTAGTCGAGTTCTTGTGGTGGGGAGCCCGTTCAGGCCTCCCCTCTGTTGGTAATTTATTTCGGGCAATGAGGTTTAGTCCCACTGGTAGTCAGTGTGATGTCCTTGGGATAAGAGGTTGGATCGTCTTGTGTGGAACCCTTAGGTGTTGATCGATCGACGGGATAGTGTGGTGGCTTTCCGGGGGCAGAAAGCATTATGGTGGGGAGAATTGTCACACCCCGACCCATGCAGTTAGTTTATTTTATGATTTATGTGACTTTGAATTATTTTGCTAGGGTTTGTGTCCAGTCTTGGATTAGATTTTTGAGTTTATGTTAAAAAGTGTCTGTTTCGAGTTGACGTCATTGGCGCTTGGGCACAACGCGTTTTGGAAAACCCCACGCGGCTCCGCTCGGACTTTGCGCGACTTTCCACCTTCGAAAAATAGATGAGTAAATTAAAATAAATATATTTTTCATAATTAGAATGCGCATGAATTGTTGCGTCATTAAAATTTTTATTTCATTAAGTATTAGTTATTATTAAAATGATAAGAACATCATTATGGTTTTTATTTTATTTTATCACTATGATGATTATTATTTGTTGTTGTTGTTATTATTATTATTATTCTTATTAATAATATTATTATTAAGTTATAACATTTTAAATTGTTTTTTTCTCTTTCTTTTGTTGTGTATATTTTTATTTTTTATTTTTTTAATTTTTACATTATTTTTGTTTTTCTCTAGGGTTTTGGTGGATCTTGTTTTTTTCTCCTCTCCATTTATTCCCCCCTTCATTCGGCGCGCCGCCACTTACCTTTTCCTTCTTCTTCTCTCTCGGCCGCCACCTCTCCCATCTCTCCTTCTCTCTTGCTACCCCGCCTCCACGCCAACGGACCCCCCTTCTTGCAGCGGCCTTCCCCAACGCCTCGCCTCCCTTAGGTGTGGCGCAAGCAGGACCCCCGTCACCCCCTGTTCAGTGCGCAGCCAGCGCACCCTTCTTCTACCCAGCACCTATCCGTAGCGCCCTCTCCTGCTTCCCTCCTGCAGCTTGCCGCCGGTCTGCCCTCCAGCGCGCAACAACATCCGGCTCCCGCAGTCTGCAAGACCATCCACCCTCGGCCACTCCTCATTTCTTGCAGTGTGACAGTAACCCCCGACCAGACCGCTTCCAGCCGCAACCTCCCCCTTCCCCGTCCATTTTCACCCTAGTGCACTCCCCTTCTCGGTCGACCCTCCCGCTGCCTCATGCTCCCCGTTGCAGTAACCCAACCTCTTCAGCGCGATCCTACCCTCTGTTCACAGCAGCAGCGCCGCTGGAAATCCCAGACTCATCACCCCCTGTTAACCTGGCACTAACCTCTCCCTCTCGGAATTACCCCCCTACTCCGGATCTCCCCTCATCCTCCACCTTCCCTTCGCATCTTCCCTGTAGCGTCCTCCTCTGTCCGCTGCACCTACCCAGCCGCAGTTGCGCCCTCAGCGCCACAACCCGCCACCTGCGACCTCCTCTTCACTTATGCAGCCTCCGCCGATCTGCCATCCAGCGCTGCTCCCCCTGGAAGGTGTATTTTATTTTTACCTTTAATTTTATTATTATTATTATTCTTATTATAGTTATTATTATTATTAGTATTATTATTGTCATTATTATTATTATTGTTATTTTTGTTATTCTTATTCTTATTATTATTCTTATTATTAATATTATTATTATTCTTATTATTATGATTGTCATTATTATTATTATTATTATTATTATTGTTATTATTTTTATTATTATTCTTATTATTACTTTTATAATAATAATAATTATTATTATTCTTATTATTATTATCATTATTATTATTTTTTGTTGTTGTTATTATTATTCTTATTCTTCTTCTTCTTATTATTATTTTGTTGTTATTATTATTATTATTATTATTATTCTTATTCTTATTATGATTGTTATTATTATTATTATTATTATTATTATTATTTTCATTATTATTATTATTATTATTACTATTATTATTATTATTTTTATTATTATCATCGTACTCTTGTTGGATTATGGGTTTTAATTGATGGTGAGTTTTTATTTGTTGGTTTAGGATTTTTAGGACTTGCGCAGGGCGTTTTCGAGTGAGCGCCATCGCCGCGCCTTGTTTCCGAGGTTCCGTCATCGCCACGCTTTAGTTCAAGGTGAGCGTTTCTTCCTGCCGCTTGGTTTCGCGTACTCTAGTGAGTTTTTTTTGTATGTGTCTGAGTCCTTGATATTTTTTATACAGAGTGTTGGAATTTATCACGTGGTTTCGAACACACGTTGTGTCATCGCGCCTTGGTTCTGAGGTTGTTTTGTTGTCACGCTTGATCTTGAGGTAGGTTACCTTTGCACTGCTTTTAAAATTTAATTTATATTATTTCATGCTTTTTTCTCACCCTAATTGTTCAAAATAGATATTTTATTAATTTTAATAAATATGAGATAATATACGACAATTAATTTTTAATGTAAGACAGTTAAATTTTAAATGATTATTTAGTGTAAAAAGAGACGTTTATTTTATACACGACACATGAAATATCTTCATGACAAGAGGACACCCAATAATGAAAGAATGCCTGTTTGGATTTTAAACATAATTTGCAGAATATAAAATAGAGTTCTGGTTTAATGAGAAATGATTTCTTTTGAAGTGTGAACAAGTACTTTGGTTCTTTTGAGAAGTTTTTTGGTTGGATCTTAACGTTTATTTGAAAAAATAAAATGTTTTGTTTTGGTTTGGTTTATAAAAATATTGTCAGCCTGTGAAGTAGTGTTTTTGGGGTTCTTTAAATGGTTTTAAACTGGGTTTTGTCTTATAAAGAAGTTGTACCTTTTTTTTGATTAGTGATTTTGAAATGTATTTAATTCCCATTTGGCACTTTATAGAAAGAGATGAAAATGTTTTGATAAAAACCCTCTTAGGACAACTCTCATGCCTTGGTCCCAATTGATTGTTTGGGAGGCCGCGCTTAGAGGCTTCCAGGTACGTGAGTAGTTTAAAGTCAAGAGGTTATTCCACAGAGTGGCTCAGGGTGATGCCTGTTGTGCTTTATATATGTATGTATATGATTGGATGCTCAGTTGGCATCAGTTGGCTCACCCCTTTTTCAAACACTTTAGACATGAGAATCTGGCATATTGAGAGAATATTCTAAGAATGATTGCTGCACTGGTAGGTTATGGTTCTGACTAGTGGCCCATAGTAGGTGGATATATTGTGTTTATTACTATGGTATTTTCCCTCGACCTGCCTGAGAGAGGATGGTTGAGCGTATTTTGCGTTTTGATTTCATCGTGACATATTGATATCTGAAGAGATTTCTCTTTTAAATTTTTACCAACTTTCTATAGAAACTTTAATAGCTAGAACATATTGATATATTGGTATCAAATGCAACAAAAACTCACTTTGGGCATAAAAATAACCCCCTTCTGTTTTCCAATACCCATATAAAAAATGAATCATATTCATCAATATGTGTACACAAATATTTCTTCAAATATGATGTTTACATTTTATTGATCCCACTAATTTTATTCTCTCCCCTTATTGACAATCAAATTGAAAGGGGCCATTTCTACTCATCATTTTTTATTGTAGAATCTTGAAAACTTTCTTCAAGAGAAAAGTAGTATCACATGAGTTTCATAGAAAATATCATTTTACTAAAAAAATATAATTCTATGTAGGAAAAATCAGTATAGAAAATAATAGTGAATAATCAACGTGTTCAATATTTTCCATAACACAACTTTCATGTAATTATTTCCTCATGCTTCATCCATAATTTATAAATTTGGGGTAAAATAAAAAAGATTTGTTAAGGAAAATCCTGAACCCATCTTAACAAAATTATCAAAATATTTGAAGTGTACAATCACAATTTCCCTAACATCTCATTTTTATTAACACCATTACTTTATCATTTACGATTAGTAAGATACTCATACCTCACATTCTGTTTCACTCCCCATTAAGGGTAGAAATATATTTTTAATTATGGTAGGAAATAATTCCATGACAGACATCATTATTTTTTGTAAAAACTACTATTTCACTCCCAACTTCCTTTCTTCTTTTCCTTCAATTCCCTACAGGTTATTAAAAATAAACATTTTTTTGAAAATAATTAGAAACCCCAATTTTTATTTAGAAGAAACATTTGGACTGAGAGTCTTCTCCCATAATGGAATTCTTCTTCTTCTTCTTCTTCTTCTTGGATTTTAAATTGGAAATGTTTTCTTCCTTCTGTTCATCCTTTTCATATTTCATCACATATTTCTTCTCATCTATAGAATATTCATATAAATATGTCAAATGTTCTTTATCTTTAGCAACATTTTTGTTACCTCGAGTTTATAACACCCTCTTTATGATTTCTACTTTATTTGGTGATATATTCATATAATGTTTTGTAATATTTATGTATTTCTCACATATCTTACAAATTTTATGAATTTTCAAATCAACATTTATTCATAGTATTTTATAAACTTTGTTATCATCTTCAAAAATGGTTTCTTATCTTTTTTTAAGAATTTTTGTGCTTCCATAAACTTTTTAGCCATGGAAAATTGTTTTGGCCATATAACTAAGAATTATTTCTTTCCTTACAAAACTTTCTTAAATTTATTTTCTTACTCAACATTCTTAACTGTATCAAATTTATTACAATTTTCATTTCTCACTATTGATACTTTATTATCTTCCTGAACTTTCCTTTCTTGAAGGATTTTTCTTTCTCTACTCATTATATCCCCCCCTTGATTCATACATTTTTCTTCGTGGAGACATATTGTTCCAACATAAATAAGATCCGTGACCATGTACTCTACAACACTAATAATGAAATTTTAATCTCGATATTTTATAATGATAGTAAAATTTCTCTAAAATCTTTTTTTGTTATTGTATTATTAAAAATTTTTGGTGACTTTTTCAAGGAGATACTTTCTTGATGAATTCCATTATTTCTTTTTTGAAGATGTTTTTTCACAAATATTATATTTTTTACCTATAGAGTTAATATAGAGATATGTACATAGTGATTGTTTTGAAGCAGAAAAAACTTATTTCTATAAACCCTTCCTTTCAATGTCTTTAGAAGTTTCACCTTTAACCTCAACAAATTTGGTAAATTATTCTATCATCTTTTTTAACTCACTTTGGATTTATATAACAATGATTGTTTTTTAATACATTTTATTCCTTTTCCACAAGTATTTATTTGACAACATTTACAATATTCTTGAGTTTATTTATTTTCAACTTATTCTCTTTACATTCTTTTACAAGAGTGGTTTATAAAATATCGAGGTTCTCATCACCTGCTCATTCTTCTTCATAATATTTCATCTTATTTTCTATCTTATTAAATTTTATTTTCATAGATCTTATAGAATTGATGTTTTTATACTCATTTTTAATTAAATAATCATTATCAAAAGTTATTTCGATAACTTATTTCATCATCTTATTTCTTTTCTTCTTAATTTAAGTATTTTCCTTAAGTGTACCTTCCAGATTTGATATTAGAATTAACTCAATTTCTAAAATTTCTTCACTAGAATCATCACTATTTTCTAAAGTACATTATTTTATGACTTTTGAAAATATATTTACTTAAAAATTAGATTCATCACTGGATGGGGAATCATCATTATTTCTACTTCTTAAGAATCTTTTCCTTTTGTTATAAATAAATTTTTCCTTATGTTTATTCTACTCCTATTTCTAAGACTTTTTAACATATTATTCTGATTCATAATCCTTATCCTTCTTTTTAGGAAAATTTTGTGCAAAATTTCTTTTATCATTACAATTATAACATTTAAGATATTTACCTTTCCACTTTCCCTTATTATATTTCTTAAAAAATATGGTGATGATTTTATTGAACTCTTATACTTCTTCCTTATCCTTTGAATCAGTTAACTATTCTTTAGCTTCCTTATCTATATTTCCCATTTAACAAACTTTTGAAGGATATTTAATTCATATAATTTTTATTAAAAACACTTTATTTCCTCATATCATATGACACAAGAATATTATGAATTTAATATAGAGATAAATCTTCAAGATATTCTAAAGATGATATTTTAGTATCAAATCTATCTGAAAAGTCTCTCATTAGTTTTTTTAATATTAGTAGGATTTTATAACTTCTTACAAAAACTTCTGATGTTTCTAATAATCTTATTAACTCTCACAAAGTATGTTTCAATAATTTCTTAATCAACCATCTTAATGTTTTCAAATTTACTTCACTAAATTTGTAGTCTAACTTTCTTAAACATTTCATTTACTTCATAAAAAATTCATAACTTATACCACTTTTTCTTAGAAAACCCATAATATTTGTATATAAATTTTCAGTAAGACCCATCAATATAGAATTCTAATATTTTCTATCATTATCAATATTTTTCTTATTGAAAACTATAATAGAACCTTCAATGAGAGAAATACCACTATTCGAAAATCTCTTATTTGAAGGAAAATAGATAGAAGATAGGGTCACATCCCATTCTTCCAACTTCGGTAATTTCTACCATAAAAATAATAATACCCCTTCTATTTACTGGATTGAAATTTTCCATTCTCAGAGTTTCATCTTTCAGAGGAGATATACCATCTGATACCAAGTTCCCTTAGGATAAATGTATGATATCATTGAGAGGGGGAGGGGGATAATCATTGGTTACATTTTATTTTATAAGAAACTTTATTAACTTATTGAGGAAAATTTATTTATAAATGAAAACATATTAGAGTTATGATCCACTCAAATATAAATCTCCACCTCACCATTTGTATTCAATACATATAAAGAGAGATAAACACATGATATTTACATGGTTTGGTATAAATACATACTTTTTTCCATGTTGGTTAGTCCCCCCAACATGGATTCTTTTATTAACTTCTTTATGAAATAAAAAGGAAGAAATAAAAAATATTTCTACAACCTATTAGTCCAATTTATGGGTAAAGTTGGTTATACCCATATACTATACTTTGCATATCCATTTCCTTCACATATGATTATACACCCTAGAAAACAATTCTTTTCTGTAACTAGTTAGACCCCCCCCAACTACAAGCTTCTTTTATTTCTTCTTTTCTAATGTACTTTAGAAAGTTTTTCAATTCCTCTACAAGAAATCTAGATCATATTTACCTATGTACAAACATTAATATATTCAACAACCCTCTTAAAAGTCTTTTGGTATGAAAAATTCCTCCCAATATATGGAAGATCTAGATATTCTCAATCTCAAATTTATAGAATTTTATTAGAAAATTTCCTTAGAAAAATTTCATTCGATCATCCTTCATCTATTAACCCATGTCTGATGGTCTCTATCTGATTCTTCTCATTTCACTTTGGTCAAGCATGCATTGTTAACTACAGCTTTATCTGATGTCTCCATCTAATGGAACTACATTCGATGAAACTCTAATGAAAGTTCCTTTATTCGATGGATCTCCATATGGCCTTATCAACTTCAATTTGATTAGTTGTAGAGTCATCCTATCACAAAAACTTTTGAGTTTCATATTTTCATACACATGAAATGTGTTAAGTATGTGTTTAATTTCACATATTTATATAGGTGTGGATCTAAGGAGTTTTGGTAGGAACTCAAATGCATTTCCCACTCATCCAAATTTCAATTACAAATTTCTCACTCATATGATTTTTTTAAATTATTATACACTATTATGAATCATTATTGAATCTTCTTGGAAACTTAAGCATCTTTAATCTTCTCCAAGTTTCCTTAAAATATATGTTAATGAATTTTAGAAAACTTTATTAACCTTAGAAATATATTGAACTTTTAATAATCATCTATAGTAACATCACATATAAGGACTTCACAAATTTCTTATAATGTTCATTAGAATTTATCTGTCTGATGTTTCCCTGTCCGAACACCAAGCTTCAATTATCTAATATTTATTGCTCCAAATAATCTTTTTTTGACTATTGAATTTATAAAAAAATCTCTGTATAGATTTTTTATCTGATCAACCTTCCTTAAATATAGTCTTTATATTTCATACTCTCAGAAATTTTTATATGTTGGATTTACTTATGAAAATTTCATCTAATGGATTTCCTTCAGCACTGCTTTTCACAACTTATCAACTTTATGAAACTATCATGGAATTTTTAGTGTTTTGTCTATCCAATCATGTTGTTTTTGAATTATATGTGCAATCTTTCTTTACTATAAATTTTTAAGTCAATATTTATAGGGCCAATTATATGAATTTCATAATTAGAACATCTAGATATTCAATTAAAACTTTTCATCCCCACACAGATTACAACTTATCCCCATATTACTTTCTCATAGTATTCTCACCCTTTGTATTAACAAAAATATTAAGTCTGGCTTCTTGTGCCATGGAATTCTCATATTTCACAATCACAAAAACACAGGATCATCTGATAAGTTTTGTTCTATGCTAATGTTTGGTACATCCCATGGAAATGTACAAAATTTCTTATATATATTTCATCTAGAATGTTAATTTCACTACTTTTCCCATTATATGAACTTTAACTTTTTCTTATAATAACTTCATCTGATCAGGTTTGTTCAATTGGATTCCTGCTTATCATAAATGTTTTTCTAGAATATTTATCACAAAAAATTCATCTAGAAAACCATATTTTTGTTCATATGAAATTTCAACCTTCATACAAAAAAACAAAAAATTTATAAAAAATATAAATTTATAAATTTTTACTTGGTAATGTGTGTATATAAAACTAAAACTCTCTTTTTTTATCTATCTTGGACTTTTCTTACTTTGTAAATTTACTCTTTATACAACTTTAATCTTATATTATGGGCCTATTCATGATGTTTGGTATGTTTGAATAATAGAAAACCATCATTTTATTCATTAATAATCTTTCTTACATTACTCTACATGAAATGTTCTTACAAATTCTCCTTCCAAAATGTGTTTCTGAAAAAATGTATTTCTTAAGAAAATTTATTATGACTCTTTCTTAAGGAACTTTATCTTCTCACAAAATTTACCAACTTTATATAGAAACTTTTACAGCCAATTTTTTCTATATGTTGAAAAAAAATGCAATCAAACTCACTTTTTCCCTAAAAAATACTCTGATATTGAAGTATATAAGGTTATTTTATATCCCTTGTATCATCAAAGTTAAAGGTTCAAATATGAGAAAATTTTAGAAAAGAAAAGTTGGAGGAATTTTACTTAGATACCCACTAAATGAACGAGGATATCAATACTAAAAAAATGAATATAGATTTTTTTAGTACTAATGATGTAAAGATAAATAATGGATGTAAATAACAATGAATACGAGGAAAGTTGGGGGAGAACCCCTTTATTAAAAAGAAAAGAAAAGACAAACCCTTTTAAGGGAAAAGGGGAACCAGAAATCCCCTAGAAAAACCATAGGTTTGGCACAAGGACTTAAAATATAGTGGCTCGAGAGCCCAGTGGGACATAACCCATTACCAAATCATAGTTTGATCCAAATTGAAACTTATGAAAAAAAAAGCCAAGAAAAAATAAGGGTGTCCAAAGTCTCTGCACTAAAGCGTCGCCACACAACACCACACCGCACTGAAGCGTCATCGCACATTAAGATCTGCCGAAGCCAGATCTACAATGACCATTACCCTTTAACAGCAAGCCACAACGAAGCCCACCCCAATGCCACTTGCGCCGAGGAAGCCGCAAAATATTCAGAGAACACATGGGTAAAAACCCTAAATCCCGAGAACCATCCGCTGAAGCGGAGACAACATCCCGAACCATCCCGTCGTGGCCCAACCAACCTCACCTCCAATCTCCGTTGAAAGCCGAAAGACGATCAGAGAGAGCCACCGAATCCTGGATCTTCATCTTGGACCTTTCCTGCACTGAAAATCCATGCGAAGCAATCCCAACCGCCCGTAACGCCTCATGAAGCGAAGCAAGGAACACTCCTCCGCTGATGAAGCCGAAGAGACGTCGTCCGATCAGCCGCCGCATCTGAAGCGCCATCATCCGAAGAAGGAGCCATCCACCATAGCAAAGGCCATCATTCGAAGGAGGACAAACCCTAGCGATCCTAAGAGCTCTCAGCCGAAGCCAAGAGCCCCCAACAATGAATAATTTTTGAAGTTGATAGATAAGATGGATAATTGACTAAAAAACAGACAAATATTTTTTAAAGTGTGTAAGATATAAATGATAGGTGTGAATAAAATGTGGATTCAATTTTATCTAGTAATAAAAATATGAATAAATTTAGTTTATTCAAGGCCAAGGAAGCTGATGGAGGTTAATAAAATCATTGGTTGTTATAGAAAATCATTTCAAACAAGGAGGTCTTTGAGGAAAACATCACACTTATCATTGATTTCTCAAGCTAAAAAAAGGATTATGGATGATGCAATGAATCATTAAAAATGGATTTAAGTCATAAATGGATAATTTAATTAGATTAATAATGGATACTCTTTAGTGTTTTATCTTAAGACAATGAACAATAATGTTATTGGGACAAAGTGGGTCTTTTGAAATAAGTTTATCGAGAAAGGATAAGTGATGAGGAACGAGTCCAGTTTTGTATGCAAAAGATATTATTAGAATGAATGCATTAAATTTTAAGAGGCATTTTTTTGTGGTTACTAAACTTGAATCTATATAGATTTTTCTTACTCTCACTACTTAAAGAAGTTATAATATTTTCTAAATGGATGTCAAGTTGGTATTAAATGTATAACTTGATGAGTATGTATATATAGAGAAACATAGGGTGTTTGTGCATAGATATGAATAAATATGTGTTTTCAAAATGAATAAAGCTCTGTATGGGTTGAGATAAAATTTAAAATCATGATATTTGAAGCTTAAATCTTGTTTGAATTCACTAAAATACAAGAAAGGAAGAGTGGATAATTACCACTATATCAATGAAAATAATAAGTTACCTATCATTGAAACCATCTATGTCAATGATATTATGTTTATTATAAATGAAGAATATGTTTACAAAGAATTTTAAAATCAAATTAATGATAAGTTTCTGATTTAAATGTTGGATGAGATGAAATACTTATTAGGACTTTGAATTTATCAAGTGAAAGATCAAAAGTTTCTTTCTCAAGATTAGTATACCTGAGAATTGTTGAATAACTTTAGAATGTAATTTTACAAGATGGTTTCTAACCTAATTTTAGTTGAAACCAATATTTTAAAAGATAATTATCTAAATATGGTTAATAAAAATGATTTTAGAAAAATTATTTAGAGTTTTATCTCTTTTATAACTTTGAGACTTAATATTCTGTATGTGATAACATTGTGTGAAAGGTATCAAATTAAACCCAAGGAATATAATTTAAAAATAGAAAAAAATATTCTAAGGTACATAAAAGGAACTAAATAATATAATTTTTTATATAATAGTTAATGGAAGCATTATCTATTTGATATACTGATATAAATTTTTATGTAGGTGTTGATAATCAGAAGTCCATGTTTATTGGAGTGTTTCTCATGGGAGAAAGGTGTGTTAAATAACATAAAGAGAAGTATAATTCAACTAAATTGATAAAAAAGAATGTAAAATACGTTTCTTTCTCCATGAAACAAATCAATTAATGTAGGTAGAGCCTCAAATGGTGGATTTGAATGTGGAAGGGAAGTTACCCATATTGGTGGGATGTGATAATAAAAGTTCTATAAATCTTTTTAAAAATAATGTTCAGAATTCTTGATTAAGGCACAATGATATCAAGTACCATTTTATCAAAGAGAAATTAGAATAACGATTCTTTAATATGGGGAATGTTCCTATAAAGGAAAAGTGTTTTATGTTTTTACTAAACCACTACATAAGGATGAATTTAAGAAATTGAGGTTGATGATGGGAGTTCATCCTTGATATTCCCAAGGCTAAGGTATGGTAAATTGCAGCCTATATCACTTTTCTTAGAATATTATTTTTAAATGGGTATAAATTTAGTAATATAAATATATATAAATATATATATTTATAATGGGTGAGAAATATCGCATTAAAGGGGATTATATATTTAGTGGGAGTTTCTCAAAAGGGAATGTTGTGAGTTTATCACAATAATGTGGTTATGTGTGTCTGAAGTAATGATTTAATCATGTTAGTATGGATTATTGTGTGAAATATTCTAATTTTTTATTGAATATGTGTGCTTTAAAACTTTGGAACATGTACAAGGACAATATTTGATGAGAAAGAGGTTTTAATGAGAATCTTGAGAGGCTGTTTAGAAGTGAATGTGGGTTAGTATTATAGACATAATTTAAATTATTATTCATTAATCTTTATTTCTATACCAAGTTCACAGTATTATAATTGTTTAATGATGATACATTTATATGTTTTTTTGATAATTTATGTTTTTTTGGTTGATAAAAAAAATCTAAAGGGAGAGATTTCTAAGTCCAAGAATATATTTAAGGAGTTTTTTGTGCCCTATAATATGATTTATATTAAGGGGTAAATTACTGGTTTAAGATATAATGATGTAGATAATATTGAGGTTATTCAAGTTTTTATTTTTTTGAACACATAAATCCTATTTAAACTCATATGAGATTAGGTGTTTCAATTGTGGAAAATTTCATTTGAATGTTTATGGATGTGTGAGAGTATTATAAAAGTGATAAGAAGAAGAGACACACATACAAAGAAAATAAGTAGTGTAGATATTCATTATCATAAATTTTTGAATTAAGAATCCTTAGATAGTAAATATAGATTTCATTCTTTGAAAAAGATGTAATGAATTGGGTTTTAAGTGTGTTGATAAGTTTTTTTTATTTCTTAATGATCAATGATTCATTTATAATTCTATATTTCTTGTTATAAGAATAAAAAATATGTTGGGTGACTTAGAAGAAGTTTTTGTTTTCTATGTTTGAGATTTTTAGTTATCAAAGTGAGGAAGAAACAATGATAATATTTTAGTAGTGGATGTAAAGATTGTTATTGATAATAGAATATCATTATTTCCATATATATTTAATATTTATCTTATTGTGTGTAGGAGGAAATCATATTTTTTGGGATACATTTATAAACATGTGAGTTTAAGGATAAACCATGCTCGTTGTAATTTATTTAGTGATTCAAGTGGATTGTGTATCAATGGAGGATACCATTCCATGCCAAGGATATAAAAATTCATTTCTAATAGAGAAAATTATATGTCATTGTGTTCTCTTTTGTTATGTAGATGTGTAAATGAAATCATTGAAATAAATTGATTAACTTTGTGTCAAGAAGAAAGTTTAGTGATATATTGTTTTTATTCATCGTAACTAGTGAAAAAGGTTGATTATTAGATACTCATAAAATATTTATATTCATTGATTCAAATCTTTATTAGTGAATACTCTTGTGGGATATAATTTCTGGTTGTGATAGTTCCTTTTATATATACATGAAATCAACCAAATACGTATATAGAAAACCCCATAATTCTTTATCATTCCCCCTTATTTATCAAACCAAAGTATACTATTCCTTTGATATATCATAGTATTATTGTGAAAACAAATAAGTGTATTTCATTGGGATCACTTTAATACCACTTCAATTGATATATAACAAACACAATTTTTTGCAGAGTCAGTTTTAAATAGGGTAATATTTATATGGTTTTTATATACCCTATGATGTTGGTTGACTTTTCACTTTAACTATTTTACCACTTCATCCTAGATAAAATGGGTGTCTAAATGAGTTTTCTATCCTCCATTTTAAAATTATTTAATACCTATTTCGAATATTTATATTGAGAGGTGAATGTTTTTTAAATCCTTTAATTAACCTAAATTCCATGAAAGACTATGAATTCATTTATCATAGAAATTTCAAAACCTTTATTCATAAGTCTAGTGAAATATTTTAATGTTTATTCTCTTGAATCACTAAAAATTATTTCATCAACATACACCATTACCATGAGTCAGTCTTTAGGATTATTATTCACATATAATTCATAATAAAAATCACTTTATATAAATTATAGTTACTTTAGAGATAATTCAATCCTCAAATTTAATGTTCTTAGTTCTTATTTTAATCTATACAATACCTTTTTGAACAAAATCATATATTTTATTAATATAAGTTTATTTTTCAAATAACCATTTGAAAAAGGTTTATTTGACATGGATTTGAAAATTTTTAATTTTATTTGGACAATAAAGGCTAAGAAGATCCTTATTGCTTCCAACTATTCCACCAGAGTAAAAGTTTCATCCACATCAACTCCATTAATTTGTGAATAACCTTTTAACACTATTCATACTTTGTTTACTTTCACCAATCAATCTTTATTCACTTTATTTTAGAAAATATACTGGTTTCTGATAATATTTTTATTTATCAATCTTGGAAGAAGTTCCCAAGTACCACTATTCACAATTTAGACAAGTTATTAATACATGACTTTGACCCAACTTTCTTTTTCAAGATTATTTAAAATTTCTTTATTCAATAAGGGGTACTAATTTTTTTACCACACACTTTTCATCTATATTGTTTTAACTATAACAAATTTTTCATAATGAAGTCCTTATAGTCAATTTCAGCTCCAATTTTTTATTTTTATTTTGTTATGGGGATTGAATTATCTTAATTCCCATTATCCTACTCAGAGTATTCCTATTAATATACTTTTCTATTTACTGAAACTTCTAGAAAAAAACTGGAATCACTAGTAACATTTTTCAGCATCAATTATAAAGAATCATCATTACGTGCGATGATGAAAATACAAAAATAATATATTGATACATGGTTTTATTATTTCATCCAAAAATTGTCACAAAACACAATAACTTAAAGGTTTAGTTTCAAGGATACTAGAAACATAAAAACACTTATTTCACATGATATAAGCATTTTTTCATAATATAAATCCACTTATTTCCATTCCATGATACATAATCCCATTCAAATCTTGTGGAAGGTAAAACATAATAAGGGGTGACCTAAAACACTCATTAACAGATAACATAAAAAATTCCATAATTGTTAGATCATAAACATTAGGAGAATCAAGAATAATGAAAAATTTCTAATTTAAAGGAACATAAAATAATAAGTGTTAACCATAAGCATGAAAGATAGACATAACATCTCAAGTTATAAAACTTTTACCATGGAATGAGAAAATAAGACATTAAACAAAAAACATGGGCCTTATAATGTAGGAAAAAAGTTGTAGAATCATAAACATAAGAATTCTTATCTTTTATAACCTAGATACCTACCAAACTATTTTATAGTAAAATTGTGAGTAGAGATAAAGGCCATCACACTCACCCTTTGTGAATCTAGTTACTTGATAACCCATTAACATACCATTTATATCTCAAGATATATAATCCTTTACCCAATAAATTTGTAGATCCCAGATGGATCACACAAGGACACTAAGAGGGGGGGGGGTGAATTGGTGTACCCAACTTTTTACTAGATTTTACATTCTTTCAATTAACCCCTCTACTCTTGAATCTATACCCTGGTTAAGTGGAATGTATCTGTTGTTTTATAGTAACAATCAAATACACATGAAATGTAGATGATAATGGAAACATCAACACACAAATATTTTTACATGTTTTGGTATAAAGGGATACTCCCTGCTGTTATCTACTTGCAGTTGATTCAAATATTATCTTACAACTATTTCTTTATATTGATTACAAATTCCTGAAATTAGCACACAATGTTTATATAGGAAATAAAAAATCTTTATGAGTTAGTGGTGTTATTTATATTGGTTCCACCAGTCTTTAATGTAATTATTTATATTGGCACCACCAATTATTTAAAGATATTAAATAAACACATTGTAAAATATATCTCTACTACACTGGATGAATTTTCATAAAATGGATCATATTATTCCTCTACATAAGGTCTTTGAATACTAATTAATCAATATGATAATATTTAAATCATCCTTATAATATTTAATAAATGGAATATGATACTTACACTAACACTTTTTATCTTTTAGAATGATCAATTGATGAATCTTTCAAGACACCACAAGCTATATTCTTCCTTGTTATATACATTTCTCAGGTAGATACTCCATCAGTGTTGGAGTTATTGGACTCAATTATGTGTGAAAGTAGTGCACACACTCTTCTTAAATATTCTATGAAAGAATAATACTTACACAACTTCAAATCAATTCCACTTCATAAATGTTTTTCATGGAATCAAAAACATTAGAACATACATTAATTTTAATTATTATTATTATTATTATTATGTTCTTTTTAATAATGTTTTAAGTAGTTAATAATGTTCTTATGTGTGCGTGTAAGCATGTATACACCGCGTTCTTGTTCTTATTTCAATCTCCACTCACCTTTGGTATACACACACAATGTTCACTATTTATTTAGTTGAGTTTAATGTATGTGTGATAAGAGTGTGAATTCAAATATGCATGGACCCTTTCATGTATTCCTCATGAAATTATCTACGTAACACAATACATGAACCTCTTAGAACCTTTTCAAAAATATTGCACCAAACAACCTTTTCCCAAGTACATCACTCATCCTTTATATAAGTGTTATCAACTAACTTTGCACAAATATGGTATGTACTATGTTCTTAGTGCACACATTTGTCCCTTTGAACAAGCTAGTAGGATTTGACATGGAACACAAAAAAAATACTTTTTAGCTGTGGATACATAGAATCAATATTAGTTTCTTCTTCACAAAACTTAGTAGGAGTGAACAACTTAATACTGGAATGTATAACTAGATGTTTTTGTGAAGCAAAATGAGTGTGTTTAAACACCAGTCACAAGTGCTTTGAATTCTTCAAATGCGAGTCAAAATTAGTGCTGAAAATCATGGAATTCATGATTCATGACTGCAATCTCCTTTTTGGTGAATAAATCATGTGAATGAAATCACAAATTCATGAAATCCATCTTTGTGAATTCCCAAGATCAAATGGACTCTTGCAACTATGTTTTCAATTTTGATGAAGCTTGTCTCTCAGATTATTCATATGAATCATGAAAATGAAGTTTCATGACTCTTTTTATCATATTCGCCTCAATATTTCTACCACAATTTGATCATGGAATCCTAGGGTTTGAAAGAAGGTGGTTTGGCCATATTATCTAGAAAACAAGTTTTACTGTCAAGTGGTGAGAGGAGGAAAATGATGAAAAATTTGAATAAGGTGTGTCTGATTTCAAATAATAATGCGTGGGAGATGTGATGACCCTGATTAATCTAATTGGGAGGTCCTAATTATTTTCATCTTTTTAAATATGGATGAATAATATCATTCTAGGAAAATCCCACATGAAAACGCACATGTTCCTACCTTTTGGTATGTTAACTAAACTGTGTGATGCTCGACCCGAGATGGAGACCGAGGATCAGCATCAGTGAACACTATCCACACACACGAGACTATAGACCTACAGTCTTCTTGACCACCCTATGTAAAGCTAAAACCATGCACTCCACTAGCCTTAGACATGGGCCAACATGCACCCCAACTTTCCTATATAGTACTCCTTCATGCTTCCATAGTATACCATGTGCTGGCTAGCTTCCATGTGGGTTTATCTTGCTCTGTTATGTGATATATGACATAAATTCCAAACCAAAATATGATACATTCTTGGACACCTTCTTACCATATGGATAATAAAATTTTGTATGGAATTCTATTTCTTCATTTAAACTCTTCTTCATACAAATCAATATTTGTATGGGCATATTCAATTCATATTCTTCTTCTCATTTTGTAATATGTATTCCAAAGAAATCTTCACCATCCAAATCATACTTCTTTAGAAAATTAATTTTTACATGGAAACCTTTTAAATATCCTTCAACAATCAGTTCATCATGAAAATTAATATTTTCATGGTCTTAATCAAATAAAAACTCCCCATGAAATATTTAAATTATTTGTATGGAAAATATTTAAATCTTTTTTACCAAATAAATTCATCCTAAAAATAAATATTTTCATTCTCTTCACCTTATCAAATGTTGTAACAATGTGAAATCTCTAAACACAATTGGCACATGTCTTTTAACTTCAGAATAGTTTAAAAATAATTTTATCTAACAACATAGATAATTGATCAAGCATGACATCCAATGCTTTGAATCCAAAACAATTCTCTAGTTATCATAAAAAATAATGAATAATTGTCTTACTAAATGAAAATCCTGACATCCAATGCTATGAATCCATAACAATTCTCTATGAATCATCACCAATCATGGATAATTTTCTTACCAAATTGAAACCAATGAGTCTATAACAATTTTCCAGGCATCAAATTTCTCTTACCATGATTAATCACTAATTCTAGATGTATTAATCATACACTGAATTTTGATTCATTCTTATACACGGACAACAAATACAACAATAATAATCACCCATCCACATGGGATTTTCAATACCCCCATTTGGATTTGTTGTCAATACCATTTTATTAATGTTAATGTCCCTTCCCCCCTTAGTAACAATAAATTCAAAGGATTAATGCAGGGGTTTTCTTCTACCTTTTAAGACATTTTGAAATTAATTCTACTTTTTATGAAAGGATGGTACAACATGGTTTAGTTGAAAAAATTCAATTAGTTAGTCTACTCTAATTCCATGTGGGATAACCTTATATAGAAAACAAGATAGATATAACCAAGGTTGTCTATGAAATCCATTAACAACCATGCATGTGATATCATGCTCACAACTTATTTACTTCTCAAAGAGGGGACTATGTAAAATAGATTTATCAAGTAATATATTCTACTTAAGACTTTAGAAAACACATTATAAATTTCAAGTGCAAGAATATTTTTATCCCCCTTTCTATGAGTTTACTCATTAACCAAACCCCCTAGATGTACATGTTTGTTATAATCAATACAATGGAAATAAGTGTAATTGGGTTACCTCCATTTTCAAATTATATAGAGATGCCATGAAATTATTAATATTCCTGAAATAATCAATGATATCATCTTCTTTATGTTTTATACCCCTTAATGTGTGCACTCCCTTCCATTTGACATAGAGGAAAATTTCATTAGAAAATATTCAAGATATCCATGTAGATAATCCACCATTATAGAATAATTCAAGTTTCTATAAAATCTTGAACAATCATTCCAACTTATTGTATTCCACTATAAATGAACTTAACCTTCAATACTCTACAATTTAAGCACACAAATACAATATAAGAAGTAAGGAAATAAGGTAGAACACTTATGAGTTTCTTAATAAGTGAAAAGGGATGATAATTTCTTCTCAACCCAAAAAATATTTTCCTTGTAGCTCTAAAGTGTATGAAACTCTTCATATTTGTGTCTCCTTTATATTTAAAATTTTTAGATCTATTTGATACAATAGACAATTTACTTTCATTCAACTTCATCTTGTGTGAATTTTTTAGGCTTACTTCTACCAATAATGAAGTACCTTTCCTTGGTTATTTTTTTTCTATCTTCAGCATCTCCCTTTGAGCTGGTAGAATAGTTATACAATTATTTGTATTATGTACAACCTACTTGAACCTCCCACACTTTTTTGAGACAGTCGAGTTGTCATGTGTTGAAAACCTATCATTAAATTCTATATCTTCATGTGGAACAACCTATTTTCCTTTTTCCTTTTCTCTAGCAAGTTCTTCATCATCATCTTTCTGTATTTCTATAGAAACTTTCAATTGACCAGGGAAGATGATTAAGAACTCCTTATTAAAATAGTCATTATTTGAGTTTTCACATGGATTATTCAATGATTTTTAGTTATCTTTCTTAGGTAACTTATAAAAATCTTCTTTAGGAATGTCTTCAATCAATATTATCTTCTTGTTTTTCTTATTGATTGATTCTCTTCTTAATTTCATATTGTTTCCACTCATTCCCATTGACTTTTTGTAGTGGTACATGGTATTACCTTTCTTTCCATAGTAGAAATATATTTTATTGGTTGAAATGATATTCTTGGGTTCCAACTTATCATCCTTCTTGGGATTATCTTGTTTTACATATTTCCTAACTTCCTTATTCTACTTATTCCCCAAGGAATACTTTTTAGCTTTTGTTATTTGCTTCTGAATTTTATGTGATATTTTCTTCTCATAAAAATATGAATAGTTCTTGGTTAGAATATGCTAGCACTCATCATAACTGTGACTACTTATGTTATAATAATCACAGAAGTATTCAAGATAACCAAATCTATTCTTAATAGACAAATTATTCTTCATCTGTGTATTTTTCTTTAATTTTTTAGGTTTCTTCATTTATTGACATATACTTTCCATGAATGTAGGCATTTTGTAAATTTCATATGTTGACACATTATGCCAACAATCAATGGATTTCTGACCAAATTTCCAGTAGAACCAATAATACCCAACAAATATCCTCTTTTCTTGTTGTATAAGTCCATATATATTTAGTATTATGCTGTTTCTGGGTTTTTATTTCCTTATTGGAGCATTATTTTTAGAGTCATATTATTTGATCTTTATAGTATCCACCCTTAGTGTTTTGGTGGATTTATCAGCAATTTTATCAAACCACATTTTCTATATTCTAGCTTTGAACCTACACTAGTAGATGATAATACATTAATCAAAACATAATTAATTGGTTTATAGGTTACCTTATTATATGAATTTGTATAATGTTGATCAAGATATGATCTTGGGTACTTATTACCACAAATATGAGACTCTTCAATGAAAAGAGTCTGAATAACCATTTGTGTAGCAACATCCCTTCTTGGAGTTTGACTCTCTTCATTTGTTTGGGTGGAAAAATTTATCTTCTCAACAACTTAGGAATTTCCAACATGAATCTCCTTTAAATTTCTCAATTCAAGATCTATTTCAAGACACATAATACTAAATGAAAACTTCTCATTTTCAACTGATGTCATCCTAACTTCCCATTCAAATTTCATTCTATTGATTTTTTCTTCATGGTGTATACTACCTTTATTTAGAGAGAAGTAAAGGTCTTTGATTATTCTGAATTTAACTTCTAATTGGGATTCCATGATACTTATGGTAAATTTATGTTAGTCTTTTTGATATTGGATCTTCTGCATATATGCTTCAAGAAACTTGGTCTTTTCTTCCACTAACTTTTCAAGCTCTTTAACCTTAGGTGTTTTTCTTCAATTTGAGCATCTATGGCTTTCATGGAAACATTAAAAAATGTTTCTAGTGCATGTATAACTTCACCAAAAACATTTTTACTCACATTTATCTCATAAATATGCCATTACAATTATTATTAAATTATTGGAATCTTTTTATTGCAAAGAGTCATAAATTGTTCCTTTGATTTAATGAGGTTTATGAGAACATTTCAAATTTCAAATTTATTTTCGAATGAATCCTCTTCTTTAATTATTTCCTCTTAATTTTTTCTTCTTTCATAAAAATATCATTGAAAGAACAAAGTATATTTGAAATCACTTATTCAATAATATTTCCCATATATCTTTCAAATTGAGATTTTAAGACTTAAATAATTTTGATATATTCAACTTCCTCATACTCTCCATAAATTGAACAAGTTTCTTCCTAAGAATAATTTTCAACTGATCAAAAAAGAGATCATTGATCATCATATTATTTATTTGAGATTTTTCTTAATCACTTTTCTTCCCTCTTGTTCACATTTTCCCAATTCATGTAGGATATTTTTATGTTTTCTTAAATAAGAGTGGAGATTAAATTTTCCACTTAAGGTGATTCAGAATCAACTTAAAATATGAACTTCATATAAACCTTGTAAAAAACTAGGAAAAAAATTTGATCCAATTAGAGGTAAACCTTAATCTTATACTACTTATATATCCGAGATGGACCATGCAGGGACATTGAGAGGGGTGAATTAGTGTACCCAACTTTTTACCAGATTTTACTTTCTTTCAATTAACCCCTCTACACTTGAACCTATACCCTGGTTAAGAGGAATGGATATATTGTGTCCTAGAAACATTAACATACACATGAAATGTATACAATAATTTAAATATCAACACATAAATATTTTTACAAGGTTTGGTAAAAAGATCTACTCCTTGTTGTGATCAACCTGTGGTTGATTCACGAATTCTCTTATCACTATTTCCTTATAGTGATTACAAATTCTTGGAATTGGAACACACTATTTATGTAAGTAATAAACAGTATTCCTAAGTAAGTAGTGCTATTTATACTAGTTCCACCAGTCTTCAATGGTTTTATTTATACTGACACCACCATTTCTTTAAAGATATTAAATAAAAACACTCTGAATAAGATATCTCTACTACACTAGATGACTTTACATCAACTATATTATCTTGTTCATCTAATGAAGGTATTAGAATAATAATGAATCAACAAGATAATATACAATTAGTCCTTGTACTCTTTAAGAAGTATAAGATGCTACTTCCACTTACACTTACTATCATTCAGAATGACCAACTGCCGAATATTTCAAGACACTATAATTTGTCTTTTTTCCTTGCTATATAAATTTATCGAGTAGATATTCCATTAGTGGTGAAGTTACTGAACTCAATTATGTGTGAAATTGGTGCACACAATCTTCTTAAATATTCTATTCAAGAATAATACTTTCACAATTTAAAATCAATTCCACTTTATACACGTGTTTTATGGCATCCAAAACATTATCACATACATTAATTTTCTTTATTATTATTATGAACTTCTTAATTATGTTTTTGGTAGTTCTAAATATTTGAATGTGTGAATTTAAGAATCATGGAACCACATTATCATTCTTCTTTTAACATTCTCACACCTTTGGTACACAAACACACACACCATACATTATTTATTTAGTTGATTTCAATGTATGTGTGTCATGAATGTGAATTAATGTATGTATAGAATGTTGCATGCATTCTTCAAGGAATTATCCACGCAACAAAGTATGCGGCCTTTAAAAAACTTCATGAAAACCTTGTACCAAACATCCTTGGAACAAGTATATCACTTTTAATTTGAACAAGTGTTTTCAAGTTTCTTTTTGTAAATATTGTGTGAACTATCTTCTTAGTGTACACATTTCTTCATTTGAACAAGAGAGTAGGATTTCACATAGAAAACAATAAATACTTTCTTTATGAGTGTACATAGAAGTAGTATTAGCTTATTATTCATGAAACTCAGTAGGAGTGAACAACTAAATAATGGATTGTGGAATGTGACTTATTTTCGAAGCACAATGAGGGTGTTTAAAAACAATTAACGTGTCCGTAGAAGCTCTCTATACAGGATGTGTCCGGATCTCCTTCTTGAAACCAGAATGGTTCACATGATTCCAATTCTGTGTGAAGCCATGAAGGCTCATAGATATCTCTTCTTATTCATGATAATGGAAGATCAGAGAGGCTCTATTTTTTATAGAAAAATGATAGATCTCAAAATTATTCAAGAAGATGCTTATTCAACAGGCTCAATGGCTCTCTTTTTATAGGCAAGGATCATCGTGTTGCACAAATTATTCACCACCTTAAGATCCCCCAAATCATTATATGTAAATGTAGTCCCTTAATTTACAAATACCTCAGCTTTTAATTATTCAAACACTTTTTAAAAGAAATGATAAAAATCATTACATTCTTGTTTAATGAATGAAATATCATTTGCGGTGAATAAATCACGTGCATGTGATCATAAATTCATGCAATAAATATTTATGAATTCTTGAGATCAACTGTCCTCCTATAACTATGTTTGTAGTTTAGTTAAATATTATCCCTTGGGTTATTCATAAGAATCACAGAAACAAATTTTCATGAATATTTCAATCATGTTTGTCTGATTATTTAAATCAATGTTTGATCCTGGAATCCATGGGTTCAACTGAGGGTGGTTTGAACATATTCTCCTAAGAACAAGTGGTGCTGTTGAGTGGTGGGAAGAGGAAGTCAATGAAGAATTTGAATAAGACATGATTGATTTCAAATAATAACGTATGGGAGATTTGAGGACCCTGATTAATCCAATCAAGTAGTCCTAATTATTTACATCTTTTTAAATAAGGATGAATAGTATCATTCTAGCTGCATCCCACATCAAAACACACATGTTCATATCTTTCAGTATATCAAATAATCCATGAGATTCTTTTCTTGATCTGGTGACCAGGGATTAACACCAGTACACGCTATCCACACACACATAGGGGACTATGGACCTACATGCTTCCTTCCCACCCTATGAATGACTAGAACCATGTGCTCGACTAACCTTACACATGATCCATCACACACCCTATCTTTCCAATGTATGCCTCGTTCATGTCGTCATGGTATCCCATGAACATGTTATCTCCCACATGGTTTGATCTTTCTCCCCATATATGTGGTTGATCTAGCCTCCTTGGGTGGCTTTGGATGGTCCCTTTGTTTCCCAACACTTATAATAAAATCTATGTGAAATATACAATAAATTCCAAACCTAAATATGATACATGCATGGCCACCTTCTTCCTTTATTAATAATAAACTTTTGTATGGAATTCTATTTCTGTATATAAACTCTTCTTGATAAAAATCAATATTTTCATGGGCATCTTTAATTCATATTATTCTTCAAATTTTGGAATATAAATTTCAATAAATCTTCATCATCCAAATAACTATTCTTTACATAATTATTTTTTTCATGGAAAACTTTTAAATATCCTTGCACAATCAATTAATCATGAAAATTAATATTTTCATGGTCTTCATCAAATGAAAACTCCCCTTGAAATATTTAAATTATATGCATAGAAAATCATTAAATTTTATTTAAAAAATAATTGAATCCTGAAAATTAATATTTACATGGTCTTCACCCTATAAAATGAAGTAACAATGTGAAATATATAAACATAATTGGAACATTTTTTTAACTTAAGAACAATTAAACAATCATTTTATTTAACAGCATAAAGAATTTCCCAAGGATGACATTAAAAGCTATGAATCCATATAAATTCTCTAGGAATAATCATAAATCATGGATAATTATCTTACCAAATGGAATGCATGAAATACAATTCAATGAATTCATAACAATTCTCTAGAAATCATCACCAATCATTTAGAATTGTGTTACTAAATGGAAACCAATGAGTTCATAACAATTCTCTAGGAATCATCTTTATCTTAACATGATTAATCACTAATCCCAGAGTAATTCATCATACATTGACTTTTGATTCCTTCTTATATATTGAAAAAAATACAACCATACTCATCACCCACCCACGTGGGATTTTTATAATTAGAGGGAGATATAAGTATCAACCATCTCAGAATCCATAAATTTGTGTACCACTTGAAAAGAAAAACAATTATCACATCATAAAATAATCCATATAATAAAAAATGGGTTTCATGAAAATTTTAAATAATCATATAAAGAACCAATGGAAAAAGAATTTGTTTCTTAAAACTTTAAAAAAGATCACATATTATGAACTTAATAAATCATAAGATATAAAAAATCTCATTTTTCAAAAGGAATCTTATCATAATGACATATATAGGGTGATCAAAACATCACTTCATAAAAGATAAACCTTAGAGGGTAAATAAATGTGAAAATACCAAATTTTTCACAAATAATGACAAAACCCAAGGACATAATGGTTTAGTGTTGTGCAGACTAGAAACATAAAAACACTAATTTCACATGCTAAGAATATTTATCTATAATATAAATCGACTTTTTAAAATTCCATGAGACATAATACTATTCAAATATTGGGGAAGGGAATACATAGGAAGGGGTTACCTGGAACACTTAGTAAGGGATAGCATAACAAAGGCCATAATGGTTAGATCATAAAAAGTTATAGAATCATGAATAATGAAAAATTTATGATTTAGAATAACATAAAACAATAAATTTTAACCATAAGAATGAATGATAAACATAAAAACTCAAGTGATGAAACTTTTAACATGCTATGAGAAAATAAAACAAAAAGCATATAACATGTGCCATGGAATGTATGAAAAATGTTTCACAATGATAAACATTAGATTTATTATCTTTGAGAACCTGGATACCCACCATCCTATTCACTCATAAAATCATGAGAGAGTTAAACACCATTACACCCACCCTTTATAAACCTAGATACTTGCTAACACATTCACATAAAATTTATATTTCATGATATATTAGACTTTACCCAATGAATTGGAGGGGGATATATGTCCCACACATCTCATAATATATACATTTGTGTACCACTTGAAAAAAAAAACAATCATCACATCATAAAATAACCCATATAATGAAAAATGGGTTTCATCATATTTCGAAATCATCATATTAAGAACCCATAGAAAAATAATGGGTTTCTTAAACCTTTAAAAAACACCACATATCATGAACTTAATAAATCATAAGATATAAAAAATATCATTTCTCAACAATAATCTTTTCATAATAACATATATAGGGTGATAAAAACATCAATTCATTAAAGATAAACCATAGAGGGTAAATAGATATGAAAATATATTTTTTTCCGTAAATTATTTTAAAACATTAAAGTAAAAATCACTTTTAAAAACATTTTAGTAAATGGAAAGAGAACAGATTTGAAAAAATTAATATTAATATTAATATTTCTAAATAAAACATTCTTTAAAATAAATAATTTTTATCAGAAATAATAAGTAAAAATACTTTGAAAACATATAATTTTAAAATAATATTTAATAAAGGAGATTTGTAAAAGAAATAAAGTATTAAAAAAAATAAAGGTGAAAATACTTTGAAAACTTTTACCTTTAAAATAATATTTAATAATAAAGAATTATAAAATACATTAATAATAGAGATTTAAGGAAGAGATAAATTTTTCAAAAAGGGAAGTTAAAATACTTTGAATACTTTTTTACTTTATAATAATATTTAATAATGTATAATTGAAAAATACATAAATTTTAAAAAAGGGTAAATAAAAATACTTAGAAAAATTTTATATTAAAAATAATGTTTAATAATAAATATTTGAAAATGACCTAAGGTTTTCAAAAAGGAAACTGAAAATAATTTGAAAACTTTACCTTTAAAATAATCTTTAAAAATATAGAATTGAAAAATCTTAAAATTTTTAAAAATAGAAGTTAAAATACTTTGAAAACTTTTACCTTTAAAATAATATTTAATAATGGTGATTTAAAAAAAGAAAAAAAGTTTTTAAAAAGGGAACTGGAAATAATTTTGAAACTATGAATTTTTAAAAATAATAATTAATAATGGAACCTTGAAAAATATATAAAATTTATCAAAATAAAATCTAGAGTAGATGATAAAACTTTTTTTCAAAATGATTGAATATCTTTTGAACATTTTAAAATAAACTTATTAAAAACCACATCATTAAAAAGGTTAAATAAACCTTTAATTTAAAATAAAATAATGAGTATAAAATTACCATTGATGATAATTTTTTTGAGTTTCTAATATTAAAAATAGAACATTGGTGGGAAGTAAAAATATGGACATGGGAGAAAAATCCTTTAAAGTAATGGGAAATATTCTTAACAAAAATTCATTTAAAAAAATATTAAAATAATAAAGTAAGATGAGTTTGGTGTGAAAAATTATTTACTCAAAAAATAAGGTATAATAAATCCTAAAATCATTATAGGTTAGAATTGTTCAATTGTGTAATACAATAGACAAAGATGAGTGATTATAACCTAAGGAAGAGAATTGTATTATGAATACCACTTACTGCTTTATGAATTTTTGAATCAAAATTAATTAGAAGATTAAAAATAATATGGTTCTGAAAATAACATGTATTAAATCATGTATCATGTATAAATAAATTCCTGGGTAGAATATATACTATATAAATCTTAAATTGGTGCATAATATTAAAATATTTCTCAATGATGAGGAGTTAAGATGAAAAACCCTTACCGATGTTTGAAGGTGTTTTTCACTTGCAATCAACTACCTAAATATTTAAATTAATTTTCATTAGATATATAACCAAGAACCTTATTCACACATATTTAATTTTATAAAGTCCATTTATTATCTTTTGGTACTTATTTTTAATATAGTTTCTGCTTACATCAGTCACTCGGGGTTCATAATACTTTCAGTTTGATGACCATAGTCAAAGGTGATGTAAAATAGTTTCATAATATCAAAAATTTAATATTATAATTTACTTTAATATTCCATTATAAAATAATTTATATAGTTAAATAGGTTATCTATGAAAGTACTCAATTTAGAAAAGTTACATTAATATGTCCTTTTTAGTGGTTAAATTTACTATAACCATTTGTTGCTAATATTACTTATGGAATGTATAATATTATCATTACATATTGTCAATGGTTTAATAAATAAATATTTTTATACATTAAACACATTTTTAATTCCATTCATATTTGTTGATATGGAAAAAAGAGAAACAACATCTAAAAAGGTGGTAGTCCATACATGCACACAGACGACAATCCTGTTTCAATAGAATGAAAAGAAAGTAGAAAATAAAATATATTATCATTTCAAAATAATTAAAATTTTAAAAATATTATATTATATTAGTAAAAAAACTTATTTAACAATCTATTATTGCTAGGGACGAAAAGTGAAAAGTGTAACTCATTGGAGGCGATAATATGCACACACGTAATAATGATGATTCTTATTTTTTCCTTGTATAATAAAGAGAATAATTAGAGGTTGTAAAATTATAATAATAAAATATCAATATAATAATTATTATTTTGTTATTATTATACTATGGTTATGGTTTGTTTATAAAGTAAATAAATATAAATAAATGTTAAGAAATATGTGATACCGATGTTGAGACCTGAAACTTCCTATTGATGAAGGCCATATATTTGAGGAACTTAGGATAAGTTTTGGTGAATAGGGTAATGTGGTCATGTAAATGAATTAAATTAGAGGAAATTTGGATAGGTTTTCAAGGAAATTTAGAAATAATAGTGGAGTATTGAATGGGTGTAAGCGACCCACCTTTTATAAGTGAAAAGGAGGGACTTTTCCATTAAAAAGAATGTTAAGTAAGGGGTAAGAATGAAATGGAATGAAATTTAGGAGTTAGGTGATTTAAGTTTGGTAATACATGTTGGTAATAATTTAAAACCTAATAAAATATTTCTAAAAGTTCTAAAGTTCATGTTAATTTAAGAAAATTCGATCCACCTTTGATTAGTCTTTTAAACACTTACTACTCTTAATTAAATATTAATTATGTCAATTAGTTTATTAATAAAAATATCAGGTGACCCATATTAATTTTTTTTACGTGATTAATAATTTTTTTTGCTCCATTTAACCCAATTAAAGTTCCAAATAGGAGGAATAAAACTTTAAATCAAAACATATAATGCATTGAAAAACCATGTTTTAAAAAAAGTTTAATTTAATCATTAAGGGTTATTAATATAATTTAATATTTATTTACCATTAAATGGATGTTAATTAATTTTTATATATTTTTAAACATAATATTATTATTTTAGTTTAATATTTATTTATTTAATTTTAAAAATAAAAGATATTTAAAAAATAATTATTACTTGAAAAATAGTCATTTTACGAGGGTAACAAATATTTACCCAAGGTAACTTAATATTTATGCCTAAAAATATTACAGAACCTATTAGATAATTTGAACCCAATTATTTAAAATTTAATATCAATTTAATTTTATTCAATTGATAAAAACTAATTTTAAAATACTACTGTATAATTTATTTATTCCTTTAGAGAAAAATATTATTTTTTTAGTAAAATATAAAACATAGGTTTTTAAAAATATACAATGTTACTTAAAAAAAATATATTTGTTCAATAAAAAGGTTTACCATGTTTTTGGTTATTATTATATCCAATTTATTTATTAAAAGCCACAATATTTTTAAAAATAATATTTTACACTATTCATCTAAAAGTCAATTATTTTAGAAAAAGTAACAAAAATTCACCTCAAACTAATATGACCACTATAGGTCCAAAAAATGATGTTATTTCTTTTCAAATTGACATCTTAAAATTGATAAATTTAACTTTAAAATAAAATCATAAAATATAAGGAAAAATAGTTTTTTTGGGAATCATTTTTTGTTATATTAATTATTCTTCTATAATTAGTACTAATCGTGATTATATCAAACATGGAAAAATACCCATTTTATATATTTTTTAGAATAAAAAGATAATTTATTTGTTTCTTAGTTATACTAATTGAGTTTAATGTTTAAGGTGGATTTTATTTTGTTTTTTCTTATATATATATATATATTCATTTATATATATTTCATAATTCTATCACAACTGTTTAAATTTGATAATTCTACGAATACCTTATAATGGTTTATATTAGTTTGGTTTTCAGTGTTCTGTGTGGAGAAAACCATAGAACATAGTATTTATTTTAGGAGAAAAACTTGGGTCGTTACATTATACCCCCATAAATAAAATTCATCCTCGTAATTTAATTATAATTTAATTTAAAGAATAAGTAAAGGTAGAGAAAAGATTAGCATGCCTCATAATTTTATCTCTAATGATATATGATCATTAATATAAGGGGTAAGACCATAAAAAACTTATTTTACCTAACCATTTCAAGGAATTGTATCTCATAACTAGGAATTAAGACCCATGTGAAGGATTTAGTTTTCTTATTTGATAGTTCATAGTTTTACATGTACTAACATATGGTTATAGTTGATTTATAATATGTTTTACCTATTATAAAAATCAGTGTAAGTCAAAGTGAAGATAACCATTCTATTTAAAAAATAAAATCTATTGTTTTAGAGGAGAATATTATGATTTTCAAAAAGTTTATTTCCATAAACATAATAATCATATCTCTAAATATTTCCCTTAAAATAAAAATTACTAAGGGTGGTGAATTTATGTTCTTAGACAGAATCCTAGATAAGATAGGGTTGATAGAACTATAATACATCCACTAATTCATGGTGGAGGGTAAGTGGAACCAAATTACTACTATCCTATTAATCAAAATTCATTTCATAGGTTAATTCTTTCTCCCCGGGTCTAGGAGTTTGTGAATTCCTACCATCCTCAACAATCATTGGATTTGGTGATTGACTTGGATAATGCACGAGTTCTTCACACATAAGGAATTAAATTATTAGTGGTTATATTGGATGAGTTCTATATTATTTCCTCATGTTAACTAAACTCTTTATTTTCCTTTAGTAGTTTGATTCCTGGTGGAATAATTTACCACATGTAAAGAATATTATAGTCCCCTTAAGGTAATTACATTGGTTCTTATTTCCAGATTTTTGACATATAAAAAATTGAACATTTTTTCTTAATTATCTTAATTACTTGATTTTTCATGAGACTCCATCTTTATTTTATTTGGTGGGTTTGGTAATTCGACTATGTTCACATTATTAATCATATTTCATAGTATATGGTTTTCTATAATCACTATATTTCTCAGTATATCTCTCATTACAATGGGTTTATCATTGAGGTAATCATCACATTGTACTTTGAACCCATGGTTAACTTGGTATCTTATGGTTCTAGACATCACCGAATAAAAAATGTTTAATATGAGTGATGAACATTTAAATTCACAAGGGAATTATTATAATCAATTATATAAAAGGTATTCAACCTTAAAAAATCTTATTCATTTACATTATCATATTGTATTATAGTTACTTTTGTTCAACCTATACCAATCTTAGTTTGACCTAGGTTACTTTAAGTTGGTTAATCTTATTCTTCTCAATATTATCCCCCAATGTCACTAAGAAATATATACTTTATATATGTTTGTAAATATCATGTGATCAACCAAATAATATCTCCCTAGAGTGTCAAACCAGGTGTGTAGTTAGGCCTCTTGAAAGAACGCCATGGAAATTGAGTTAATACCTAACATGCCCTTTTTAGGGTTATTACCCCTAGGTATATCTATGCTAGAACCTACATCCACTTGTAGTATCTATATAGGGATTTATTTATAGGTAAGACTATTTACTAAATATTTTAACAATATTTTAAGATATCATCCTATAATTAGAATCATCTCTAGGGATTTCACTGAGGTTCTCTAACCCTAACACTAAAGTTATCTAAAATAATATCCAAAAATAATTAAACCTTTCTCTAATACCGACTATAGTGACCAATGATAAAAATATATAAATAATACAATGATAACGTGGTTTAATTATTTTATCTAGAAATAACATCACAACCCAAAGACTAAAAATTTTAGTGTCTTGGAGGATATAAATATAAAAACACTTATTTCACATTCTATGAACATTTATCCATAAAATAAATCCATTATTAAACATTCCATGTGATATAATCCCCTTAAAATCCTAGGTGAAGGAAAATTTAATAAGGGGTGATATATTATCCCGACCCCAAATCATCTAAAGCCAATTTTTCCTATTAAATACATTGGCATGATTACAAGGAATCAAGCCCCTAAGGACTGATCAATTTAGTAGTCTTAGTAAACCAGATACATAAATGAGTATTTAATTACTAATGAATACAATAATTACAACATAATTTATTCTTCTTTCCAAATAAATAACTTTAAGGATAACCCTAATCTATATAGTAAATTTCTTAATATCTTTCATTGCAAAATTCTTGAATTCTAGGGGAAAAAACATAATAAGGGTGAATAACTGATCACACATGCCATGTAATCAATAAACATGAAGCATACATTTTAAAATCAAATAAAAATATAAATTTCAGTCAATATGGAAAGGTAAATAATTGATCACACATGCCATGTAATCAATAAACTAAATGGAAGTGCATTATCAATATAGAAAGGTAATAAATGGAAATACATGCCATTAAAATAATTAGATAAGGAAAAAGAAATATGGAAAAGTAAATAAATGAAAAAATATTCCATGTATTCTATAAAATGAAATTAAATGTATCCATATATATGTTGACATAAAATATCATGGATGAATAATAACTGAAACTAATATAAAGGAAATGATTTCTTATTAGATGTCATGTCTGAGGAACATGAAAAACAATTACCATCAAGACCTTTCACAAGATAGTTTAGCTATCTAGAAAAACCCATCTAAGGTGGCTAGCCAACTATTTTGTCTCATGAGACTACCGATGCATCAAAGAGATTTCATTAACTGTTCCCTAACCCGTATCTTACTAGTATATTCCAATTAGAAACAAAAACAATGGGTTTGTTTCCAAATGATTCTTCCCATGAGACTATCGATGCATCGAGTGGATTTCATTCATCAGTCCCCAACACGTAGAGCTTACATTAACCAGTATATAACCCATAGGGCTTGAATTAACTGATCTGAAACCCATATAGTGCATGTCCAAATCATTTAAATAAACAAATTGCCTTAGAAAATATCCATATTGAATAAATGATATGGTTTTATAAATATTTACCCAAATTTTCAAATAAATTTCAATGTAAAAACCATATAAAAAATGGTATACAGTTTTGGCAATAATCATATCCATGAAAAATGATATGGATATTTATTGGAATTTCAATGACAAAGGATTATAGGAAATTCAATATTTCAAGGGGATTAAATAAAATTCAGGAATTTAATGAGAATAATATCCTTATCCAAATCATTCATAAACCATCCATAATAATATTAAGGATGTTATTAATACAATATACGCCAATTAGAGTAAAATAAAGGGTTGTTGTTGTTGATGATGAAATAAAATAATAACTTTTAAATATATTTTTAAGGAAAATATTCTTTGCTCTTAAAATACCTTTTGAAAGTATTTTTATCTGAACATATCTTTTAAAAAAATTTCTATAAAAATAAACCTTTTAAAATAAAAAATAAGTCTTCAAATAATGGCGACGGATAAATTTGTACAATCCGTAAAAATTAAAAAGAACATTCCTTTTGTATATTTAAAGGTTAAAAAGACGCCTTATTCAGAAAGTGAAAAAAAGATTCATTTGAAAAAATTGGTAAAATATAACAGGGTAAAAATATATTTACAAAATAATTTTGAAATTTTTTTTGAAAACATTTTAAAAAAACATGATTTTTTGAAGAAAATAGGTTCTCCGACTAAAGAGAGAAATGTAGTTGGGTTTTCTTAAATTTTTTTATAAAACCTTTTGAGTATGATAGTGTGGAAAAATGGTACTAATAATTGAATATGGTCATGAATAAATAGAGTATAATGAAAGGTTTTATTGAAAAATGGTTATATAATTTCCTCTAATGGAAATTCCATTAAAGATCATCAGGATTAGTCTGGAGGAAAATAATATTTAAACATTCCAAAGTGTCCCCTACCACTTTGAAACATTTTAAATCATAAAACTAATGATGGAATAATATTAAATGAATTTTTAATATACCATGAATAAAAAAGTATTAATGATATAATATAAATAAAGGGGTAGTAGATACAACACACAAAATATGTATGTTGTTCACATGACATTTATCTCAGAGATGTAAAAAGTGAGATGATAATCCCTTACCAATGTGGTAACAAATGAATTGGAAAAACTGAAGGCAATAAACATTTAAATACCATGAAGATAATATAATTCATGATATTATATGTCAATGTGGAAGTATATATACCATATATAAGAAACTAGGTTCACATCAATTAAGTAAGCCTTATAGAAAGAAAATGAGAGAAGAATCCATCAACTTAACCTTTCTTTTGTTGTGTGGTATTTATTATGACGAACTAGGCTGGGTATCCATCCGACCCGATGCCCGAAACGGTCCGCAACCTAGCCTAAATGACATTCCTGATCCCCATGGGATGGAACAAGTGCCCAGGTATCAAATCATTACATGGGAACGATTTACCCGAAATAAAAGATAGAAAAACAACTAACCAGATAAACAAACTGAAACTGGAAACAGAAAATCAAACACGCCTTTAAACTATAAACAAGTTTAAAGTCTTAAATTCAACTAAAAACCAAAAGTGAACAACAACAAGGATAGAGTAATAAAATCCAAAACCAACCTCCAAGAAAGAAGAGAAGCCGCATCCCCAAGCTACCAACACCAACCTGCACACGAAGACCAATAGAATTCGGAACCACCAACACTAAGCTACGATGTCACAACCTGGAAAACACAAGAAACAAGGTCGACATATACCCATAGGTGTATGTAGGTTGTGAGCCAAAGGACCATTAGGACGTCACCCAATAAAAAGGATCCATTCCACAACATCAAAAAGATAATTTAACATGCTTATTTAAAACCATACTTTTAAAACACTTTTTAAGGAAAAAATTTAAAAATTGAAAGTAAAAAAGGGAAGAGTACTGAAAGAAAAACCATTTCACAATACTACTTTAAAATGGAAGGGAAACATTTATAAATAAAATGCATGAACTCAAGTGGTCCTCCGTATTCCGACGGAAGGCACCACATCATGAATAGTAGAGCACTACGGGTAAATCCCCTAAGGTTTATCTAGCTCGAGTGGGATCCTAAAACCTCGTGTATCAGTGAAACGTGGAATAGAAACCATGACCCTCAGAAAACATGGCTTATAAGGCCACAGCCCTCAGAAAATGTGGCTTAGAAGGCCACGACCCTCAGAAAATTATATGTTTAGTTACTGTTACAATCATCAGTCCTGCTAGTAAAACCGGGTCGAGTCACCTCCGTATCACTAGCCGACTAGTCTAGTCCCCCCTCTTATCTACCCGGGGGTTCCCCTTGTGCTCAATCAAGTCTCACATTTACAAATCACTAAACTACACATTTACCCCCAAAAGTTAATCCAAATAATGTACACAGTGTGCCACCACTTACACACCCAATCCCCACTATAAAAACACACATACTAAACAATTGATAAACATTCCTTGCACCACTTATGCAATTTGATTGTTCATAAAAAAATTCCAAAAAAATTTGCAAAGGCACCATATAACTTTACACCCTAATACATGTTCCAAAATCCCCCTTTTTAGACCAAACGCACACCAAAACTATTTCACATCATAAATCACATCCCATGCATGGCTTCATAAATTATTTAAACTAATAGAAAGTTTATAATTAGCAAATCAAGGGTTTCACATAAAAAATGCCTAATTTTCACACAGTAATGACACCTAAAATTTAACACATTCTTAACTCTATCAAACACCATGTCCGCACATCAGATTATATTTATATAAATTTAAGTAAACAATTTATAAAACATTTAAGATTAACACATGACAATTTACCCCCAAAACACACTTGATCTCATGCCAAAACACCACTTAAAAACCAAACGTGGAGCACAACCATTCCAAAACATGTTTTCCTCTAATCCAACTATTTATAATTTAAATAAAATGGTGCGCAATAATCTCAATATTCCATAATAAATAATTTTTCCTTTAAACCCCTTTTTTTATACACTCTCACCTTAAGTGCTTTAGAAAATATTTCACACTTTTAAGATCAGACCTGAAGACCTTTTTCAAGGAACACCACAATATGATACACACGACACACAACCAATTTTTTTCAAGAAAAAAAATACATTTGTAACTTAGATACATATTAAATGATTACCAAATTATATTTTACACACCTAAAATAATTAATTTCATGTTTCCAATAACTCTCATAACAAGACTCATATGACGGGTAGACCCATTATCACATGTGCATGTCAAAAATATTTCTGAGGACATTTCGCGCAACCCAAACAACTCCTAAAACCCATTTTTTTAAAAAACATTGCATCAAAGCACACACCAAAACTAGCCAATCTCTATATTAGAAATATGACTTCATCATTTAAACACAAACCAATTCAAAAAAAAACATCACATAATAAAAAAAAGGAATACATTAATACATTTAAACAAACATGTTAAATTAATATAATGGTGCTATGGCATGGAAACACCTACCTCAGTGTAGCAGACTTCACAAATATGGTGCCCAAAGATCGTCACACACCAACCACAACTCAAACTAACCCAAATTGACCCTAAATTAAACAATTGAGCCAAAAACAACAAGAATTAACCCTAAAACCAGACACCCATCCTACTGAAATCCTAAAACCCCAAAACAAAAACCAAACACTAAGGAAAGGAGAGGTGGAGGACCTTATCGGGAGGGGACTCATCTGCGGAAGAGGGTTGTGCCGGTCGTGCAGGGGAGTAGGGGCGTGACAGGTCTGGTGTGAGGTGGAAACATAGTGCCGACGTGAGATGAACAGGAGTTCGGGCAGCGGTGCGAGCAGCCTAGTAAGGTGGGGGGGGGGGGGGGGGTCGGGGCGACATCGTGAATGAGGGAAGGCCAACTAGAAGGGATGGTCTGGCTATTGGTAGGGAGCAAGGGCGCGGCGCGGATGGTGGTGAAGTAGGGGTGCGAGCCAAGGGGAAAGTCGGCGAGCCATGGGGAGGATGATCCGGAGGATAGGCTTCGATGCGGCATGACGGAATCCTGAGCAGAAGGCAGGGGTGCAACATGCTAGGTAGGGGGGATTGGTGCGATAAGCAGAGTGGAGGAGGGTGATGGGGAGTATGCTGGACAGAGGAAGAGGGCCGACACTGGGAGGTGGAGCAACCATGGTGGGGCGCGAGCGGAACTGAGGAGAAGAGGGGGGGGGGAATAAGCCGCGCGACGCCAAGGGGTTAGGGGGAGAGGGATCCCATGCACAAGAACCCTAAAAAAAATATAAAAATAAAAGTAAAAACAAAATAAACTAAGAAAAATAATCATAATAGTGGTTATATTCATAATAATATTAATATTCTCAAATTAAAAACATTAACAATAATAAAATAATAAAAATCCTAATAATATAATAACGAATGATGATAATTAAAAATAATAATAATAAGAAGTTAATATTTATAATAATAATAATAATAATTAAAATATTAATAATATAAATATTAATAATAATTAGAGTATTAAAAATAACTTAAAATAACTTAATTGTCATCATTAATATAAATAATAATAATACTAAATAATAATTAATAATTTCCTCAAATAATAATATTACTATTATCAGTAAAACAATTAATTAAATTTTTATCCGACCCTTATTATTTTATTTTATTTTCATTTTACGACTCAATTAATTTTATTTCTTCATTGTTAATTCATTTCATTTAAGTAATTGAACATCGGGAGGTCACCTGGTGGACCAGGCGAGGTCGCGCAGTCACAATTTTCATTGTATTCTCATTTTCTTATTCGTCGCATATTTTTCATCTTCTTTAATAATCGGGAAGGTCGTGCGGTGAACCGAACGAGGTCGCACATCTTCAACAGCAGCACCTTGAACATTGTCAATGAAAAACCACACGTTTTTAGATAAGAATCAAAAAAAAAAAAAAATTAACTCGGGCTTCAACCAGGACTACTCAATACTAAGATAATTAATAAAATAATTTATTTAAAGATGACGGGTGTGACAATTCTCCCCACCATAAATCTTTCTGTCCCCGAAAAACCACAACTATGAACGAACCCCAATGTAGAAAACAAAACCCCCTTAAGGTTCAAAGATGATCCCCACAAACAACAAATGATAAGAGGAAAACACATCATTCTCAGAGAAAGTTACTTTAAAGACAACTTCAATAAACTCGTAAAAGGACCTTCTAATATGTGTCACCCGCCCCATAGAGCTAAAACACCTCTAGTGAACTGATCAAGGAAAGGAACTCTCACACCAACGGGATCCAACTTCACAAGATGAAACATATCAAGCACTATCAAACAAAAACCACACCATTTGGTTTGAATGAACAAATAAGGTCAAACCACATCCAAGAAACACTCGTATCACTTATCACCAAGTCATACTTAGAAACAAAACCAAAAGGTCATCATGGGGAATCCTGAGGGGCTCCCCACCATTAAGAACCTACCAACACCCAAGACGATACTAGAAAACCCACACGGGGAGGTCCGAGAAGACTCCCCACCATTAAAGAAAAGTCCAATATCGATTCATTCTAGAGACATTCATTCGAGACCCAACGTGGGTCTCCCCACTATTAGAACTAAAAGAGGATACAAAACTTTGAAAACTTCCCGACGGTTACCAAACACCCCACCACAAGGGGTGGGGAGGGAGGGGCCTGACCACCAGGCATCGAAACCATGACCTACGACCAACCAGCATCACTATGTCCCTGGATGAGCACTATTCAAATCTGAGACCGATTTACCTAACAGAACCCAGAAGGACCACTAATAGCGATTACACCTGGTGGGATTCAACCCCCAGGACTTTAAGGTACGAAACGAACATGCCTCCTTATAGCTACAAGAATCCTCATGCACCCAAACGAGTCATTCGGAATGGAACAACCACATAAAATAGTTTAAACCGCCTTCACCTTCAATAATAGTGATAGAAATAAAGTTGGGGTCTCAAACACTCTCGGGGTTCTTGACCACACGCCAGATTCACTTTGAGGCCTATGTCTGGATCCCTGATGTTCGAATCATCTCATGCCTCACAGTCAGGTATTGAATACCCCCCAATGAAGCTTCTCCTTTTGGTTTCACACGCAACCACACTGCAACTGAGACAACACCAGCAAACACAACACATTACGACATCCAACTGATCATACATGGAACATTCACCAACACAAGAGCTGAAATAGTGCATGCGCATCACCCTTTGTCACACTGAATTAGAATACGACACCAAAAATCATCATCGAACATGACCATTTATATTGAGAGGAACATTATACGGATAAGGACTTCAAACTAAGTCTTAAACAACACGTGATTCCTTCAATCGACCATAGCATCCCCATGTGACTAGGTCTACCACACTAGTTGCCTAACATAGAACCTTACTTAAACAAAACCAATGAAGGATAAAAGGTCATTTAGAATAGTGTCCTGCACCAAAAACTCCAGGCTCTTCCACATTTCCCCACTAGAATCTCCTTCACCGTTTCCAAACAGAACTTTCAAATTAATGAGATCAAACTTCACCCTTGACTATCAAATGAATAAAGGAAACCGAAGTTCCATTAAAACCCTCTCTCATCACCCTCTCGACGGGAGAGGATCTTCTTTATTATAAAGAGGGGTGGGTTCAATCCTAAAATTCAATAAGAGAGTCCTTCAATCAACTAGAGGGACGCCCAACAACGAATTGCCTGTGGCCGCACTTCAATCGCATGTTAACGATTTTGGGGGGCATGCAATAGTCAAAAAAGAAAACCATGGACCCAACCAAAATGGTTTAATGGTCAAGACATACCACAAGCGAACACTAAATGTGCAGGGAGAACCGTTACAAGGGCTTCCTGAAGCACTTTTCCAAAGAAACCATTAACCACGCGCTTGCACACCAACTTAAAAATAAGAATTTAAACTCAAGACACAAATCAGTTCAAAAGGATTCTCAGCTCGAAACACCACATACATAACATTTCCAAAACATAAGGACACACCACACAATCACTGGATATTTAAAACACCAAAATTTCATTTAACAATACATTTTGAAAATAAACGAAGCTGTTGGGTTGCACAAAAACTAATGGTGTCACGTGGGCCTCACACATGCATGTTCCTATGCCACACCGACACCCACCTCATGTCTATATATGCACTCATCTGCTCGTATGATTAACCATTCCTCTTTCTATACACACTCACGCATGTGGTTTCCCATGGGAACACCAAGGATCAAAACCAGACCTTTTCATTTTTCAAAACCAAAACATTCAACCCATGCTTTTCAAACCTTACTCATTGTTTTCTTTTTGAAGAACTTCATTTCAAAACATTTTTCAGGACCAAATAATTTTTACTTAAAAACCAGATTTCCATAAGTCCAAAACAAAGAGATGAGGGATGATGTAGGAGAAAACTGGTGTTTGAGGGTGACTGGAACATATGGTTGGCGGGTGACTGGAACATATGGTTTGCTGCCATATGCTAATCACGCCACCACCATAGAGGGTATTTTGGGACAGTGTCCCCAGCTCCACATGGCTTTCCAGACCCTGTGAGCTTACTGGGACCACTGAACCTACTCCCTTTTCATTTCCCCTAAACAAGGTTAACCACACCGGCTAAAGGTTTAGACAAACATCAACTTACTTTGGTAACTTGAGTCCCGCCATGAGGTTTGATGGCCAGGAACCTTACTTATAGCCAGGACGTCGAGTCCCGACAACCTTAACTTTGGCTCACCCAGATCTATCCCCAAAGAATACGACCCAAAAAGAAAACCTTCCTCTGATACAATTTTGTCACGAACCAGGCCGGGTCTCCATCCGACCCGGTCCGCAACATGGCCCAAAGGGAGTTCCCGATCTCCATGGGCTGGCACAAGTGCCCGGGTATCAAAACATTACATGGGAATGATTTACCCGAAATAAAATATAGAAAAACAACTAACTAGATAAATGAACTGAAACTGGAAAAAGACAACCAAACATGCCTTTAAACTATAAATCGGTTTAAAGTCTACAATTCAACTAATAGCCCAAAGTAAAAAACAACAAGGATATATAACTAAACTCCAAAACCAACCTCCAAGTGACATGAGAAGCCGCATCCCCAAGCTACCAAAACTAACCTGAACACAAAGACCAATAACATCTAGAACCACCATCACTAAGCACAATATCATAACCTAGAAAACACAGGAGACAAGGTATACATACACCTATAGGTGTATGTAGGGTGTGGGACAAAGGCCCAGTACAACGTCACCCAATAAAAAGTTTCCATGCCACAACATCAAAAAGATAATTTAACATGTTTATTTAAAACCATACTTTTAAAACACTTTTTAATGAAAACATTTAAAAACTGAAAGTAAATAGGGAAGAGTACTAAAAGAAAAACCATTTCACAATACTACATTAAAATAGAAGGGAAACATTTATAGAAAACATTCATGAACTCAAGTGGTCCTCTGTATTCCGACAGAAGGCACCACATCATGAATAGTAGAGCACTGTGGGTAAATCCCCTAAGGTTTATCTAGATCAAGTGGGACCCTAGAACCTCGGGTCTTGGTGAAACATGGATTAGAAACCACGACCCTCAGAAAACGTGGATTAGAAGGCCACAACCCTCAAAAAACGTGGCTTATAAGGTCAAAACCCTCATAAAAGCATATATTTAGTTAGTGTTGCAATCGTCAGTCCTACCAGTGAAACCAGGTCGAGTCACCTCCGGAACACTACCCCACTAGTCTAGTCCCCTCCTCTTAGCTACCTGGGGTTTCCCCTTGTGCTTAATCAAGTTTAACATTTACAAATCACTAAACAACACATTTACACCCAAAAGTCAAGCCAATCAATGTACACATTGTGCCACCACTTACACACCCAAACCACACTCTAAAAACACACATACTAAACAATTGATAAACATTACTCGCCACACTTATGAAATTTGATTGTTCATAAAAAAAATTCCAAAACAATTTGCAAAGGCACCGCAAAAATTTACATCTGAATACATGTTCCAAAATCCCCCTTTTTAGACCAAACACACACCAAAACTGTTTCACATCATAAATCACATCCCATTCATGACTTCATAAATTATTTAAACAAATAGAAAGTTTCTAATTGGCACATCAAGGGTTTCACATAAAAAATGACTAATTTTCACACAATAACAAGACCTAAAATTTAACACATGATTAACTCTATCAAACACCATGTCCGCACATCACATTCAATTTAAATAAATTCAAGTAAAAAATTTATATAACATTTAAGATTAATACATGACAAATTTACCCCAAAAATATACTTGATCTCATGCCAAAACACCACTTAAAAACCAAATGTGCAGCACAATCATTCCAAAACATGTTTTACTCTAATACGACTATTTAAAATTTAAATAAAAAGGTGTGAAATAAGTTCAACGTACCATAATAAATGATTTTTCCTTTAAACCCCTTTTTTTATACACTCTCACCTTAAGTGCTTTATAAAATATTTCACACTTTTAATATCGGACCTGAAAACCTTTTTCAAGGAAAACTACAATATGCTAAACATGACACACAACCGATTTTTCTTTAAGAAAACAATTACATTTATAACTAAGATATATATTAAACGATTACCAAATTATATTTTCCACACCTAAAATAATTAATTGCATGTTTCCAATAACTCTCTCAACAAGACTCATATGACAGGTAAACCCATTATCACATGTTCATGTCAAAAGTATTTCCGAGCACATTCTGTGCAACCCAAACAACTCCTAAAACCCATTTTTTTAAAAACATTACATCAAAGAACACACCAAAACCTAGCCAATCTACATATTAGAAATCCGACTTCAGCATTTAAACACAAACCAATTAAAAAACAACAAACACATCACATAATAAAACCAAGGAATACATTAATAAATTTAAACAAACATGTTAAATTAATCTATTGGTTCTAAGGCACTAAAACACCTACCACGGTGTAGAAGACTTCACAAATATGGTGCGCAAGGATCATCACACACCATCTACAACTCAAAAAAACCCAAATTGACCCTAAATCAAACAATTGAACCAAAAACATCAAGAATTAACCCTAAAATCAGACACTCATCCTGCTAAAATCCTAAAACCCCCAAAAAAACAAAACACTAAGGAAAGTAGAGGTGGAGAACCTTACTAGGAGGGGATTCATCCATGGAAGAGAGTTTTGCCGGTCGAGCACGGGAGCAAGGGCGTGACCGGTCTGGTGTGAAGTGGACAAACAGTGCCGATGCTAGCTAGTCAGGAGGTTGGGCAGCGGTGCGAGCAGCTTGGTAAGGGGGGGGGGGGGGGGGTCGGTGCGACAGTGCGAATGGGGGAAGGCCGACCGGAAGGGATTGTCCGACTACTGGTAGGGAGCAAGGGCGCGGCACGGCTGGAGGTGAAGTAGGGGAGCGAGCTGAGGGGGAAAGTCGGCGAGCCATGGGGAGGATAGTTCGGTGGATAGGCTTTAGTGCAGCGCGAAGGAATCTCGAGCGGATGGCAGGGGTGCGACACGCTAGGTAGGGGGGATTGGCGCGATAAGCATAGTGGAGAAGGGAAATGGGGAGTCCGTCGGATAGAGGAAGGAGGGCCGACACCGGGAGGTGGAGCGACCATGGTGGGGCATGAGCAGAACCGAGGATAAGGGGGGGAATACACGGCCTGACACCAAGGGGTTAGGGGGAGAGGGCTCCCACGCACAAGAACCCTAAAAAAAGAAAAAAATAAAAGTAAAAGCGAAATAAACTAAGAAAAATAATCATAATAGTGGTTATATTTATAATAATATTAATATTCTCAAATTAAAAACATTAACAATAATAACCTAATAAAAATCCTAATAATATAATAATGAATGATGATAATTAAAAATAATAATAATAAGAAGTCATTAGTTATAATAATAATAGTAATAATAATAATAATAATAATTAACATATTAATAATATTAATATTAATAATAATTAGAGTATTAATAATAAATTAAAATAACGTAATTTTCATCATTAATATAAATAATAATAATACTCAATAATAATTTATAATTTCCTCAAATAATAATATTACTATTATCAGTAAAATAATTAATTAAATTTTTATCCGACCCTTATTATTTTATTTTATTTTCATTTTACGACTCAATTAATTTTATTTCTTCATTTTTAATTCATTTCATTTAAGTAATTGAACATTATAAGGTCACCCGGTGGACCAAGTAAGGCCGAGCGGTCTTAATTTTCATTGTATTCTCATTTTCTTATTCATCACATATTTTTCATCTTCCTTAAACATCGGGTGGGTCGTGCGGTGAACCGGATGAGGTCGCGCATCTTAGATAGCAGCGCGTTGAACGTTGTCAATGCCAAACCACACATTTTTAGATAAGAACCCAAAAAAAAAAATTAAGTCGGGCTTCAACTCGGACTACGCAATAATCAGACAATTAATAAAATAATTTATTTAAAGACGACAGGTGTGAGATTTATCATCCTATATAGTGGTTAAAAATATGTTACTAACTTATAAAATAAATGTACTAATGTTTGTAATATTATATATTAACTTCTTAAAATATTTTATTTCTTGTTTGCTAATAATCTTTAATTATTTCGACTATTTTAAGTGTTAATTGCCTAGTTTTCTCTAGTATATTTTGACTTCTTACTTTCTATTATCATTAATTAGACCATTATTTCCTAATCTACATAATGTAATACAAGAATAAATTATATTATATATTCAGTAAATATATATTTAGAATAGTCCATTATATTTGGAGATTAGAAATTAAGTGCATCATTCATGTAGACGGTAGGTCGTACGTACGCATGACCACTACATTCATTTCTTTGACTTATTAAAATAATTAAAACTTAATGATAAAGATATATATTTTAATTAATTTATCATATCTATGTTATATATGTTACATAGTTTTATTAAAACCCATCGTTTATATATTCCATGTATGGCATGAAGGAGTCATATTGCTTTGAGGGGGTGATAGTCCACAATTCCTCAAACGAAATTATCATATTTACACAAGATGGAAATCATAAAAGTATGTTATAAATAAAAATTACATAATCATGAAGACATTATAAATATAATATATATAATATATAAATATAGTGTCTATCATAATGGCCACCATTATAGGTGGTAAAGGAAAATTGAACAATCATCATTTCGTGAGGTAGTAGTTCACTGTACATAAAAACAGTATGTTCATTATCCATTAGATGGAGGTGTGTGTGTAAGTTTAGGTAGGGATCTTATCATAAAAAAATCCTATAATATTTATTATAATGGTTTTCTTATGTAATCATAAAATAAGAAGAGTATTATAAAAATGAAACTAGAAATATTGAGTGAAGACGTTACCTCTTAATCGGGTAACTACTTTTGGTTTGTACCAAAAGCCTTCCTTGGGAAAATTTCTTACCAAATGGAGGCTTCAAGGTTGAGGGGAGGGATTTTGGGAGTCTATTTGGGAAGATATTATCTGTAACTAAGTGGTTTGAGAGTTGTGAGGAATGTGGAGAGGTGGAGGCATTTTATAGGAGAGGAAAAGGATTCACTTGGAATTATTGGAAACAAGTTAGGTGTGCACATGTTTTTAATTAAAAAAATTCATACCAAACCAAAAAACTCTTGAATTAATGTTTTATTAGAAAATTATGGCTAGCCAATGGTTTTTGGACAAGTGGTTATGTCATTTGGGCCCTTAAGTTAGAGGTTTAGTGTAACACCGCAACCCCTCTAGACCTGAGTCAGTGCATTACATGTTATATTGGAATTGTTAGAAGGAATGAAAATCCTGAAGGAATGACCATTTTAGTATTCTCGAAGAAACTAGATACATATATGTAACTCAAATTACATTGGAAAATGTTAAAAAATAAAATACATAACAAAACTAAAAACTACACCCACAAGAACCCAATAAATGATCTCATCTTCATCACCTATTGAAAGTAAATAATGAAAGGGGTGAGATCAAATGCTTATTAAGTGTTACAAATAGTGGAAGAATGAATCAATAATAACTGAATTGTAAACAATTTTATATAATCAATATGTCATGGTGAATAAATGAAAAACTCATGCCATTAATAAACTGAGAATGAAACTTCATCCATAGATTTTGTTATAGTGAAAACCTCATGGATAGTAATAACTGATAATGAATAAAGAGAATTATTGTTAATTAGAAGTCATGTATCTATCACATGATACCATAATACTATAAAAACAGTTTAGTTCTATGGGTAGGAACCCGTATGATTTTTGGAAACAAACTCGAAGGGTTTGTCGCCGACTGATTTGTCTCATGAGACCTACCGATGCATTGAGGGGCAGTATAAGGACCCACCCACCACTTCATGTCCAAATAATTCTTTATACATAGATTCCACATAAAATAAATATGCCTTTACATTATCCATATAGAATATATGATACAGATTCATCAATATTTCCACAGTCAAAACAACATTCAAAATAAATATCGTATGTAAAATGGTATAAAACTTAGAAAATAATCATATGCATGATATGAGAATATTTTAATTTAAATGGAATATAATTTAAATTGAAAATTGATCTCAAATTTCCAGTAGGTACACCACATAAGAAAGAGTAGGTGAACAATACCAAGTAAGTCGCACTGTAGTGAAAATTGAGACAAAGATCATTACCATGTTGTAATCAATTGAGTCGTATGACCAAAATTTAATAACCACCAAATTAATCATATAATACTATGAATATAAAGATAATCATGATAATATATATCAAATTTAAGTACCAATATACCACATATAAGAAATAAGAGGCGAACAATGGAAATCCCACATAATTGAACGTGAGATGAGAAAAACCCTTACAAACATTTCAACATGGTAACGAGAATTCTTGTGAGGAATTAATGAGAGGTAAAGGGGTATCCCATTATTTATATATCATAAGGGAAGTATGGGTGAGGTTAAAACATACCCCATCATTAGGTATTAAAAATAAAAGAGCACAACATAGGGGAGATTCTTGAACAAAAGTGAGAGAGAGGATCCCTTACCTTATTCTTGAAGGTGTTCTTGATTGTTCTTAAAAACTTGAATAATCAAATTTAGCTTCATTAATTAATAATTAAATAACCTCAATAACATTTAATTTATATGTTATAACATCATTAGGTTCATTAATGGCCTTTTTGATGGGTTTAAGAGATTCAAATTTATTGTTTTGGTAGCATTTTCTTCTTTGGTTTTCATGATCCATTTACTTGTATTCATGAATGGATGTTTTTTTGAAATGTGGTTAAACATACAAAATTGTTAATATCCATTATTAGTGACATTAATGTGATATAAATGATATTATAATGATTTTTTTTACATACCATGAGGATGAATCATTCAATGAGTTAAAAATAAACTCTTGGATTTGGCTTGGTGGTTTTATGCACAAATAAACATATTTTGTATTATTATTCCATATTATGAATGTGTAAGGATTAAAGAACATTAAACAAGATAAAATACATATATTATGATATGGTTCAACCATTGAAAAGGTTTCATGACCAGTATTGAATATAGTAAAGAAAATTAAAAACCCATCTTCCTTGAGTGTGATAAATTAACACATCTCAGACGGTGTTTGCATTTATTGTATAAAAGGAAGGAAAAAAGAGATTATGACAAAATATTCCATTATAATAATGAAAATATAGTACATGTAAGGTACAAAAATTATCATGTAATTTTGATGAGGGGAGGTGATAAGAGAGAACAAAACAATGGAACTTTGTAAAAGAAATCGAAAGAAAAGAGAAGAGAGGTTCACCTCTTGAGTACTCCTCCTTGAGAATCTTCTTAAGGCCTTTGTTTTTGGCCTTTTGGTGAGACTAGAAGGTCTTGGACGTTGGGAGAGGGCTTGGGAAGAGTATTTGGAAATATTTAGGCAAGTCTTTAAGCTTTAGTGGTGTGGGAGGAAGAGGGGGTGAGGGGTGGTTTATATAGTGGAGGGGAGAGGGGATTTCTCTATATTATATTCATTAATTTATTATTTCTCCACAAGACAAAGAATAGTGAGTCTTTTTATGACCAAGAATAGTAATTTTATCATGTTAATCTGAATAAATTGGTCCTACATCAGTAGAATATCATACATGACTCTATAAATAGTGTATTTAGCTTATTTTGTAAATTATGGTATTTCACTATTCATAAAAAATTATAGTATTTCAGAAAAATACCAAAAATTCACCCTAACCATTTTTCAATGTGTATAATCCAAAAATGAAGTCCATTTTTCAAAAATAATTTTCTAAATATGATTAATTAAATATTTAATTAAAATTATTATTTAATCGAAAAATATAAACACTTAAATTATTCATCTTCATTTTTAAAGTGCCTAAATTTATTTATACATTTATGGGTTTGGATACCATTCATAAGAGTCATATTAATATTCAGAAGGGTAAATTACTATTAATAAGGGTAGGTTACTATTCATAATGGTATGTTACTATTCACCAAAAATTAAGTTAATTCTATCAGACTCTAAATATAATCCTAAACACAACTGTGTATGTCAGATTTTCAAATTTCAAAACACACAATTGGAAATTTTAAGTTCAATGGCTAGGCTATGATTATCTTATAAATAACCAAGTTTGGTTTCAAATAAACTCATTTCTTTATGAAATATAGGCTATGACTCGAATGTATTTAAGAGAAATAAACCATAAAATGTTTGGGGTGCTACATTATTCCCTCCTTTGGAAATTTCATCCTTGAAAATTTTCATTTATAAAGCCCACCAAAAAGATGTGGGTGGTTCTTCTTTATAACATCCTTAGGTTACCATGTTGCTTCCTCCATATTCTGGTTTTTCCAAAGAACCTTTACTAGACGAGTCGTCCGATTTCTCAATAATCGCTCCCATGTGTCAAGGATCCCGATAGGCTCTTCACAGTATAAAAAATCTAGTTTCAGTTTTATTTCTTCATTGGTGAGTACATACATTGGGTATAGAATGTGTTTCTTCAACAATGACACATGGAACACATCATGAACTTTGGATAGACTTGGAGGCATTTCTATACAATAAGTTACATCTCCGATTCTCTCCAGAATTTCAAATGGTCCGATGTACTTGGGGATTAATTTCCCTTTCTTACCAAACCTTAAGACACACTTCCATGGAGATACTTTCATAAAGGAATGATATCCCACTTGGAATTCCAAATCCTTTCTCCAGTTGTCAGCATAACACTTTTTCCTACTTTAGGCTAATTTAATATGGGCATGTATTGTCTTCACCTTTTCCATGTTATCTTAAATAAGTTCTGGGCCTATAAGTTTCCTCTCACTAACTTCATCCCCACAAGTTGGAGTTTGACATATCTTTCCATATAATGCTTCATATGGAGCCATTTGAATACTAGAATGGAAACTATTTTTGTAAGAAAATTACACCAATGGAAATTATTGATCCCACATACCTTGGAAGTCAAGAGAGCATGATCTCAGCATGTCTTCTAGAGTTTGAATATCCCTTTCAGACTATCCGTCGGTTTGGGGGTGATAAGCAGTACTCATACAAAGCTCAGTATTCAAATACTTCTAGATAATTTTACAGAATTTTGATGTAAACTGGGGATCTCGATCAGACACAATCGATAGAGGTGCACCATAAAGTCTTACAACTTCATTAATATAAATTTTTTTTCAGGTGTTCAAGTGGTAAATCCTCTCTTATAGGAAGTAAATGTGATGATTTTGTGAGATGATAAAAAATTACCCATATTTCATCATTCCTTCTAGGTGTCCTCAGTAGTCCAGTGACAAAATCCATTGTAATATTATACCACTTCCACATAAGAATAGGTGTAGGTTACATCACTCCTCTGGGATGTTGTCTCTCTACCTTCACTTTTTGATAAATTAGACACCTTGAAACATAGTCAACAATTTCCTGCTTCATATTATCCCACAAAAAATATTCCTTCAGATCTCTATACATATTTTTTCTACCTGGAAGTATAGAGAAATTTGATCTATGTGAATCATCTAATAGTTCCCTTTTTATCTTAGGTACTGATGGAACGCATAACCTCTTCCCAAATTTCAGAACTCCTTCTTCATACACGAAGTCTGCCAATATCCCATCCTTGATAGCATTAATTTTCTTGTGCAGATTCTCATCATATGATTAAGATATTTTTATCTTCTCTAATAAATATGGTTTAACAATCATTTGAAAGAGTAAAGATGTTACCCCTTCTTTAAAAATTCCCATATCTATCTTTAGTAGATCCATGAATATAGGATCTCTTTCAATCCTCATTTGGGTTAGGAGTCTGTGATCTTTCCTTCTTAATGCATTTTCCACCTTATTTGCCTTTCCTTGGTGGTAGTGTGTTGAATAATCTTAATCTTTGAGTAACTTGAGCCATCTCATTTGCCTCATGTTGAGTTCTTTTTGTGTGAAAATGTATTTCAAACTCTTGTGGTCCGTATAAATCCCACATCTTTCTCTGTAGAGATAATGTATCCATATATTCAGAGCAAAGATTACGACTTCTAACTCAAGATCACGAGTTGGATAATTTTTCTCATGAGTCTTCAACTATCTTGATGTATAAGCAATAACTTTATCATTTTTATAAGGAAACAACCCAACCCATTCTTTGATGCATCACTGTATATTACAAATCCATCACTTCCAAATGAAAGAGTCAAGATTGGAGCATTGAACAATCTTCATTTCAATTATTTGAAGAATTATATACATTCTTTTGTCCACAAAAACTTAACTCCTTTACGTGTGAGCTTGGTTAGCGGGTTAGACAGTTGGGAGAAATTATGAACGAAATGCCGATAGTAACCTACTATGCCAATAAAACTGCATACCTCAGTTATGTTTGTTGGTGTGGGTCATTATTGGATCTCCTTTTTCTTCACAAGATCAACTAATATTACATCCTTAGAGACAATATGTCCATGAAAAGAAACAAATTGAAGCTATAATTCCTACATGGTAAACTTACCATATAATTCATTACTTCTAAGAGTTTTCAGAATAATCAGAAAGTGATTATCATGGTCTTCATAGGTTTTTGAGTATACTAGGATATCATCAATGAATACCACAAAAAAGTTATCAAGATATTCCTAGAAAACTTTGTTCATTAAATCCATGAAAATAGAGGGTGCATTAGTCAGTCCAAAAGGTATCACTGTAAACTCGTAATGCCCACACCTGGTTTGAAATACTGTCTTAGGAATATCTTCCTTCCTCACACGTAGCTAATGATATCCGGATCGAAGGTCAATCTTTGAAAAATATTGAGCTCCATGAAGTTGATCAAATGAATCATCAATCCGAGGGAGAGGATAGTTATTATTTATTTTAATAGCATTGATTTCCTTGTAATCAACGCATAGCCTCATGGATCCATCTTTCTTCTTGTCAAATGGGACCGGGGCTCCCCATAGAGAAACACTAGGTCGAATAAATACTTTGCCACTAAAATAATCTAGTTGTTTCTTTTGCTCTAAAAAATCCATAGTGGACATTCCATAGGGGTTCTTTGATATAGGTCTTAAACCAGGAATTAAGTCAATGGAAAACTCAATTTCCCACTCAAGAGGATGTCTAGGTAAATCCTATGGAAATACATCAATGTATTCTTGAACTATATGCACATCTTCAATCTGACGATTTCTTTCCTCACCCATAGATGTTGGTTTATCTTCTTCTCCAAGTATTGCATTCAATAGAGATACTGGGGGTGTATCTAGATAAGAATCAGGTGGTGAGGTTTCTACTCTAAAGATAAGGGATTCTACAACATTTTCAAAAATTGTAACTTCCTTTTTCTTGCAATAAATCTTCGCATCATAGATTCATACTGAGAATTATATCCAATTCAGTCATTGGTATAACAATAAGGTTAGCAACTAAAGAACATTTATGTGTCACAAGGGAGACTAGTTGACACGCCTTTGTTGCACTGATGCATCCCCTAGGAGTTTTGACTGACAACTCCTTATTAAATTTAATCGAACATGTCTAATTTTATTGGAAAACTGGGAAGATATAAATGAATGTGATGGAACAAAATCAAATAATGTGTTGGATAATTCTGAGGAAACAATTAAAGTACCTGCCACCACATCATTACGAACTTCAACTTCCATGGTTGTAATCACATAAGCTCCCCCTTTCTCTCTTGGCATTTTTTGAGGCACGTTTCCTAGATTATTAGGACACTCATTTACATGGTGTCACATCTCTCTACAATTTTAGCATTGAACATCATCAAATTGTTTCTTCCCCTTGCATTAATTATATAGATGACCCTTTTCTCCACACTAATTGCAGGCTCCCATGCCTTTCAAGCATTTCCTGAGATGATTTTTGTGACAATTCTCGCATAATGGGAATTTATTCATTCCCTTGTTCTTCTTTAGTGCTTCACCTTTCCCTTGGTTATCAGATTATCACTTTTTATCTTGGTTTCCCTTGAAAAATTTGATCTAGAAAATTCCTTCTCTATTTTAATGGCACTTGATACAATTTCATCATATGATGAAAATTATTGACAAGATAGTTACCTTCGAAGACTTGGATTAAAACCTTCAAAGAAATTATCAATCTTGTCTTCTGAGTCACAAACATAATCTACAACATACCTAGCTAGCCTTGTGAAGGTAGCCTCATACTCTGTAACATTGTCTTCTTCTCTTTGCTTTAAGCCAAGGAATTTGTTCTTCATTTTAGTTCATTACTCATGAGGGAAATATTTTTCGAAGAATATTTCTTTAAGAGTCCTCCATTCCATATCTTCTACTTCTTCTTCCTCCGTGGTATTCTAAATCAAGGACCACCATTGACCCGCATTGCCCTTGAGACAATATACTTCTAGTACTACCTTTTCATTTTTATTTCATCTTAATTCCACGAATATCCTTTCAAGGGACTGGATCCATTGATCAGCAACCACTGGATTAGTAGTCCTGCTGAAAGATGGGGGCTTCTACTACATGAAACGATCCAACATAGGTGTGGAATGGTTATTTGTTACAACCTAAATATGTTGTCCCAATATGGTCATGATCTGATCTTCTCTAACATTGATTGTGTTGAATTGCTCAGTGGGGAGATCCCTACATTTCCCACAAGTATAGATTCCCCTTATTCCATTAGATTCCATTTCTAAATAAAGGGAAACACTATATTAGAGTATGAATCATAATGTATAATCTTAACTTATAAACTACTTAGCATAAATTGAGATCCTACGCATGGCTAATACCATAATTAGAAAAATGGTTTATTTGAAGAATAATTTACATTTCAATCCTTCATAATGGATTGTAAAGAAAATATGAATTATCCTAAGAAAATACCCTAGTAGTATCGTAATCAATAGTGAAAAAAGGCCCGTTGTTGTGTACCAGGATACCCTAGGTCAATCCTAAAACTCCTTTTCAGAGCTTTCACTCCTAGGTATATCTGTTTCAGAGACACATCTACCTTCTCGTATCTAGACATGGATTTATTTTCTAGAAATATTTACATAATCTATTACTTACCAAAATACCCAGATATTCTTGTATGTTTATCCTCAAATACTACCTTAGGGATTTGTTCCCTACTATACATTTCCTATTCTAGTTTCCATGTTTTCTACTAAACTTTCTCTGATACCAACTGTAACACCCCGACCCCTCTAGACCAGATTCGGTGCATTACTTGTTATATTGGAATGGTTAGAAGGAATGAAAATCTGAAAGGAATGATCAGTTTAGTAGTCTTGAAGAAACTAGATATATAGACGTAACTCAAATTACATTGGAAAAGGTTAAAAAATATAATACCTAGCAAAACTAAAAACTGCATCCACAAGAACTCAATAAATGATCTCCTCTTCATCATCTGTTGAAAGTAAAAAATGAAAGGGGTGAGTTAAAATGCTCAGTAAGGGTTAAAAATAGCAGAATCATGAATCAATAATAACTAAATTGTAAACAATTTGACATAATCAATATGGCATGGTGAATAAATGAAAAACTCACACCATTAATATACTAAGAATGAAACTGAATCCATAGATTTTGTCATAGTGAAAACCTCATGGATAGTAATAAATGATAATGAATAAATATAATTCTTATTAATTGGACATCATGTATCTTGAACATGATACTATAATACTATGAAAACGATTTAGTTCTATGGGTAGGAACCCGTCTGATTTTTAGAAACAAACTCAAAGGGTTTGTTGCCAACTGATTTGTCTCATGAGACCTACCGATGCATCGAGGGGATGTAGCGGGCCCCAACTTCAACTATATGTCCAAATAATTATTTATACATATATTCCACATAATATCAATATTCCTTTATATTATCGGTATAGAATAGAGGATATAGATTCATCAATATTTCCACAGTTAAAACAACATTCAAAATAAATACTATATGTAAAATGGTATACGACTTAGAAAATAATCTTATACATGATATGAGAATATATAAATTTAAATGTAATATAATTTTAATTGAAAAGTGATCTCAAAGGCATAGTAGTTACACCACATAAGAAAGACTAGGTGAAAAATACTAAGCAAGTCACAATAAAGTGAAATTTGAGACAAAGCTTGTTACTATGTTGTAATTAATTGAGTCATATGAAAAAAAGTTAATAACCACAAAATGAATCACAAAATTCCATGAATATGAAGAGAATAATGATAATATATATCAAATGGAAATACACCTATACCACATATATGATATAAGAGGCGAACAACAGAAATCCCACAGAATTGAAAATGAGATGAGAAAAACCCTTAAAAACATTTCAGCATGGTAATGGGTGTTCTTGTGAGGACTTAATTAGAGGAAAAGAGGTATCCCATTATTAATTTATCATAAGGGAATTATGGGGGAGGTGAGAAAACATACCCCATCATTAGGTATTAAAAATAAAAGAGCACAACATAGGGAAGATTCTTGAACAAAATTGAGAGAGAGGATCCCTTACCTTATACTTGAAGGTGTTCTTGATTGTTCTTAACAACCTAAATAATAAAATTTAGTTTCATTAATTAATAATTACAGAACCACATGAAAATTTAATTGATATTTTGTTACCTTATTAGGTTCATTAATGACCTTTTTGATAGGTTTACGAGATTCAATTTTATTGTTTTGGTAGCATTTTCTTCTTTGGTATTCATGATCCATTTACTTTTATTCAAGAATGGATATTTGTTTGAAATGTGGTTAAACATGTAGAATTTTTAATATAAATTATTAGTGAAATTAACGTGATATATGATCTTATAATGATTCTGGTTATATAACATGAAGATGACTCATTCAATGAGTTAAAAATAAACCCTTGGATTTGGCTTGGTGGTTTTGTGCACAATAAAATTGTTTTGTATTATTATTCCATATTACGAATGTGTAAGGATTACAAAACATTAAACAAGATAAAATACATATATTATGATCTATTTCAACCATTGAAAAAATTTCATGATAATTATTGTAGATATTAAAGAAAATTTAACACTCGTCTTCCATGAGTGTGATAAATTAACACATCTCGGATAATGTTTGCATTTATTGTATAAAAGGAAGAAAAAAAAGATATTATGATGAAATATTACTTTAACATAATGAAAATACAGTACATGTAAGGTAATGGAATTATCATGGCATTTGGATGAGGGGAGTTGAGAATAGAGAACAAAATAATGGAACTTTGTAAAAGAAATTGAAAGAAAATAGAAGAGAGGTTCACCTCTTGAGTACTCCTCCTTGAGAATATTCTTGAGGCCTTTGTTTTTTGCCTTTTCGTGAGACCCGAAGGTCTTGGACGCGGGGATAGGGCTTGGGAAGAGTATTTGGAAAATCTTAGGCAAGTCTTGAATCTTGAGTGGTGTGGGAAGAAGATGGTGTGAGGGGTGGTTTATATAGTGGAGGGGAGACGAGATTTCTCTATATCATATTCCTTAATATATTATTTATTCACAAGACATGGAATAATGAGTATTTCATGACCAAGAATAGTAATTTTATCATGTGAACCTAAATAAAATGGGCTTACATAATTAAAACATCATACATGACTCTATAATTAGTGTATTTAGCTTATTTTTTAAATTATGGTATTTTACCATTCATAAAAAATTCAATTATTTCAGAAAAATAACAAAAATTCACCCTAAAAATTTGTCAATGTGTAGAATCCAAAAATGAAGTCCATTTTTTCAAAAATAATTTTCTGAATATTATTAATTAAATATTTAATTAAAATTATTATTTAATCAAAAAATATAAACACTTAAATTATTCATCTTCATTTTTAAGGTGCCTAAATTTATTTATACATTCATGGGTGTGGATACCATTTATAAGAGTCATATTACTATTCATAAGGGTAAAATACTATTTATAATGGTAGTTTAATATTCATAATGGTATGTTACTATTCACCAAAAATTAATTTAATTCTATCAGACTGTAAATATCATCCTAAACAAAACTGTGTATGTCAGATTTTCAAAATTCAAGACACACAAGTGGAAAATTTAAGTTCAATGGCTAGGCTATGACTATCTACTAAATAACAATGTTTTGTTTCAAAGAAAATCAGTGCTTTATGAAATACAGGCTATGAATCGAATGTATTTAATAGAAACATACCATAAAATGTTTGGGGTGCTACATTTAGTCCTTTGTTCAGTTTAATTTTACCTTAATAATTGTATTTAATTTTAATCACTTTCACTAATATTTTTGGTCAAAAAATAATTTGGTCTTATTATACATTATAAATTATTATGATTCCAAATTTGGAGTCCATTTTTCTGAATTATAATATTATAATTGGCAGAAATTAATTTAAAATTCATCCTGCATGCGTGATGATAATACGAGTTTTTAAAGTAAAAACATTCGAAAGTTTTATATGTTTTTAAAAATCAATTTTAAAGTGAAATTTATTAAAATGGAATAAATTGTATTAATTGATAAAAATATAATATAATTAAACTTTTAAAAAAATTAAAATTATAATTTAACCTTATAAATAAATTAGATGAAATAACTGTTTTGAACTTAAATTCATTTTTTTAACTATTCATTAAAAAATGATATGTTTCTAAAAAATATAAAATTCACCCCAACCTAATTATTATTTTTATATTTCAATTATAACTCTCATTTTTTACATATTAAATTAATAAAATTATCAAAATTCATATTTAAAATGGGTTCACCATTAAAAGGCGATAAAATTACCTTTATAAAAGTATAGGTTTTTATGTGTAAAGTAGGGTTCATTCTTGTCTTATGCCTATCAAACATAATGGATGAATATAAAAAATATTTTATTGAATATATAAAATATTTATTTCATTAAATTATTTTATAATTTCAATTAATTATTTTTTTTAAGATAAAACTTATTCGGAAGAATACAAATAATAATATTTATTTTTTTATATCAAATTGGTTATTATTTTCGTTTCTCATTAATTAGTGACCCATGAATTGATTTTATATTCATATAAAATATATATTTTCCTAAGTTAGTAAATACTATTCATAACTGCTAACATAATAGCTCAGTTATATCATATTATTATATTCAATAATAATATTTTAATAATACATTGTTATTTGGTGAAACTCAGTCTTACATATAACGTAAGATGTTAGAAAAGACCGTTCTTACATGTAACACAAGATATCAGGTAAGGTCTCTCTTGTGTGTAACTAAAGCTATCGAGGACAGTTTCTCTTATGTGTAATTCATGCTAACTCAGTGTTGAATACATTAAAATATATATAATCTATTTTATATATTAAATATATTATAAAGTATCCAGATATTATATTACCTTACACTCTTCGTGTTGTGTGTCATACACACTATCAAATACAAGGTTCTAACTTTAGTTTTTGGGGCTTCACATTCTCCCCACCTTATTTAAATTTCATCTCCATAATTTAAACACAATCGTGGTGATATATTGTTTGATACTTCCTATGTTTGAAATCACACATCATGATAAGTTTTCATAAGTAATCCTATATAAAAGAGAGAATGGAATGTACAAAGGTCACATGGACTACCATGTAACTAGGTCTCTAAGTAGGATAACATCGGTGGTAAGTAGAGAAATGTACTTGGAGGGAAAGAATAAATATTTGTAGGGAGTGAATGAGGTCATCAATCATAAACAAGTGAATGATAAATAGAAATTTGAGGGCCTCAAAGCCATAAATCTGGGATGATTTAGAATACCATTAGTTCAATAGAAATTAATGTATTAGGACAACATTTTATTTCTAAGTCATTTTCTATTGTTGGGTAATTCTTTTACTAAACAAGAATATAAGGAAACATTCTTACATGGTAGGTTTCAAATTCATATGAACAATCCTAACCATTGGTTGTGCTTTGATTAATTTCTAATTCATCTATTTAATCCTATAAATTAATTACCAATCATTATTTTTTATGTCTGAAGAACTAATTTTTTAAAAGGATTATAAGGCCTATAAAAGTGTGACAATACTAACTATTTTCCTTAAATATCTTCCAAAACTAATATGGTTAATAGATTAATACCTAATACTCAAAAGTGATACAAATGGTTCATAATTAACATTTATTTTTTGAAATGAAAAATTGACCAGGACATTGTGTAGGTCATTGGTTGGCATGAAGTCCTTATCTTCCTTTGGTCATGGGTTCAAGACCCACGACCCTACCAAATTTGATTGGTTGTCACCTGGCTTATAGGTTTTACTTTTATAAAACCAAATTAATGTTATTATTAAAATAAATATGATGGAAATCGTTTAAATAAGGTTGATCACTAAATAGTTTTTTAACTAAGGTTTTCAATGAAACCCCAATACATAAATAATTTCTCCATTTATTTCCACATAGGTCCTTCCTTGGTTTAGGGTTTATCCATAATATCAATTGTTGGATATCTAAATCATGAAACATTATATTCAATCTAAAACTCTTTAGGTTTAACATAGATTATTTATTATCATTATCTATCCAAATTATTCATAATTGTTTGTAAAGAAAATGTGGATTATCTTAAGCATAACCCCTAGGAGTGTCGAACCAAGTGTACAGTAAGACCCATTTTGATGTACATTTTCAGAGTTATTACTCCAATATACATCTGTTCTAGAACTACATCCACTTATAGTATCTAGATAGGAATATACTTATAAGAATATCCAAATAATCTATAATTCACTAAAATTCTAGGGTGTTATTCTATACTTATCCTCAAATTCTACCTTAGGGTTATGTTATCTAATCTATGTTTTCCTAAATCTAGTTCCCAAGGTTGATACTAAACTAACTCTGATACTAACTATAGCATCCCGACCCCAGATAGCCTAGATCCAATGTCTTATATCAAATACATTGGCATGATTAAAAGTAATAAAGCCATTGAGGACCGATAAATGTAGTTGTCTTGGTAAAACAGATGCATAAGTGAGTATTGAATTACAAATGAATAAACTAATTACAACATAATTTCATCTTATTTATAAATAAACAACTTTAAGGATAACTCTAATCCATCTAGTAAATTCCTACATATTTTTCATAGTATGATTCTTGGATTCTTGGGGAAAAAACATAATAAGGGTGATCTTAAATTCTCATTAATGGAAAAATATAGCAAAATCAATAAAGACTAAATGAGAATAATCAATGTGGAAATGTAAATAACTAATAACACATGCCATGTAATAAAAGTGCATCATCAATATGTAAGGTTAATAATTGGAAATACATGCCATTAAAATAACTATATAAGGAAAAATAAATATGGAATAGTAAATATCTGAACACACATTCCATATATTCAATAAGATGAAATAAAATGTATCCATAAATATGTTGATGCAATATCTCATGGATGAATAATAAATAAAACTAATATGAAGGAAATTCTTTCTTATTGGACATCATGTCCTAGGACAATGAAAACCTATTACTGTAAATACCTTTCACAATATGGTTTAGATATTGGGTAAAAACCTATCTATTCCGGTTAGCCAATTATTTTATCTCATGAGACTACTAATGCATCAAGGGGATTTTATTAACTGGTACCCAACTCGTATAATACCAGTCTATTCTAATTGGAAATATATATGAAGGGTTTTTTTCAACATATTCGTCCCATGAGACTACCAATGCATCGATGGGATTTCATTCACCAGTACCCAACCCATACAACTTTAATTAATTAGTCTCAAACCCATAGGTCTTTCATTAACTAGTCCCCAACCCATATAGTGCATGTCCAAATTATTTAAATAAAAAAAGTGCATTATAGAATATCCGTATTGAATAAATGATATGGGTTTATCAATATTTACCCAATTAGTTAAATAACTTTTAAAGTAAACACTGTATAAAAATGGTATATGGTTTAGTCCATAATCACATCCCTGCAAAATTATATAAATATTTAGGGGAATTTCAATGTCAAATGATTATAGGAAATTGAATATTTCATGGGGATTAAAAGGAATTAAGGAATTTAATGAGAATAATATCCTTAGTCAAATAAATCACAAACCATCCATAGGAATATTAAGGATATTATCAATAAAATATACCACATGTGGAGTAAAATAAAGGGTTGCTGTCGTTGATGAAATAAAAGAATAACTTCTAATAATATTCTTAAGGAAAATATCCTTTCCTCTTAAAAACCTTTTGAAAGTATTTTTCTTTTAAATATCTTTTGAAAAAAGTTTATTTAAAAATAATATTTTTGAATTTGAAAATTTTTATTAAAAAATATGATGGTGTAGAAATTTGTACAAGCTGTAAATGGTAAAAAAAACTTTTCTTTTGCACGGTTAAAGGTAAAAAGATGCCTTATTCTAAAAGTGAAAGAAAAATTCCTTTGAAAACATTGATAAATGAAAAAATGGTAAAAATGAATTTACAAAATCATTTTGAATTTTTTTTAATATTTTTAATAAAACATGGTTTTTATAAAAAATAGGTTCTCCAACTAAAGAGGGAAATTAATTCGTGTTTTCTTAAAAAAAATTCTAAAAAATTTTGAGTACCAAAGAGTAGAAAAATGGTAATAATAATTAAAAATGGTCATGAATAACCAGAGGATAATGAAAGGGTTTATTTAACAGTGGTCATATAATTTTCTCAAATGAAAATTCCATTGAAAGATCATTGGGATTGGTCTTGAGAAAAATAATCTTTAAACATTCCAAAGCATCCCATACCAATATGAAACATTTTAAATCATAAAAATAAGGAATGAATATTATTAAATGAAAATTTAATATACCATAAATACAAAGTATTGATGATATAATATAACAAAAGGGGTATTATATACACCACAAAAAAGATGTAAGTGGTGGGCATGACATTTATCTCACGTATGTAAAAAGTGAGATGCGAATCCCTTACCAATGTGGTAACAAAAGAAATGGAAAACCAAAATGTAATAAAATTTAAATACCATTAATATAATATAATTAGTGATATTATATGTCAATTTGGAATTATGTATGCCATATATAAGAAATTATGTGAACATCAATTAAGTAAACCTCATAGAAAGAAAATGTGACAAGAATCCCTTACCTTAAACTTTATTTTGTTGTGTGGTATTTATACTTCTCTATAGTAGTTTAAAATATGTTAATAACTTATAACATAACTATAATAATTTTTATAATAACATATATTAACTTCTTACATTATTTTATTACCTGTTTGTTAACAATATTTCATTGTTTTGACTATTTCAGGTGTTAATTGCCTTGTTTTTTCATGTATGTTTTGACTTGTTACTTGTTGTTATTATTAATTAGATTATGGTTTCATAATATAAATAATTTAACACATGAATAAATTATCTTATATATTCATTAAATATCTATTTAGAATATTCCATAATATTTTGAGATTAGAAATGAAGTTCATTGTTCATGGAGACGGTAGGTTGTACGTACGCATGAAAACTACTTTCATTTATTTAACGTATTAAGAGAATGAAAACTTAATGATAAATATTTATATTATAATTAAATTATCATATATATGTTATATATGTTACATAGTCTTATTAAAACCCATCCTTTATACATTCCATGTATGGAATGAACGAGTCATATCGCTTTGAGGGGGCAGTAATACACACTTCCTTAAACTAAACTACCATATTTACACAATATGGAAAGAATAAAGGTATGTTCTAAATAAAAATTAAAGAATCATAAAAACATTATAAATATAATATATATCATATATAAATATAGTTTCCATCATAATTACCACCATTAGAGGTGGTAAAGGAAAAATGAATAATCATCGTTTCGTGAGGTAGTAGTTCACCGCACACAGAAACAGTATGTTCATTATCCCTTAGATGGTGACATGTATAAGTGTAGGTAAAACCATTAGAATAAACAAATAATAGTATATTTATTATACTGTTTTGTTATGTAATCATAGAATAAGAATAGTATAGGGAGTATATAATGTAAATGAAACTAGAAAGCTTGAGTGAAGATGCTGCCTCTTAATCTGGTAACTACTTTTGGTTTATACCAAAAGGTTTCCTTGGGAGGATTTATTATCAAAGGGAGGATTAAATATCGTGGAAAGGGATATCGAGAGTATATTTGGGTAGTTATTGGCCGATCCTAAGTGTTTTTAGAGGTGTGTGAAATGAGGAGTGTTGGTTGGAATTTATAGGGGAGTAAATGGACTCACTTGGAATTTTTGGAAACAATTAAGGTGTGGACATGTTCTTACCTAAGAAAAGTCATAAAAAACCAACCCAAATAAATAATGGAAGGTTCATGGATGGATTATGGACATAAAATGGGTTCTGGATAATTGGATATGTCATTTGGTCCCATAATTTATAGGTTCATTCCTTTATTATGATTATCCCAAATATGGAGTCCATTTTTTCAAATTCTAATCATATAAGTGCCATAAATTAATTTAAAATTCATCCTGCAGGCAAGACGACAATACGAGTTTTTAATGTAAAAATGTCCGAATGTTTGCTATGTTTTTGTAATCAATTTCAAAGTGAAATTGATTATAATGAAATAAATTGTATTAAATGATGAAAATATCATATAATTAAAATTTAAAACCATTTATAAGTATAATTGAACCTTATAATTAAAATAGATGAAAAATCATTTATGAACTAAAATTAAGTATTTTAACTATTCATTAAAAAATGATATGTTTCTAAAAAATACCAAAAATTCACTATAACCTAATTATCATGTTTCTATTTAGAATATGTAGTTTATTTTGACATATTAAAGCAAATAAAGTGTCAAAATTCATATTTAAAATGGGTTTTCCATTAAAAGGCGGTAAAATTGCCTTTATAAAAGTATACGTTTTTATGTGTAAAATTAGGTTTGTTCTTATCTTATGCCTATAAAACCTAATGGATGAATATAAAAAAATATTTTATTGAATATATAGTATATATATTTCCTTAAAATAATTATTTAATTATAATTAATTATATTTATTAAGATAAAACTTCTTCGGAAGTATACAAATAATAATATTATTTATATTCAATTGGTTATTATTTCATTTCTCATTAATTGTTGACCATGAATTCATTTTATATTTAAATAAAACATATATTTTCATAAGTCAGTTAATAAAATTATTAATTTCTATCATAAAGGCTACGTTATATCATATTATTATATTAAATAATAATATTATAATAATATATTGTTATTCACTGAAACTTGGTTTTGTGTATAATGCAAGCTATCGAGGAAGGTCAGTTTTGTGTGTAACATAAGATATCGAGGAAGTTCGCTCTTGAATGTAACACAAGATATCGAGGAAGGCCTATATTGCATGTAGAACATGCTAACTTGGTGTTTCATGCAGTTAAATATATATAATCTATTTTATATAGTAAATATATTATAAAGTATCTGAATATTATATTACCTTACATGATTTGTGTCAATTGTCATACAAGATATAGAATACAAGGTACTTTAGTGTTTTGGGGTGTAATAGGTGAGCTCAAATTCTTAGTAAGGGATAATATAAAAAGGACCAAAATGGTTAGATCATAAACATGTGAAGAAGGAAGAATAAGAAAAAATATATGATTTAAAAGAATATAAAACAATAAGTATTAACCATAAGCATGAATTATAGACATAAAATCTCAAGATATAACACGATTACCATGAAATGAGAAAATAAAACATAAATAATATCACATGGACCATGTAATGTAGGTAAGAAAGTGAAACAATCATAAAAATAGGATTTATTATCCTTATGAACCTAGACACCCACCAACCCATTCACTCATAAAATTGTGAGAATAACTAAACACCACCATACTCACTATTTATGAACCTAGACACATGCTAACCCATTAACATAACATTTATCTATCATAAGATATAATCTTTTACTTAATGAATTAAAGGTAGATATTGGTCTCATCCATCTCATAATCCATTCATTTTTATGCCAATTTAAAAAAACCATCAACCACATTATAAGATAACCCATAAAAAGGAAAATTGGATTCATGACATTTAAAATTGTTATATTGTGAACCCATGGAAAAATAATAGGTTTCTAAAACCATTCAAAAACATCACATATCATAAACTTCAGAAATAATAAGATATAAAAAATCTCATTTTTCAAAAGGAATCATATCATAACTTTTATAGGGTGATAAAAACATCACTTAATTAATGATAAAACTTGGAGGGTAAATATATGTGAAAATACAAAATTTTTCACCAAACCTTTTAAAAAATCAAAATGAATATTACTTGCAATTTTTTTGTGATTAGAAAGAGAAGAATTTTTAAAACCTTAATATGAAGAGTTACAAATAAAACATCCCTAAAAATACATAAAGGTTATCAGAAAGGAGAAGTGAAAATACTTTGAAAAATTTTATTTTTTAAATAATTATTAATAACAGAGACTTAAAAAAGACATAAAGTCTTCAAAAAAGAGAGGTTAAAATACATTGAAAACTTTTTACCTTTAAAGTAATAATTAATAATTAAGAATTTTAAAATTCCTAAAGTTTTCAAAAAGGGAAGTGAAAATAGTTTGAAAAAATTTAACTTTAAAATAATATTTAATAATAGAGATTTGAAAAAGACATAAATTCTTCAAAAAGGGAAGTAAAAATACTTTGAAAACCTTTATGTTTAAAATAATTTTTAATAATGGAAAATTGAAAAATATATAATTTTTTAAGAATATAATTGAGAATACTTTGAAAAATTCTACCTAAAAAAGAATATTTAATGATGGAGAATTGAAAAATAATTAAAGTTTTTAAAAATAGAAGTAAAAATACTTAAATTTTACCTTTTAAATAATATTTAATAATAGATAATTAAGAAATACATAATGTTTTGAAAAAGAGAAGTGAAAATACTTTGAAATATTTTACATTTAAAATAATATGAAATAATATATATTTGAAAAGGTTCATAAAGTTTTGAAAATGGGAAGTGAAAATACTTTGAAAAATTTTAATATTTAAAAATAATATTTAATAATTTATCCAATAAAAATACATAAAAGTGTTCAAAATAACATGTTGAGTGGATGATATGACTTTTTATTTTAAAAGGATGGAAAAATCTATTGAGAATCTTGAAATTTCCTTGTTGATAACCAACATTATTAAATAGGATAAAGAAAAATTTTCTTTAAAATAAAACTATGTGGATAAAAGGATCATTGGAGGTAATAAAAATTTTATTTTCCACTTGGTAAATGATAACATTGGAAAGAAGTAAAAATATATACATGTAAGAAAAATCTATTAAAAGTAATGGGAAACATTCTTACAAAAATGAATTTTAACAAAACATTAAAATCATTTAGGAAGTAGAATTTGGTGTTAAAAATGATATATCTAGAAAATAATGTGAAATATTTCCTAAAATAATCATAGTTTATAATAGATCAATTGTGAAAGACAATAGATAAAGTTGAGGGATTTTGACCCAAGGAATAAAATTGAGTCACAAAAACCCCTTATAACTTTAATAAATTTTAAATCAAAAGTAATTGAGAGATTTAAGATCACATAGTTATATAAATACCATTTATTAAATAATTTTTTATTTCAAAAAACATCCTTTGGAATTATACACACTATATAAATAATAAATTGGTGGATAACATTAAAACATGTCTTGATGAAGATGAGTTGAGATGAAAAACCCTTACCTAAGTTTGAAAGAATTCTTCACTTAAAATTAAATTGATAAATAATTTAATTATGTTAATTATATATATACCCATGAACTAGATTACCCTAAATTTAATATTAGATGATCTATTTATTATCTTTGATACTTATTTTCAATATAGTTTCTTCTTACATCAGTCACTCGGGGTTGTTCAGTTAATTTCTTCGTAATACTTTTGGATTGTTGACCATGGTAAAAGGTGTTGTAAAATTGTTTCATAATATTTATATTTTAATGTAATTATGTCCTATAATATTACATAATCATATAATTTATACAGTTAAATAGTTTTTCCATGAATAGATCAATTTTGAAAAGTTACATTAATATATACTTTTTTGAGGATAAATTTACTATAATCGTTTATTGATAATATTACTTATAAAATGTATAATATTATAATTATATAATTTTAATGGATTATTAAATAATTTCTTTTATAAATTTAACAAATATTTATTTCCATTCATGTTAATTGATATGAAAAATTAAAGAGAAACACCATCTCATGGCGGCGGTAGTCCGCACATGCACACAGACAATTCTCTTATTTTAATAGAATGAAAGGAAAGTAGAAAATAAAACATATAATAATTTTAGAATAATTAATATGTTATAAATATTATATTATTTAGTAAATAACCTTTTTTAATGAGCTATGAAAGGTTGTGAAGAAAATCAAAAAGCGTTGATCCATGGAGACAATAATCTGTGCACACATACTAACAATGATTCCTGCGTTTTCCTTTTAAATGGAAGAGAATAAATAAATGTGGTACCATTAAAATAATAACATATAAAAATAATAATAATAATATTTTTTATTATTATACTATGGTTATGTTTTGTTTATAAAGGAAATAATAATACAGAAATATTAATAAAGATGAGATACCTACATTGAGACTTCAAACGTCCTCTTGATAAAGACCTTAGATTTGTAGAAATTAGGATAATTTGTGGTAAACATGGGAATTGTGTCATGTAAATGACTTAAAGGAGAGAAAATATGGTCAGGGTTTAAGGAAATTTCGATATAAGAGTGGTGTATCGAAAGGGTGGAAGTGATCCCCCTTTTTATAAGAGAATATGATGGAATTTTCCATGGAAAATAATGTTAAGTAAGGGGTAAGAATGGGATAAAATTAAAGTTTAGAAATTTAGGTTAAATAATTTTGGTAATACATGTATTTGATACATTAAAACCTAATAAAAATATTTCCATAAGCTCTAAACTTCATGTTAATTTTGAAAAATTCAAGCCACCTTAGATTAGTCTTTTAAATACTTATTACTCTTAATTAAATATTAATAATGTAAATTATTTTTTTACTAAAATTATTAGGTGAACTAAAATTTTAAATATAAACATGATGAATTAATTTTTGGTATCTATTTATCATAATTAAACTTCTAAATAAGAGAAATTTTACTTTTAAGTCAAAACATATAACGTGTTGAAAACCAGTTTTTTATATATTTAGTTTTAATGATAAAGTGTTCTTAATATTATTTAACATTGACTACCCATTAAATGAGTGTAAATTAATTTTTATATATTTTTAAACATAATATTATAATTTTAATTTTAAATTAATTCATTTAATTTAAAAAATACACAATATTTATAAAATTATAAATTTTGAAAAATAATCATTTTAATAAGGTAAATAATATTTACCCAAGGTAAATTAATATTTATTCCTAAAAAAATATACCCTTATTAGATAATTTATAAGAACTAATTTTAAAATTAAAATTAATTTCATTTTATTCTATTGATAAAGAATAATTTTAAAATACAAATTTATAATTTATTTAAAATAATTCTTGAGAAAATTTTACTTATGTTATAAAATATCAAATATAGATTTTTAAAAATATATAATGTTACCTAAAATAAATATATTTGGTCAAGATGATTTTTCATAAGTTTTACATTATGATTATATCCAAGTGATGTATTAAAATCCATCATATTTTCAAAAATGGTATTTTTCACTATTCACCTAGAAATCAATTATTTTAGAAAAACTCAAAAAATTAATATTAAAATAACATGACCATGATAAATCCAAAAAAATGATGTTAATTTTCCCAAATTCACATACTAAAATTGGTAAATTTAACTTTAAAATAAAATCATAAAACATCATGAAATACAAATATATTCTATTAGTTTCTTAGCTGTACTAATTCAATTCGATGTTTAAGGTGTATTTTGTTTTTTTTGTTCTTATATATATATATATATATATATATATATATATTTCATAATTATATTACCACTGTTTATAGCAGTTAATTCTACAACTACTTTATGATGATCTACATTATTTTGGTTTTTAGTGTTGTGTGTGGATAAAATCATAGAGCATAATATTTATTTAAGGAGAAAAATTCAGGTTATTACAATAACCCATTTACACTTGAATAGAAGAACTCAAAACATAATGCAATTAATATCCTATATATCACCGATGACTTCATAATATTAATTTGTTGTAGAAATTGTGTTTTTTTTATTTTGCACTCAAAAAATTAATTGCTTTATTAAACACCAATACACCGCTATTTTGAACCACAATTATATTGTCTTAGTCTTTGGTATAGATTGAATATCCATTAATTTTATACCTAGACCATGTTATCAAATTTAAAAATGGAACACCCACTAACCATATCATTATTTCTAAAGTGACTGAATCACTAGTCTGATTCTCCTTAAACCACATGAAAAATGTTTTTATGCTCATTCAGTACCCTTACATCTTTCTTCTTTATATAATGTTGTTTTAATACATCAATATACAATTTTATATATGAATAATCCCTATATATGTTATTTAAGATGAGTAAATATGAAAATAATATATTATCACCTATCAAAAGATTTATTTTTTTTCCAGAAATCTCCTTTACCTCAATATCTATTATCTCATGGTGAGATATAGACAAAATAATGTACTCCACTTTTGATAAGTAGTTCATTAAGAACTTTTCCTCCACCTTATAAATATAATTTTAAATAATAGAGGCTTCTGTTTGATGTTAATTATTTACACACCCCTTCAATACCTTCATGTAATATTCAAAAGGAAACATCTAATGTAATTATTTCTTTATCTATCACACTAAATGAACCATAAAATGTACCATGATATCAAAAAATATGGAGTAAACTAAATTTCAAGTTGAAAAAGTATATAAATTAATTTATTCTCTATATTGTTTAATGAATTAGGATCAATCACCTTTATAAAAACGGAATTGAATAAAATAAAACATCTTGATGATAATAATTCTGAAATAGATGGGTAGTATTCTATGTAATTCAACCTATAGTAGTTGTTTTATAACATGAAAATTTTGACATTTCATGCCTATTCACTTCAAATGTTTTTTTAATATTTGAAGAATAACCCTGTGAAAACTTAATACCATGTGAGCATTGAAAAGCACTATTTATCTCTATATTAGATATTTTATGAAAAGATAAAGGAAAGTAGGTTCATTTTATTTTAGGAATAGAAGATAAATCTAAGCGTATTACCATTGGAATTAAGTCCAATCTTACATTAAAATCATTTACGACCATTACTTTAATACCTAAATTATTTTAAATCAAACCATCACAAATATTCTTCTCAACATATTTCAAATCAATATTATGTTTTACCTCATGATACCTATAATATAGAAGTTTAAATAAAGTGATAATTTCTTCAAAATATTTCTATCATTACTAGATATTTATGTATTTTAAAATGTAACATCAATGTTTTTCACCCTATAAAAATATTGATCAATTAAAAAAGTATTTAGGTAAATATCAAATTCTTGTGAGATATTAAATACCTTTCGTAATCTTTTATAATAGTGATCCATACATAGAAATCTTTGATGACCCATGCACACAACTTTTCTCCCATGTCTTAGTGAAAATATGAAGTCCCTTCTTTATAAATTGGATAAGATTTATGCCCCTTAACACTATATCCAAAAAAATTCCATATGGGGAGAAGTCATTTATAGTGGTCAGAATCATTGCATGTATCTTTTTATAATAATAAAAAACTTTGATGGATTCCTTATGTAAGACTTTCAAATCATCAATTAATGGAGACAATTAATATCAATATCATTTTCATGTTGTTTTGGTCCAAAAATCATTAAACTCAACATAATATATTTCTATATCACATAATTTTTTAGGAAAAGATGTAAATTACCAAGAGAATAGGCCATGAATTTTGTTTTATTATGGGGATAGAATATGGATTCATTCCATTTATATAAAATCAATGTATGATATTTCAAACTTTATTTAAAAATATAGTAAAATTTTTATCAATTTTCTTTCGTCATGGGAAATCAATAGGATGAAGTCATTTTCATCAGATATTCACTCATATGCATTCCATATTAACATTTTTGCTTCATTTGAATTTTAAAATAGAAATTTGAAATGAGGAATTATAATAAGATACCAAATTTCCTTAGAAATAGTTTTTGTACTTGGATTAAGGTATAAATTAACTTGAGATCTTTCTTTAAACTTATACCATGATGTCCCTCAATTAGGAAACTTTGAAAAACCTTTGTATTAATTTCTATACCATATATAGACATTAAGGAATACATGTATCTTCTTATACCCAAGTCCTCACAGGGTTAATATATATATTTTTGAATAATAATTGAATGTGGAGGACCATTGTGTTCTGGATGTTTTCCTTTCTATATCTCTAGAAATTCTATTTAACTCTTGCAATTTAATCTATTATTGTAATTCATGTTAACCAATCCCAATAATGTTGATAAAACTATTAGTTTGGTATAACTTTGAAATAATTGGTTTTCAACATCACAACATAGGTACTAAATCATTAGTGTTTTTTCAATAATTTTCACTTTATTATCATGAATAATATCTTCTATCTCATCAAAATTATATTTTTTTAAACCTTTATCATCATTAGATCTTTAATTCTACACCATCTCACCATTCTAGATCTATAACAGTGATTAAATCCATTTAAAATTAAATTATATTTGATTTATCTAGATCTCATATTTCTCATATTTAAACACTTCATTCATGTAAAGTAAAAAAGTATTTGTTTGAAACGTTTCATTTGGAGAATTAAAAAAAATCAACAGCCCTTTCCTTATATTCATCACTTGTTCACTTTGCTGTTTTATAAATACGATTCATTATCACTTATAACAACTATTAAATAAATAATATAAGTTACTGTATACTATAAATATAATTATAAATTTAAATATATTTTGAAAGAAATAATTTGTAAAGACCTGTAAAATTCAAGGGAATTTTTTTCTTAATTTTCTTTGGGATTTTTCAAGAACGCAGTTTCTAACGGCACTTGATTACGAGGCCCGGTGTGCCCGGAATTTTTATCCGAAGATTAGCTTGGGTACGTTCAGTGAACGAATGAGCAGGTTTTCCTAACTTTTGAACCGGTGCTCAGAATTGAATTCTGAGGGCACCGATGAATTCACAGCGCCGGTAATTGCTTAGGAACACCTTTTCCGGAGTTCCGTTTACACGGGAGGAGTTGTTAAAATTTGTGGAAGATAAAAATAAAAGTTGAGCTACAATTGTAATTTTTACTAAGTGGTTAATCTTTGGGTGGAAGTTGGGTAACCACCCAAGGGAGGTTATGAGGGCGGTGGGGCCCACATGAACCCCACCCCTTCATTTTCCCTAACCCCCCTTAACCTCCTTTTTAATGACAAATTTTAATTAAGTGGTTTAAATTCAATTTTTGAATTTTAAAAACTTAATTCATGATAATAAAATAAGTGAAGCACTTATTTTATTTTTGGTTGGACTAGTTGTGTTGAGAGGGGATTGGGAGAAAAAGGGGAGGCTCGAAGATCTTCATATTCTTCGTCGAAGAACGCGAAGAACGCAAAGAACGCACCGATCTCCGATGAAGAACATCGAATCCTCAGAGATCGACTACGCGACACCGTGTACCGCGACGCCAACGACCCTCTCCTTCCACGACACCTTCTTCCGTAACGATAAATTCCACGACGAACCCTCGCTCAACGAATTCGACGAGGTAGGGGTTTATTGTTGATGTATTTTGTGAATTCTTCTGTCATCATTCCTCGTGAAAATTGGACCGCTTGCTATCAATTAACGGGAGGGGGCCAAACCGCACAAACACAGCCGACCCTCCTCCCTTAATTCTGTTGTCTACTTTGTAGTGGTTTGGAATGGGAATGGCGCGGTGCCATCGCACCGCACGGGATCATGCGGCATGGATGCGCGGCGCCATCGTGCCACACCGTTGAAATTGAACAAAGGCACGACGCCGCCGCGCCACACCGGAGAATCACAAAAACACCACGGCTGGAGCGGGGACGCGACGGAGGGGCACGATGCCATCGCGCCGCGGCGGAGGGGCACAGCGCCATCGCACCACGCCGGATGGACCAAGGTCGCGGCTGAGGCTGAAGCGGAGCAGGGACCGGCGGCTAGTTCTGGGCCACCGGCGTCGAAGCAGGGGGACCAGCCCTTGCCAGTCCCGGGGCGGCAGCAGCCGGTCGGCCTGATCGGGCCGACCGATCAGAGGAGGAGCCGGGGGTTCATAACCCCCGGCTGGCCGGACAGCAGCGACCCCCCACATGGGGGCCACGGTTACGAAACAGTGGGGCAACGCCCCTCCCCCCCCTCACCGCTTGGCCGTTCCGGCAGAGCCCCCTGGCCGCGCCCAAGTGGGCCAGAACCGGACCCGGTTTGGGTCGACCCGGTTCGGGCCGACCCAGGGGTCTCGGGCCGGATCGGTCCGGGCCCGAAACCCCCACTTCCAGACCTCTTACAGTCTTTTGCCCATAACATGGGCTACAAAACTCTGATCGACACACCGTCAGCTGAGATGCGATCCTTGGATCGAGGTGGTCATTTCGGTATTTTACACTCAAGGTTTTGGAGAACTTTGGGTTCAGCCGGGTGGGTTTGTACACGAAACCAACTGGGCCCTCAGAGCAGAAACGCTTATAACTTGAGCTCTGGAAGTCCGAATGATGTACCGTCAACTTTGTTGGATTCCTCTTAGTGAGAAGGACCCTTTGGCTTACTACGATCGAGGTTTAAATGCAGATGGAGTACGATCGGGTTGGTTTTGACATAAAAACCAACCGGACCCCTGGGACAAAAAAGCCAATAACTCACAGACCGCGCGTCCGTTTGAAGCGCCGTTAGTGACATTGAGTTCCTATTGACGATACAGAACTTTTGTATACATCAACTTCGGACTACATGTTAGTTGATGTATCAGCCCCTCGGCTCATGAAGCGGACCCTCCAGAACGATCTTGCTGTGTGCGGAAACCTTAGAGCTGGCTACGATTGCGACGACGATGAAGACATTACAGGAATCCTCTGTGGGTTCGACAACGATGACTAAAACACTCAACGATCCTGTGTGGATCAGTGCCTAGCGATCCTGTGTGGGTCAGCGCTCAGCGGTCCTGTGTGGTCCAACGCCTACAGATCCTATGTGGGTCCGATCTTGTGTGGGTCATTGCGGGGGTTAGTTACCTATCGATCCTGTGTGGGTCATTGTGGGGGTTAGTTACCTATCGATCCTTTGTGGGTCATTGTGGGGGTTAGTACCTATCGATCCTTTGTGGGTCCGATGACTTAGATGAATCAGTGGCTATATATGATCATCTCTATCGTCTTACGAATAAGTATACTTGTGTGAGCTGAATCTTGTTTTTCTTTCCTACGTGGATTGTGTTGTGCTATCCTGTGTGGATGTGATCGAACTTGGGCTCGGATGTTGGAGCCTAATTGGAATTGATAATTTAGGTATATGTATGGGTATATACCTAAGTAGTGTCGGATGTTACTTCGTGATTGTATCTTTCCTCTTTGGATTATCCTTTGTGGATTCTAGGAGACCTTCGGGGGTCTCAGGGTCCCTACTGAGTAGCTTATACTCACCCCTGCATGGGCTATGCCCACACTACGTTGTGTTGGTTGCAGACGACGGACAACGCTGATCGTGGTTGAGGCTTGCGGAGCAGGTCGGTACCTGGAGGTGGACCACTGGGCGGGACGTACATGGAGCGTACGACTGGACCTGAGGAGATGTGGTGGTTATCTGTACCCACCCTTCAGGTGGGAGTACCTGAGGACTGCTCGACGTTGCTGCTTTACTTTCAGTTACTGTACTTTCTTTCCAGTTGTACTTTACTTTCAGTTTGGGTTGGTATTCTGACCAATTTACTTTCCGCACTTACTTGTACTCAGTTTACTTAGTGTTTATTTCTTCTGGCATACTCTGTGGTGTTTGTTTACTTTTAAAGGCAATGCCTTCCCTTTTTGTTGGGATTTACACCTTGGTGCTAGTCGCCAACCCCTGGCCTATGGAAGGCGGGCTTGGGGTAGTCACGGCACGAGCCCCGAAGATGGGTCATGACAAATTGGTATCAAAGGAGTTCAGTTCTAAAGCAGAACTCAGGACTCTGAACTTTTTCTATGTGAAGCAATAGTGTTAAGAGTTTTGATTGTGGTTATCAGTCCAGGGAGTCCAGTGTTGGTGCAGCGGCTGACGTATCCGTACACCAGGACCCTGACTTCTGATTTCCGACTTAATGCACGAAAACATTGATTGCATTTGTGTTTCAAGTTTTCTTTGTGATTACTTTGTGTCATCTAACTAGGTATACTGTTTGACCGTGGCACACCTGTTCCTTTTCAGGATGGCCCCACGACGGCAGCCGGCTGGGGTTCCGAGCGTTTTACGTGACGACAGCCCACCGAGCGACGAGGCCTCGGTACAGGGCCCTTTGACAGTAGAGGAACTGGTGGTACCTCTACCCGCCGAGCCACCGATGCTACCAGCCCCATCCACTGACGATGCATGTCGCCTTAGTGCGCTGCACGAGTTTCAGTGTCAGCGACTGCCCAGGTTCCGCCGAGAGATGGACCCTCAGCCAGGCGAGGATTGGATGGAGGTAGTTGTACTAGTTTTCAGGTTAGTGAGGACACCATCTGACCTCATGGTGATCCTCGCAGCAATCCTCCTGCATGCGGCAGTAGGCAGATGGTGGAGCTTGATGCTTCAGGTGCACGACGAGGCATCTCTCCTCTAGATGAAATTTGAGAGCCTCTTCTACTCGGAGTTCGTCCCAGCCACCCTCCGTGTGGTGTGCATTCAGGAGATACTATAACTGTGGCAGGGAATCTTGACAGTCACCCAGTACTCGACGAGATTTACCGATCTATCGCGCTATTCGACGAACATGGTACGTGACCCATTCTTCCGGGCCTGGACCTTCGAGCAGGGACTGAGGCATGAGATCAGGGCATCACTGATCTCCCTCAGCATTCCGACACAGGCAGGGGTACTGGAGCGATCCCTTCTCATTGAGAGCTTCCTTTCTGAGCCTACATCAGCAGCGAGACCTACCACAGGTCGGCACGTAGCAGAGTCTTCTGCAGCAGGTAGTCGACGGATGACACATGGGTCCAGGTAGACCAGATCCTCAGGAAGATGACCTCAGGACACTGGCTTAGTGGTGCAGGGCACACAGCGCGGAGCAAGTCTTTCAAGAGGCAGACAGTGCTACGCATGCGGTGGACCAGGCCACATGGCTCGTGACTGCCCGACCCACCGTGCCGAGGAGCAGTAGACGGTTGAGAGACCACCTAGGTAGAGGTAGAGGGTTGACCATGGCGGTCCGCAGGGAGCAGGAGGACGAGGCAGAGGAGCTGGACGAGAAGTAGGTGGTGGGCGACGCTTTGAGGCTCTACCACCACCACCACCAGGAGGTCCACCCCGACCCCAGGGAGCCGGCAGGCAGAGACCGGCACAACTTCAGGCAGCGAAGGCCTACGACCATAGCGCGCCCGAGATGATTCGAGGTACAATCTGTGTCTATTCCACCCTTTCTGCAGTTCTTATAGACACAGGAGCGAGTCGTTCTTTCATAGCCGCTGCCCTTGTTCAGATTTCGGAGATTCCAACAGAGCCGTTGGCTCGATCCTTACGGCTAGAGACTCCTACGGGAGCAGACTCGATGATTATGCACTGGTGCCGACAGTGTGATCTTACTCTAGGAGGAGAGAGATTCGGTTGGGATCTTCTTATAGCGGGGCTGAGGCCTTACGATGTCATCTTGGGAATGGATTGGTTATCTACAGTCCATGCTCAGATTGACTGCATTAGGCGCAAAGTGCGGTGTGTACGCACCGATGGTAGCAGGTTCACCTTCACCGGTGAGAAGGAAGCCTTCGCAGCATATGATGGACTCTTGAAGAGGAGAGGACAACCCATCAATAATCAGTTGTCTAGCCTCATCCTAGGAGCAGTTGACGTGCATAGTCCTCGTTTTCCTGCAGTGGTGGATCAGTATGTAGATGTTTTCCCCGATGACGTTCCAGGACCACCTCCTCACAGAGAGGTAGACTTTTATATTGATATGTACCCCGGAACAACCCCTATATCCACCCCATCATATCGGATGGCCCCCGCTGAGCTACGAGAGCTACGGGTACAGTTGGAGGACTTGTAGGGCAAAGGATTCATCCAACCCAGTGTTTCACCCTGGGCTTCCCCGATATTGTTTGCCAAGAAGGAGAACGAGAGCTTGTGACTTTGTGTCGACTATTGTCGCCTAAACCAGGTGACCATGAAGAACAAGTATCCGCTACCTAGGATTGAATACCTCTTTGATCAGCTAAAGGGAGCACGGTGGTTCTCAAAGATAGACCTCAGGCCAGGATATCATCAGCTCAGAGTTCGGGACGAGGACATACAGAAGACGACCTTCAGATGTCGGTATGGACACTATGAGTTATTGGTTATGCCATTTGGCATAACCAATGCTCCAGCAGTGTTCATGGGTCTCATGAATAGGATCTTTCATCCATACCTCGATCGATTTGTCGTGGTCTTCATCGACGACATTTTGATATACTCGACGACTGAGGAGGAGCACGCCCACCACTTGCGGGTTGTACTGGACACACTCTGAGAGCACCAGCTTTATGGTAATCTCTCGAAGTGTCAGTTCTGGATACATGAGGTCCACTTCTTGGGACACGTCATCTTTGAGGCGGGAGTTGCAGTGGATCCTATGAAGATCGAGGCAGTGTTGGCTTGGGAGCCACCCAGGAGCGTGACGGAGGTGCAGAGTTTCTTGGGTATATCTGGGTACTACTATAGGTTCGTTCCAGACTTTTCCAGAGTTGCAGCACCACTCTCAGCTTTGACGAAAAAGGGAAAAAATTTCGTGTGGTCAGACAGATGTCAGTAGAGCTTCCAGGAGTTGAGACCGAGATTGACCAGCGTGCCTATCTTGAGGTTGCCGGAGGAGGGTATAGGGTATGTAGTTTACTGCGATGCATCAGGGACCGGACTCGGATGTGTCATGATGTAGAAGCGGGCAGTGATTGCCTATGGATCATGTCAATTGAGGTAGCATGAGTAGAACTACGCTACCCATGACCTGGAGTTAGTAGCAGTGGTCTTTTCTCTGAAGATGTGGCGACACTATCTGATGGGTGAGTGCTTTACAGTCTATTCTGACCATCAGAGTCTCAGGTACATCTTCTCGCAGAAGGACCTAAACCTGAGACAGTAGCGATGACTTTAGTTCCTCCAGGACTATGACTTTGAGATAGTCTATACTCCTGGAAAGGGGAACGTAGTAGCCAATGCCCTCAGTATGAGGATGGGCATTCAGCTACTTTGGGATGCGATAGAGAATCTAGCCACTTTGTAGATAACCTTCGTGTATAGAGATGGAGAAACCTTTCTTCATTCACTCACAGTCACTCCTCCACTACTGCAGCGGGTCATAGAGGAATAGCGTGGGGACGCTGACTGTGAGACGCGGCGTGCGCAGATATCCTCAGGACATGAACCTGATAGATTCTCTGTGGTAGGATATCACGATGTCCTTTTTAGAGGATGTACCATGGTACCAGGTGCTTTACAGGAGGGGGTGTTGAGAGAGTTCCACACTTCCCCTTTGGCGGTACATCCTGGAGTGGTGAAGATGTACTAGGACCTCAGACATCAACACTGGTGGCTGGGTATGAAGAAGGTTGTGGAAGAGTTCGTTTCTCGATGCCTCACCTTTCAGTAGGTGAAGGCAGAGCACCAAGTACCAGCAGGCTTGGTACAGTCTTTGGAGGTCCCAGAGTGGAAGTGGTACGGCATATCTATGGACTTCGTGACTGGACTTCCACGCACTTCCAGAGGTGACGACCCCATTTGGGTGATTGTCGACCGACTCACCAAGTCGGACCACTTCTTACCCATCAGAGAGTAGGGCTCAGTGGAGAGCTTGGGACGTCTCTACGTTCAGAAGATTGTATGGATTCATGGTGTTCCATCATCTATCGTCTCCAATCGAGATGCTTGTTTTACTTCCCGGCTTTGGAAGGGGTTGCAGGAGGCATTCGGGATGCAGTTACGTCTGAGCACCGCCTTTCACCCTCAGACGGATGGTCAGACAGAGAGGACCATTCAGACTCTTGAGGACATGCTCCGTGCATGTGTCCTTGACTTTGGTCACGGTTGGGAGGACCACCTACCCTTTGTGGAGTTCCCGTACAACAATATCTACCACTCCACCATCGGGATGACACCATACGAGGCATTGTACGGCCGACCTTGCAGATCACCGCTGTGCTGGATAGACCTTGGGGAGTCAGCACTTGTGGGACCAGAGATGGTCCAGGCAACAATGGAGAAGGTCCATGTCATCCAGGAGCGGATGAGGACATCTCAGAGCCGGTAGAAGTCTTATGCTGACAGGAGATGAAGGCCACTGGAGTTCGAGGATGGTGACCGCCTCTTCTTGCGGGTCTTACCTTGACGTGGATTATGGAGATTTGTCCGAGGCGGCAAGTTGTGTCCACACTTCATTGGAACATTCCAGGTCCTTAGCAGGATTGGCGAGGTGGCTTATCGCCTGGCTCTACCACCTTAGTTGCACCGGGTGCACGACGTCTTCCATGTATCTCAGCTGAGGAGATACGTGCATGACCCGACGCATATCATTGACCTTGGGGAACTGGATGTTGATGATGGGGAGACTTTTACGGAGGTCCCAATGGAGATCGAGGATCTAAAGGAGCGGGTCCATTGTGGATGGTCGATTCCTCTAGTGCGTATCAGATGGAATCACGGGAACCTCCAGGAGAGCACTTGGGAGCGGGAGGCTCAGATGCGTGCACAGTACCCACATTTGTTCCTTTAGTTTATGATGTATCCTTACGAGGACGTAAAACCCTGAGGTGGGAGTAATTTAAAGACCCATAAAATTCAAGGGAATTTTTTTTCTTAATTTTATTTGGGATTTTTCAAGAACACGGTTTCTGACGGCACTTGATTCCGAGACCCGGTGTGCCCGGAATTTTTATCCGAAAATTTGCTCGGGTATGTTCAGTGAACGAATGAGCGGGTTTTCCTAACTTTTGAACCGGTGGTCGGAATTGAATTCCGAGGGCACCGATGAATTAGCAACGCCGATAATTTATTAGGAACACCTTTTCTGGAGTTGCGTTTATACGATAGGAGTTGTTAAAATTTGTGGAAGATAAAAATAAAAGTTGAGCTACAATTTTTATTTTTACTAAGTGGTTAATCTTTGGGTGGAAGTTGGGTAACCACCCAAGGGAGGTTATGAGGGCAGTGGGGCACACACGAACCCCTCCCCTTCATTTTCGCTAACCCCCCTTAACCTCCTTTTTAATGAAAACTTTTAATTAAGTGGTTTAAATTCAATTTTTGAATTTTAAAAACATAAGTCATGATAAAAAAAATAAGTGAAGCACTTATTTTATTTTTGGTTGGACTACTTGTGTTGAGAGGGGATTGGGAGAAAAAGGGGAGGCTTGAAGATCTTCATCTTCTTCGTCGAAGAATGCGAAGAACGTGAAGAACGTGAAGAATGCACCGATCTCTGATGAAGAACGTTGAATCCTCGGAGATCGACTACGCGACGCCGTGTACCGCGACGCCAACGACCCTCTCCTTCCGCGACACCTTCTTCCGCAATGATAAATTCCATGACAAACCGTCGCTCAACGAATTCGAAGAGGTAGGGGTTTATTGTTGATGTTTTTTTTGAATTCTTCTATCATAGTTCCTCGTGAAAATTGGACCGCTTGCTATCAATTAACAGGAGGGGGCCGAACCGCACAAACACGGCCAAACCTCATCCCTTAATTCTATTATCTACCTTGTAGTGGTTTGGAACGGGAATGGCGTGGTGCCGTCGCACCACGTGGGATCATGCGACAAGGATGTGCGGTGCCGTCATGCGGTGCTGTTGAAATTGAACAAAGGCGAGGCACCGCCGCGCCGTGCCGGAGAATCACAAAAACACTGTGGCCGGAGCGGGGCCGCGACGGAGGGGCGCGGCGCCGTCCCGCCGCATTGGACGGACCAAGGCCACAGCTTAGGCCGCAATGGAGTAGGGACCGCCAGCGTCGAAGCAAGGGGACCGGACCTAGCCGGTCCCGTGGTAGCAGCAGCCCGCCGGCCGGTCAGAGGAGGAGCTGGGGGTTTGTAACCCCCAGCTGGCCGGACAGCAGCGGCCCCCACATGGGGGCCGCAGTTACGAAACAGGGGGGCAGCGCCCCCCCCCCCCCCCCCTCACTGCTCGGCCGTTCCGGCCGAGCCACCTGGACGCCCAGTCTGGGACGGGCCGCGCCCAAGCGGGCCGGACCCGGACCCAGTTCGGGCCAACCCAGGGGGTCTCGGGCCGGATCGGTCCGGGCCTGAAACCCCCACTTCCGGACCTCTTTCGGTCTTTTGCCAATAACTTTGGCTGTGGACCTTCGATCGACGCAACTTCAGCTGCGATGCGATCCTTGGATCGAGAAAATCATTTAGGTATATTAAACTCAAGGTTTCGGAGAACTTTGGGTTCGGCCGGGTGGGTTTGTACACGAAACCAACCGGGCCCTCGGAGCGGAAACACTTATAACTTGAGCTCTGGACGTCCGAATGACGTACCATCAACTTTTTTGGATTCCTCTTTGTGAGACGGACCCTTTGGCTTACTCCACTCGAGGTTTGGACGCAGTTGGAGTACGGTTGGGTTGGTTTTGACTTAAAAACCAACCGGGCCCCTGGGACGAAAAAACCAATAACTCACAGACTGAGCGTCCGTTTGACGGGCCGTCAGTGACGCTGAGTTCCTGTTGACGATACAAAACTTTTGGATACATCAAATTCGGACTACGTGTTAGTTGATGTATCAGCCCCTCGGCTCGTGGAGCAGACCCTCCCGAACGAGCTTGCTGTGTGCGGAAACCCTAGATTTGGCTGCGACTGCGACGGCGATGAAGACAGTATGGGAATCCTCCGTGGGTTTGACAGTGACGACTACAACACTCAGCGATCCTGTGTGGATCAGTGCCTACCGATCCTGGGTGGGTCATCGCTTAGCTGTCATGTGTGGGCCAGCGCCTATAGATCCTGTGTGGGTCCGATCCTGTGTGGGTCATTATGGGGGTTAGTTACCTATCGATCCTGTGTGGGTCATTGCGGGGGTTAGTTACCTATCGATCCTGTGTGGGTCATTGCGGGGGTTAGTAACTATCAATCCTTTGTGGGTCCAATGGATTAGATAAATCAGTGGCTACATCTGATCATCTCTATCGTCTTACGAAGAAGTATACCTGTGTGAGCTGAATCTTGTTTTGCTTTCCTACGTGGATTGTGGTGTGCTATCTTGTGTGGATGTGATCGAACTTGGGCTCGGATGTTGGAGCCGAATTGGAATTGATAATTTAGGTATATGTATGGGTATATACCTAAGTAGTGTCGGATGTTACTTCGTGATTGAATATTTCCTTTGTGGATTATCCTTTGTGGATTCTGGGAGACCTTTGGGGGTCTCGGGGTCCCTACTGAGTATCTTATACTCACCCCTGCACGGGCTATGCCCGCACTACGTTGTGTTGGTTGCAGATGACGGACAACGCTGATCGTGGTTGAGGCTTGAAAAGAAGGTCGGTACGTGGAGGTGGACCACTGGGCGGGACGTATACGGAGCAGACGGCTGGACCCAAGGAGATGAGGTGGTTATCTGTACACACCCTTCAGGTGGGAGTACCTGAGGAATGCTCTATGTTGCTCCTTTACTTTCAGTTGCTGTACTTTCTTTCCAGTTGTACTTTACTTTCAGTTTGGGTTTGTATTCTGGCCCATTTACTTTCCGCACTTACTTGTACTTAGTTTACTTAGTGTTTACTTCTACTGGCATACTCTGTGGTGTTTGTTTACTTTTAAAGGCAATGTCTTCCCTTTTTGTTGGGATTTACACCTTGGTGATAGTCGCCAACCCCTGGCCTATGGAAGGCGGGCTTGGGGTAGTCACGACACGGGCCTCGAGGACGGGTTGTGACAAATTGGTATCAGAGGAGTTCAGTTCTACCACAGAACTCAGGACCCTGATCTTTTTCTTTGTGAATCAATAGTGTTAAGAGTATTGAGTGTGGTTATCAGTCCAGGGAGTCCAGTGTTGGTGCGGCGACCGACGTATCCGTACACCAGGACCCTGACTTCTGATTTCTGACTTAATGCACGAAAACATTGATTGCATGTGTGTTTGAAGTTTTCTTTGTGATTAATTTGTGTCATCTCACTAGGTATACTATTTGACCGTGGCGCACCTGTTCCTTTTCAGGATGGCCCCACGACGACAGTCAGCTATGGTTCCGAGCGTTGTACGTGACGATAGCCCACCGAGCGACGAGGCCTCGGTATAGGGCCCTTTGACAGTAGAGGCACCGGCGGTACCTCTACCCGTCGAGCCACCGATGCTACTAGCCCCAACCACTGACGATTCACGTCGCCTTAGTGCACTGCACGAGTTTCAGCGTCCGCGACCACCCAGGTTCTGCGGGGAGATGGACCCTCAGGTAGCCGAGGATTGGCTGGGGGAAGTTGTATGCGTTTTCAGGTTAGTAAGGACACCAGCTGACCTCATGGTGATCCTCGCAGCGATCCTCTTGCACGCAGTAGTAGGCAGATGGTGGAGCTTGATTCCCCAATTGCACGACGAGGCATCTCTCCTCTGGACGGACTTTGAGATCCTCTTCCGCTCGGAGTTCGTCCCAGCCACCCTCTATGCGGTGTGCATTCAAGAGCTAATACAGCTGTGTCAGGGCAGATTGACGGTTTCCCAGTACTCTGCGAGATTTACCGATCTCTCGTGCTATTCGACAGACATGGTATAAGACCCATTCTTTTAGGCCCAGATCTTCGAGCAGGCACTGAGGCATGAGATCAGGGCATCACTGATCTCCCTTAGCATTCTGACACAGGTAGGGGTACTTGAGAGAGCCCTTCTCATCGAGAGCTTCCTTGCTGAGCCTACATCAGCAGCGAGACCTACCACAGGGCGGAACGTAGCAGAGTCTTCTGCAGCAGGTGGTCGACGTATGAAACATGGGTCCAGGTAGAACAGACCCTCAGGAAGACGACCTTAGGACACTGGATCAGTGGTGCGGGACACACAGCGCGAATCCAGTCTTTCGAGAGGCAGACAGTGCTACGCATGCAGCGGGCAGGGCCACATGGCTCGTGACTGCCCGACCTGTCGTGCCGAGGAGCAGTAGACTGTTGAGGGACCACCCAGGTAGAGGTAGAGGGTCGACCGTGGCAGTCTGCAGGGAGCAGGCGGATGAGGCAGAGGAGCTGGCCGAGCAAAAAGTGGTGGGCGACGCTTTGAGGCTCTACCACCACCACCACCACCAAGAGGTCCACCCCGACCCCAGGGAGCCGGCGGGCAGAGACCGACACAGCTTCAGGAAGCCGAGGCCTACGACCATGGTGCACCCGAGATGATTCGAGGTACTATATGTTTCTATTCCACCCTTTATGAAATTCTTATAGACACATAAGTGAGTCATTATTTCATAGACGTTGCCCTTGTTCGGAGCTCGGAGATTCCGATGGAGCCGTTGGCTCGATCCTTACGGCTAGAGACTCCTACGGGAGCAGACTCGACGATTACGTACTAGTGCTGGCAGTGTTAGCTTACTCTAGGAGGCGAGAGATTCGGCTAAGATCTTATTGTAGAGGCGTCGAGGCCTTACGACGTCATCTTGGTCATGGATTGGTTATCTACAATCCATGCTCAGATTGACTGCATTAGACGCAAAGTGCGGTGTGTACGCACCGATGGTAGCAGGTTCACCTTCACCGGCGAGAAGGGTGCCTTCATAGCACAGGATGGACTCTCGTAGAGGAGAGGACAACCCATCACTCATCAGTTGGCTAGCCTCATCCTAGGAGCAATTGACGTGTGAAGTCCTGATTTTCCTGTAGTGGTGGATCAGTATGCAGACGTTTTCCCCGACGATGTTTCAGGACTACCTCATCGCAGAGAGGTAGAATTTTATATTGATCTATACCCCGGGACAACCCCGATATCCACCCCAACATATCGGATGGCCCCCGCTGATCTACGAGAGCTACAGGTACAGTTGGAGGACTTGTAGGGCAAGGGATTCATCCGACCCAATGTTTCACCCTAGGCTTCCCCGATATTGTTCACCAAGAAGGCGGACGGGAGCTTGCGACTTTGTGTCGACTATCGTTGCCTGAACTAGGTGACCATGAAGAACAAGTATCCGCTTCCTAGGATTGAAGACCTCTTCGATCAGCTCAAGGGAGCATGATGGTTCTCGAAGATAGACCTCAGTTCAGGCTATCATCAGCTCAGAGTTCGGGATGAGGAAGTGCAGAAGATGAACTTCAGATGTCAGTATGGACACTATGAGTTCTTGGTTATGCAATTCGGCATAACCAACACTCCAGTACTGTTCATGGGTCTCATGAACATGATCTTTCAGCCATACCTCGATCGATTTGTTGTGGTCTTCATCGACGACATTTTGATATACTCGACAACTGAGGAGGAGCATGCCTACCACTTGCGGGTTGTACTAGACACACTCCGAGAGAACCAGCTTTTTGGTAATCTCTCGAAGTGTCAGTTCTGGATACATGAGGTCCACTTCCTGGGAAATGTCATCTCTGAGGTAGGAGTTGCGGTGGATCCTGCGAAGATCGAGGCAGTGCTAGCTTGGGAGCCACCCAGGAGCGTGACAGAGGTGCAGAGTTTCTTGGATCTAGCTGGGTACTACCGGAGGTTCGTGCCAGACTTTTCCAGAGTTTCGGCACAACTCTCAGCTTTGAAAATGATGGGAAAACCTTTCGTGTGGTCAAACAGATGTCAGCAGAGCTACCAGGAGCTGAGACCGAGATTGACCAGCACGCCTATCTTGAGGTTGCCAGAGGAGGGAGTAGGGTACGTAGTTTACTGCGATGCATCAGGGACCGGACTCGGATGTGTCCTGATGCAGGAGCGGGCAGTGATCGCCTATGGATCACGTCAGTTGTGGCAGCATGAGAAGAACTACGCTACCCATGACCTGGAGTTAGCAGTAGTGGTCTTTTCTCTGAAGATGCGGCGACACTATCTGATGGGCGAGCGCTTTACTGTCTATTCTGACCATCAGAGTCACATGTACATCTTCTCGCAGAAGGAACTGAACCTGAGACAACGACGATGGATTGAGTTCCTCTAGGACTATGACTTTGAGATAGTCTATACTCCTGGAAAGGGGAATGTAGTAGCCGATGCCCTCAGCAGGAGGATGGGCATTCAGCTACTTGGGGAGGCGATAGAGCAGCTAGCTGCTTTGAAGATATCCTTTGTGGATAAATATGGTGATGACTTTCTCCAGTCACTCACAGTCACTCCTCCACTACTGCAGCGGGTCAGAGAGGCACAGTGTGGGGACACTGACTGTGAGACGCGGCATGTGCAGATATCCTCAGGACAGGCACTTGATGGATTCTCTATGGGAGGAGAGCACGATGTCCTTTTCAGAGGATATACCATGGTACTAGCTTCTTTACAGGAGGAGGTGCTGAGAGAGTTCCACACTTCCCCTTTGTCAGTACATCCTAGAGTGGCGAAGATGTACCAGGACCTCAGATGTCAGCACTGGTGGCTGGGTGTGAAGAAGGTTGTGGCAGAGTTCGTTTCTCGATGCCTCACCTGTCAACAGATGAAGGCAGAGCACCAGGTACTAGCAGGCTTGGTACAACCTTTGGAGGTCCCAGAGTGGAAGTGGGACGTCATATCTATGGACTTCGTGACTGGACTTCCACGCACTTCCAGAGGTCACAACTCCATTTGGGTGATTGTCGACCGACTCACCAAGTCGGCCCACTTCTTACCCATCAGAGAGCAGGGCTTAGTGGAGAGCTTGGGAATTCTCTACATTCAGTAGATTGTATGGCTTCATGGTGTGCCATCATCTATTTTCTCCGATAGAGATTCTCATTTTACTTCCCGGCTTTGTAAGGGGTTGCAGGAGGCATTCGGGACGCAGCTACGTCTGAGCACCGCCTTTCACCCTCAGACGGATGGTGAGACAGAGAAAACCATTCAGACTCTCGAGGAAATGCTCCGTGCATGTGTCCTCGACTTTGGTTGCAACTGGGAGGACCACCTACCCTTGGTGGAGTTCGCGTACAACAACAGCTACCACTCCACCATCGGGATGGCACCATACGAGGTGTTGTACGACCGACCTTGCAGATCACTGCTGTGCTGGACAGACCCTGGGAAGTCAACACTTATGGGACCGGAGATGGTCCAGGCCATGACGGAGAAGGTCCAGATCATCGAGGAGCGGATGAGGACATCTTAGAGACGGCATAAGTCTTATGCTGACAGGAGGCGACGGCTAATAGAGTTTGAGGATGGCGACCATGTCTTCTTACGGGTCTCACATCGACGTGGATTATAGAGATTTGGCCGAGGCGACAAGTTGTCTCCACGCTTTATCGGACCATTCTAGGTCCTCAGCAGGATTGGCGAGGTGGATTATCGCCTGGCTCTACCACCTCAGTTGCACCTGGTGCACAATGTCTTCCATGTATCTCAGCTGAGGAGATACGTGCATGACCCGACACATATCATTAACCATGGGGAGATGGACGTTGGTGATGGGGAAACTTTTGCGGAGGTCCCAGTGGAGATCGAGGATCGATAGGAGCAGGTCTTACGTGGACGGTTGATTTCTATAGTGCTCATCAGATGGCAGCACGGGAACCTCCAGGAGAGCACTTGGGAGCGGGAGGCTCAGATGCGTGCACAATACCAACATTTGTTCCTCTAGTTTATGATGTATCTTTACAGGGATGTAAAGCCCTGAGGTGGGATTAATGTAAAGACCCATAAAATTAAACGGAATTTTTTTTCTTAATTTTATTTGGGATTTTTCAAGAATGCGGTTTCTGACGGAACTTGATTCCGAGGCCCGATGTGCCCGTAATTTTTATCCAAAGATTAGCTCGGGTACGTTCAGTGAACGAAGAAGCGGGTTTTCCTAAATTTTGAACCGGTGTTCGGAATCGAATTCTGAGGGCACCGATGAATTTGCAGTGACGTTAATTGCTTAGGAACACCTTTTCCGGAGTTGCGTTTACACGGGAGGAGTTGTTAAAATTTGTGGAAGATAAAAATAAAAGTTGAGCTACAATTTTTATTTTTACTAAGTGGTTAATCTTTGGGTGGAATTTGGGTAACCACCCAAGGGAGGTTATGAGGGCGGTGGGGCCCACACGAAACCCACCCCTTCATTTTCCCTAACCCCCCTTAACCTCCTTTTTAATGAAAACTTTTAAATAAGTGGTTTAAATTCAATTTTTGAATTTTAAAAACTTAAGTCATGATAATAAAATAAGTGAAGAACTTATTTTATTTTTGGTTGGACTAGTTGTGTTGAGAGGGGATTGGGAGAAAAATGGGAGGCTCGAATATCTTCATCTTCTTCGTCGAAGAACACGAAGAACGCGAAGAACGCACCGATCTATGACGAAGAACGCCGAATCCTCGGAGATCGACTACGCGACGCCGTGTACCGTGATGCCAACGACCCTCTCCTTCCACGACACCTTCTTCCGCAACGATAAATTCCATGACGAACCCTCTCTCAACGAATTCGACGAGGTAGGGGTTTATTGTTGATGTTTTTCGTGAATTCTTCCGTCATCGTTCCTCGTGAAAATTGGACCGCTTGCTATCAATTAACGGGAGGGGGCCGAACCACACAAACACAACCGAACCTCTTCCCTTAATTCTGTTGTCCACCTTGTAGTGGTTTAGAATGGGAATGGCGCGGTGTCGTCGCACCGCACGGGATCATGCGACAAGGATGTGCGGTGCCGTCACGCCACATCATTGAAATCGAACAATGGTGTGGCACCGACACGCCATGTCGGAGAATCACGAAAAAACTACGGCCGGAGCGGGGCCGCAGCGTCGTCGCGTGACGCTGGACGGACCAAGGCCGCGGCTTAGGCCGCGGTGGAGCAGGGACCGACGGTCGGTTCCGGGCTGCCGGCGTCGAAGCAAGGGGACTGGCCCTTGCCGGTCCTGTGGCGGCAGCAGCCGGCCGGCCGGAGCGGGCCAGCCGGTCAGAGGAGGAGCCGGGGTTCGTAACCCCCGGCTGGCCGGACAGCAGCGGCCCCCCACCTGGGGGCCATGGTTACGAAACAGGGGGCAACACCCCCCCCCCCCCTCACCGCTCGGCCGTTCCGGTCGAGCCACCTGGCCACTGGCCACGCCAGTGCACCGGGCCGGGTTGCCCAGGCCTTGCCGGGCCGCGCCCAAGAGAGCCGGACTAGGATCCAGTTCGGGCCAACCCAGTGGGTCTCGGACCGGATCGGTCCGGGCCCGAAACCCCCACTTCTGGACCTCTTTTGGTCTTTTTCTCATAACTTGGGCTATGGACCTCTGATCGATGGACCGTCAGCTGCGATGTGATCCTTGGATCGATATGGTCATTTAGGTATATTACACTCAAGGTTTCGGAGAACTTTGGATTTGGCCGGGTTGGTTCGTACACGAAACCAACCGGGCCCTCGGAGCGGAAATGCTTATAACTTGAGATCCAGACGTTCGAATGACGTACCGTCAACTTTGTTGGATTCCTCTTAGTGAGACAGACCCTTTGTATTAATCCGCTCGAGGTTTGGATGTAGTTGGATTATGGTCGGGTTTGTTTTGACTTAAAAACCAAACGGGCCCCTCGGACGAAAAAGCCAATAACTCACAGACCGAGCGTCCGTTTGACGCGCCATCAGTGACGTTGAGTTCCTGTTGAAAATAAGGAACTTTTTGATACATCAACTTCAGACTACGTGTCAGTTGATGTATCAGCCCCTTGGCTCGTGGAGCGGACCCTACCGAACGAGCTTGCTGTGTGCGGAAACCCTAGAGCTGGTTGGGACTGCGATGACGATGAAGACAGTACGGGAATCCTCCGTGGGTTCGACAGCGACGACTACAACACTCAGCGATCCTGTGTGGATCAGTTCCTACCGATCCTGTGTGGGTTAGCGCTCAGTGGTCCTGTGTGGGCCAGCACCTACAAATCCTGTGTGGGTCCGATCCTGTGTGGGTATTTGCGGGGGTTAGTTACCTATCGATCCTGTGTGGGTTATTGTGGGGGTTAGTTACCTATCGATCCTTTGTGGGCCATTGTGGGGGTTAGTACCTATCGATCCTTTGTGGGTCCGACGACTTAGATGAATCAGTGGCTACATCTGATCATCTCTATCGTCTTACGAAGAAGTATACTTGTGTGAGATGAATCTTGTTTTTCTTTCCTACGTGGATTGTTTTGTGCTATCCTGTGTGGATGTGATCGAACTTGGGCTCGGATGTTGGAGCCGAATTGGAATTGATAATTTAGGTATATGTATGGGCATATACCTAAGTAGTGTTGGATGTTACTTCGTGATTGTATCTTTTATTTGTGGATTATCCTTTGTGGATTCTGGGAGACCATCATGGGTCTCAGGGTCCCTACTGAGTTGCTTATACTCACCCCTGCACGGGCTATGCCCGCACTACGTTGTGTTGGTTGCAGACGACGGACAACGCTGATCGTGGTTGAGGCTTGCAGAGGAGGTCGGTACCTGGAGGTGGACCACTGAGTGGGACGTACACGGAGTGAACAGATGGACCCGAGGAGCTGAGGTGGTTATCTATACCCACCCTTCAGGTGGGAGTGCCAGAGGACTCCTCGACGTTGCTGCTTTACTTTCAGTTGCTGTACTTTCTTTCCAGTTTTACTTTACTTTCAGTTTGGGTTTGTATTCTGGCCCATTTACTTTCCACACTTACTTGTACTCAGTTTACTTAGTGTTTACTTATGCTGGCATACTCTATGGTGTTTGTTTACTTTTAAAGGCAATGCCTTCCCTTTTTGTTGGGATTTACGCCTTGGTTCTAGTCGCCAACCCCTGGCCTATGGAAGGTGGGCTTGGGGTAGTCACGGCATGGGCCCCGAGGACATGTCGTGATATAATTGACAATATTCATTTTTTAAATATCAATATTACCATAAACACATTAATAATACTCATTATAAAAGGCTGTATATAAAATAATGCATATATATTAGAAATAAAATATATTTTTTTCCAAATAAAATTAAAATACTTACAATAATATTAATAATTTTTTTTATATGTATTTAATAAAACACAAATATTCCAAGAGGGAAATGTTTTGATATATATATGTATGTATGTATGCATATATGTGTGTATGTATGTATGTATGAGTTTTATAACTAATGAAACAATATAGTTTTAAATCATATACAAATCTATTTTATATTTTAATATCACAAAATAGTTATTTAATAAATTAATGTCTTTTGTATTCAAATCTAAAAAAATTATATGAATTTTTTATCAATTTAAATTCATATTAAATTAAAAATAATAATAATAAAACATTTATTAAATGAGTTAAAAATTAAAATATTATTTTTCATATTAATGGATAACAAATAATTTAATTTTAAAAAATTAATATTTTATAAATCAATATAGAAAAAATAAAATATGGATTTTTTTATATTTAATAATGATAAAAAATAAAATTTTATTCATAAATTTATTTTAAATGGAAACTATTCCATTAGAAAAAAAAATTTAATATGAAACTAGTATTAAAAATTATTTAATTATAAAAAAGTTCATAATTTCAAAATCAAAAAAATATAGACATTTTTTGGCCTTCCTATATTCTTTTTATAATTATTTCACATGACCCTTGAAAAAAAAACTTTTAAAAAAACTTTTTATTTATTTATTAAATTTAATTTTTAAAATTAAATATTAGTTTATTAGATACATGGTTGATAAAATAATCATTATGATAAATAACATTTTTGATATTTTTTGATAGAGAAATATGGTAAAAATAATGACTTTAATAAATGGTTATCAATATGAATTTTGGAATATTATAACTCATTTCTCCTTAAGAATATATATTAACAAAAATCCATGTGTGAATTTTGAAATGTATACATTAACAAAGGTAGAAAAAAATCTATTAAATTATATTTATTTTATTAAAAATAAATCATATGAAGTATTGGAATGGTTGGAGTATGTTTGATTGATTTTGGTTAGATAAGTAAAAACCATGTTATTTATTAATATTCTATAATGTGGTATATTCCAAAAGCAACAACAATTTTCATATATGAATCCAAGGAAAAATATTTAATCTAAAATATATAAAAAACTATAAAAAAATATAAATCCATTATAGGTTTTGATCAAATAAAAAAAGATGATAGAAAAGGAGAGAGTAACTAAAATCACCAATAAAAAGAGAATTTTTTTTGTATAGGTGTAATATCCCACACGTCAACCATTATATTGGGAAGAAGTGGAGGTGCTACCAACCTTAGGTGAAATCCCCATGACACTAAAGGATGGAAATAAATTCCAAGGGCTTATAAGATCATCGAGGGATTATTTTCCATTTAATATAGACAAACTATAAGATAAAACATTTTAAAATAAAACCATAATACTATATGATGTATAAGAGTAAACACAATAAATAAAAATCCAAGAAAAAAAGAAATATATGATTAATAGAAAAAAACTATACAAAAGAGGAAAACAAAAATCCAAACACATGCAAGACTATGAGAATCTAGGTGTAACCACTCCAGACAGAAGTACTAAACTAACTCTTAAGCTCTTTCTCCATTCATTAATGACCAAAGCATCATTATTCTCTTCTATAGAAATAATAAATCTTTCCCTTTCCCGTGTCATGACAAATAATATTTGCATTAACACTAAGGTGCATATGAAAAGGGTGAGTATATTAAGTTAGTAAGAAATATTATAGGAGATTCCCACACACACCACTAAGACCAAAATGAGTTAGCATAGTTTATATAAACAAGTATGGGTAAAAAATAGTTATCAAGAGTGATTAATATAAAATAAGTAAGAAGGCATAACAAAACCATTTATATCAAAGGAATAATTTAACAAGATTTCTATAATCAAGATGTTAAAAAATAAAGAATTATTTTATAACCAATGTCTCCATTCATTCATCTTGTAATATCCATTCCACATACCCACACACACATTCATGCATCTAACATGACAATCCCAAAACTCATAAGTGGTAACTCATATTCCAAACCAAGTCATCACTTTGTCATTCACCCGTGTTCCCAAAATGGTATAGGAAACCAAGTCTGAATACAATAATTCTCCTTGTAATGAAATCAAAAAAAAAAATTCTAACTCGTGTATAACAAAATATCTTCAAAAAATACTTTATTTAAACAATATTTATTTTAAATATTTAAGAACACATGTTGTGTGTGTAACACCCCGAGATTTTTCGATTTTTTTGAATTAATTTAAAATTTTGATATTTATCATTTCATGAAACTTTGAATATATATTTCTTTGTATGAAATAATGACATTGTTATTTCTTTTTATGCTACACCAAGATAATCTTGTTCTATACACAATATTGAGTTAGCTTATGTTACATGCAAGACCGAGTTTTACTGCCTTTTAATGGCACACCTATTTGAATTTTTTTTTGAAAATTTTATAAATTTTATTTTTTTAAAAACTTAATTTTTTAATTTAGAATGTCAAAATTATTTTTGGATTATTTTTTGGTATTTTTCTGGGAAGTTTCATTTTTTGATGAATAGTTAAAATACTACATTTTAGTTAAAAACTGCCTGTTTGTTTAAATATTTATTAATGCTAAAATATATTTTAAATTGGTTTTTAAATCAAAATAGATAAATTATAAATATATTAATCCAATTTAGTTCATTGGAATAATTTTTTATATTTAATATAGACATAGAAACTTATTGAAAATTTGAACATTTTCACTTTAAAAACCAGCTTTCTCGTGACGTCTGCAGGATTAGCTTTAAATTTAATTTTTCCAATTCTATGAATTTACTTTAGAAATATGGAAATACAAGGTTTTAATAAATATAATTAATATAATCTAATAATATAAGCTTAGTTTTTTACCAAAAAAGATTAGTTGAAGTAATTAAAATTAATTACAATGATTATGGTAAAATTAAGTTTAATAAGGGGATAAACCTTAAACGTAAGGTCCAAAATGACCAAGAAACTTGTACAAAAGACATGTTTTGAAAATAGTTTGACAATATACCCTCTTGATTCAAATTTTATGAGTTATTGGGATATTAATCCCTAAAAGTGACCTAAATAATAAGTTATGCAAGAAAACAGACAAATAACAGAACCTTCATTTCCTTTAACATTTATAAAGCTTTAGAGTATGGAAGAAGCTACATAGTTTCAGTTATAAACATTATTTTTAAATTTAAATGAGTTTTTTTATCATTTTAATTTAACATTAATTGTTATATATGATATAATTACACAAAATGATTAACAAATGCTAACACATGGATCATTTAGTTAATAATTAAATAAAATAAATGATACTAAAAACATTAAAAGTAAATTAATTTTTATGAATTAGTGGGTTAAAATATTTTTTAAGATGAATATATAATGTTAAATATATTTTAAATTAATATATTTAAATTCCGATAATTTTTTTATATTTTCAAATTAAAATTAAATAAATAATGTCAAAATTGACATTAATGTTATTTTACAATAAATAATATTTTATTAAAATTATTAAAATTACTAAAAAACCTATATTTTAAAAATTTATTTTTAAATTTTAATAAATATAAAATATGGAACAATAACAGACAAATTTTTCTTTTATAAATAATATATTCACCTTTAAATAGAAAAAACTTGTTAGCATGGTTCGGGTTAAAGCAATGTTTTTTCATGTAACATGCACTTGTTTTAAAATTAATTTCTAACAAACATGAGTTTTAATTTTGGTAAATTAGATATCATATTTATAATTACTTGGGTATATATTTTCTAATAAATCTCACTTTAATTTAGTCTTAATGGTTAAATCACTTAGGTTTAAAAACTAGTTTCCTTAATAAAAACTGAAATGATAAAATTGGGGAAACTTAGAAGTTAAGGAATAAAATTATAAAAATATATTTTTTTGTGAGTTAGGTGTTTGGATAGACCATTATTACGATTTAATCAATTATTTTTAAATTTTTTAAGCACATGAGGTAATGGAGACCTCCCAGCAGTGTTTAACATTTTAGTATTTACAAGAATTTCACTCCTCCCTTATATAAAGGCATTCAATCTTCCCCTTCGTTACACCTATAAAGTCACTTTGGCTCATCCAAAACCTGAACAAATAAGCTCTAAAAATACCTCATATAAACCTAGTAGCCTAAATTTGGGTAGGAATACATCCAAGGAATCCCTTTTGGTGTAAATAAAAAGGAGCTACTCAAATAAGAGTAGGTTTGGACGTGTATGGATAAATTCAAGACTTAAGGTAAGAGTTTTCTCATATCGCTTTTATTTACATGATATTTATTCCATATTCACCACTAATTTATTTTTAGTGGTGTAATTAATTCACATGAATTTATTATATGAATATTATACCTAAATTTATTGGTATTTACACATCCATTTAATGTTTTTTCTTTCATAGGGTTTATGGTTCAAAAGTTACTAAATCGGTAAATTAATTTTTTCTAAAGTTGCCTTCTTTGAGAAAAATGACATGTTATGAACCTATATTTTTCTATGAGGTGAATATAATATACTTTTACATGTTATATCATGAATATAATTCTTTTAATGATATTTTATTCTTCATGTAATGTTATTATTTCCATAGTATTATGATTCAAAGTTACCAAAGTTGTAGTAGTTTATTGCTACAATCTCACCATTTATTGAGATTATTTATAAATATAACTCCATTGATGAAATATTATGATCCATATCTCAAAAACTATCATAAGTTTTAATATATTTTTTTTATCCATGATATCTCTATTTATTGGTACTATTTTCCACTCTTTGGTACTTAAGATAATTAAGAAATCCTTTTTAAAGAATATCCAACCTTATTTCTCTCTTCGATCAGAAATTTGTTTTATTCACAAAACCATGTTTTCAAAAAATGTTTTCAATTTTTTTTTTAAATTATATCTTAAGTTCATTTTCTAGGAAAACGATTTTAAAGGAATATTTCATGTTTTAAAATGTTTAAAATGGTTTTCAAAGCTTCCTTTACAAGTTTCCAAATCCTTTCAAGGAAAAGGGTTTTCAAAATGTTTTCAAGATACCTTTATATGTTTTCAAAGATATGTTCAAAGAAAAAGGTTTTAAAAATGATTTATGTTTTAAATAGAGTTTTTCAAAGTGAAAAATATATTTTTCTCAAGAAATGTTTTCAATGACATTTCAAAACATTCTTTATAAGAAAATTATTTTTGAAAAGGTTTTATAAAATGGATTTTCAAAGAAAGGCTATCTTCTTTAAGAAATGTTCCATGTGATCCTTCAAAATACTTATCCATATATAATGAAATAATTTGTTATAGTTTTTTATTTTCTTGGGATATTAACCATGAATACCATTCATATTCTTTCTTTAATAGTTTATGTTTTGATGAAGTGATGTTTATGAAACCTGTTTATCTTCCACATGCTATATGATTTTGATACCCACTTCTTTTCATGGGTAATTATTTAATTAAATGATTATTAAAACTATATATTTTCCATAGGTAATGATATTAATAAATTTTAATGATACCCATTTCATTTAATGGGATATGATATGATGTTTATGATACCCACCTCTTTTTATAGTTCATGATATGATGAATGTTTTGTTATATTGTGGTACATGAATGTATGATTTTATTATGTGATGGGTGGGAACTATATCTCCCTTAAATGTATTTGGTAATGATAAATATTTTATGAGATCAAAGGGTACACATGAGGTCATCCCAAGCTCGAAATAAGAGTGTATATTAAGCTTGAAACTAGAGGGCGCATAGGAGGGTATCCTAAGCCTAAAATAAGAGGGCATCTTAAGCCCAAAACAAGAGGGTACACGGGAGGGAATACCAAGCATAAAAAAAGTGGGAATATTATTCCCAAAACAAGAGGGTGAATATAAGGACATACCAATACCAAAATAAGAGGGAATATTAAGCTCGAAACAATAGGGTACACAAGAGGTCATCCCAAGACTAAAAAAGAGGGCATATTAAGCCTCAAATAAGAGGGTATATGGGAGGGAATGTGAAGCCCAAAATAAGAGGGTACATGGGAGGTCATAACAATCCCAAAATGAGAGGTACACATGGGGGTATCCCAAGCCCAAATAAGGTACAAAAGTGATTATCCCAATCCTAACATGTTATTAAGGTCTTGGAAGGTAGCCTTGAAATAAATTTTTTTATGCTTATGTGTATGCCACAATTCCATGTCTTATTTCAATGTTATGATTTCACAGGTTATTCTATTGAATCTTTTATGATTCATGTCTTATGAAATACCAATATTTATTCCATGATTCATGTTTATGATCTTCTATATTCAAGTTATGATCTTCTAATTTTATGATCATGTGCTCATAATTCAATGCTCATGTTATGATTACATATCTCCCTTTTACCCTTAATAAGCATATGAGTTGACCCCTTTATTATATTTCCTTTCCCTAAGTTATGAATATAGTTTTAAGTAGGAGTACTAAAAGGAGGAATATCTTTAAGGTAGATATTGAAGATCTCTCACCTAGTTAGAAGATTATGTTTCCAAGTTTCCAAATACACTAAACTATTATGGTCCTTAGGCATGTAATTTTGTAATGTGATGAATATTCATCAAAATTGATGCAATATACATATATTTTAATTCTGGGTTACTATAGTGTGTATCTTTTTAGACCATATTTTTAAAACTATATAATAAAAGGGATTTAAAAAATTCATTCATCAATGATTTTTCAAATAAATCAAAAGTAAGAGTTTTAGAAATCCAATTCCTTTATATTATAGAATAATATAATAACGAGAGAAGATAAATACCTTACAAAAAATCATCATCATTGAAAATGAAAAAAACAAAGTAATTCTAGTATTTCTCTTTCAATCCTTTAATAATTCCCAATAAAACTACAACAAGACATCTCCTAACCCATAGATCTCAAAATAACCATTCCAATCTAGAGTTATTCCTAAGATGAAATAGACATATATATAAATATAATGAGAAAAACATAATATACATTTACTATATTGATATAACACACTGTGATCCATTATATTTGGGATCCGTATTTAATAGAATCACAAAAAATTCCAAGAGTAATCATCTGACTCAAGATCTTAGTACAATAGAGGATGAATGAGTGTTTTAGGGGATTTTCAAGTTAAAAATATAATTTTTGAATTTAATTAATCACATCTCATGGTTAGGCCACACAATTTATCAAATTGTGCACCAACCGTATGGGCAACATTGTCTCAAAATTCTTTAGTCACACGGTTCGGTAAACCATGCACCAACCAAGTGAAACACATTTTTTCATATTTCCCACAATACCCAAGGGAATATTAATGGTTTAGCCTAACATTTCACCAACCATGTTCCTCATCCTATAACTCATAATCTTACTGCACAATCACACAATGAATTCACATAGTTTCCCCTAACCATTCTTTAACCATACACCTTAATAAATCCTTCAAAAAATTTACAAATTCTCCCAGATTCCTCCATAGAATAATCTCAAACAAAAAATATCTCAAAAACACATAAAATTATAGTGCATACCTCGAACTAAGGGATAATATTCTCCCCACCATTAGTATTTAAATCCTTAGAAAGCTGTAGATTTGTGGTGCTTTGGAGGAGATCTATCTATTTCTTAAACATGGATTCATTTTATTCCCATGTATCCTCTTGAACTTGAACATGATTCCATAATATCCTCACAAAATGAATACATGTCCCATGGAAGATATTCTCTCATATGTCCAGAATATGTACCAGTTCATGGATAAATGTAGAATCTAACTCAAGATCAAAATAATCTCATAAAATCACATGGTTAGATTTAGTGAGGTACTTATTCAATTTAAATACTTGAAGATAATTATGAACCAAACTAAACCTTGGTGGTAAATCCAATCGATTAGATATATCACCATTCCATTCAATTATGTCAAAAATTTATAACATTACAAGGTGATAAATTTTCTTATTTACGCAATCGATGATAACCCATCCTTGTAGAGACCGTGAAGGAAACATGTCCCTCCATAGTAGATGATAAAAATAATCAACATTGATCCACATAGTATTATTGACTAATATAACCTAATTCTATTCTTTTCCTGATCATTTTAATCTTTTATATTATCTCAAGCGCTGAGCTAGGTATAAATGAAGTCTCTCCTCTAAAACTAAACAAAGTGGGGAGTGAACAAGACCGCCATAAAATACTTATAATGGAACCATATATATCCTGACTGGATAACTATTGTTAAATAAGAATACTATTAAAGGTAAATGATCCCAGGAGCCTCCAAATTCCATAACATAATCTCTGAGCATATCTCCCAATTTTTGGATCATATATTCTGATTTTACATCCATTTTAGGATGATATGACATGCTCATGTTTAATTTGGTTCTATTATATTGTTGTAAATATCACCAAAACCAAGAGGTAAACCTTGATTCTCAATCAGATACGATCAAAATTGGTACACCATGGAACATTATAACATAAAAAATATAATGATTTTTTAGGTCATCTACCATAATTTATTCATATATTGGAATGAATTGTAATGAAATTTAGAGTAAATACTTAATCACCTAGATTGTATCATAATTTTTTATCATTCTTAGTAAACAAAGGACAATGTCCATATCAATTTTCTCCCACTTACATACTAATATAGGTAAATATTAAAACATACCAACTAGTATTGGATGTTTATACTTGAATTTATAATTGGTGAGGAATTTTGACACATATTCATCCATGATATATTTTATGACGAACTAAAAAATGGATTCTCAGTGCCTTGCACATATTTTGGATGCTTGGATGAATAGATCATTTGATATGGTGTTAAGAAGAAAGACATTGTTCCTGATAAGATGGAGGAACTACAATCTAATTTCAAAAATAAAATTCTAAGATCCCATATTATTTTCATCTATCAATAGTATCTCCACCATTGATTTTTGACCTAATAGTTAAAAAATCATGGACAAATATTTGTGCACCCTTGAACTTCTTAACCATATCAGGAATAAGAGACACTAGAAAGAAGGCTACAACACTTTCCAATTCATAACAATCTAGATGCATGTCGGTGATCACTGTCATTAATTTCAATTGATCAGAAGCTTCTCTACCTAATGAATTATATTACTTATTCCTTAGATCATCATTTATTGAATTCCATTTAGCTGATGTATGTAATATGAAAAATTTAAACATATTAATATATTATATCTATCATCATTGACTGAGGTTCAAATCTCTTTGTGAAAATATATTTTTCAATATTTATTAATTGGTAAACATAATGAAAATTTCCCTAAATAGATAATGATGCAAAGTTTTTAAAGCATGGACTACTATAACAAGTTATAGATCATGTACTGGTTAATTATTTTTTATATAGTCATAACTATCATGAGATGTAAGTGATGACTTGATATCCTTTCATGATAACACAATCCAAACCAGATCTAAACTCACCATGATATACCACATAACCCTTCCAAGGGTTTGGAAAGGTAAGGAAATGTGCTGAAGTGAGTATGGACTTAATCTCCAGAAAATATTTCTGACACTCGTCACTCCACTATAATTAAATATCTTTCCTCACAAAATCTTTCCTCAAAGAGGAAAGATGTTAAAATTAATGAAAAAAGTAATGATAATAAATTCCCAATCTATGAAAAATTAATATCTCAAATTCACTTTTGGATAATTTCCAATAGGTAAAAACTTATATATTTTTTAGGATATATCGATACACATTTTACAGAAATCAAATTTTTGAGAAAACATACTTCCAATATCTAGAAGTCGCACTTATAGGATTTAGTATAAATTTGGTGTTCCTATAGGGTTCTCAATACTATCTCCAAGTGTTTTTCATGGCCACTTTTAGTAAAATAATACACCAGGATATCCTTAAAAAAATAAAACAACAAAGGATACAAGGAACTTTTGAAATATAAAATTCATCAATTCCATGAAAAATGCTATATTATTCATGAAAACGAAGTGCATAACAAGGTATTCATAATGAATATAATAGATTCTAAAACTTGTCTTTAGAATTTACTCATTTATAAGAAAATTTTGGTGGTATACTAACCATAAGTGAATCTTAGAGAACCATTTGGATGTCTTAAATTGATCAAATATATCATAAATTTATGGTAGGGGATAATAATTCATTATTATAACCCGATTTAGCTTTCAATAATTAGTGAAAATATAAAGAGAACCATCTTACTTTTTGATGAAGATAACTATAGTAGCCTAAGGTGATGTACAAGGTCTTATAAAACCTTTAATTTCTAATTATACCAACTGAAGATTCAATTCCATCAATTATATTGGTTCATTCCTATAAGACAGAAGTTAAATAGGATTGGTCCTCAATAAAATATCAACAAAAAATACCATTTCTCTTTCATGTGGAAACCCAAATAAATTTTCTAGAAAAATATTATGATATTGATCAATGATGGATAGAAAATATCTTTTAATAATAGTATATATAGAAGATAAAGTTACTACTTCCAATTGATAAAAGATACTCCTATACATTGATACCGAATGTCTTGATCAACCAACATTAAATCCTAATATACCTTAAATATATGTAACACTTCACTATGGAGTGTAAAACACACTTTCTAGGAATAAAAATTGATGTGGGATTTAAAATTTACCAACTAATTCATTCATATAATGAGATCAAATATTTCCATCTCTAGAATTAAAATATTCAAAACAAATTGATCCCTATCAATAGTTATCCAACATGCTGCACATTTAAAGCCTTTTCACTTTCATTTATCGAGATGTGATTGGATTTTCATAACACGAGGCATAATTTAAAATGAAACCCTATATTATTTATGACACAAGAATTAATAAAATAATAGGTTTCACCTTTATTGAACAAAAATTTCATAAGAGATGAGTTTATAAGGATGATAACCTCACAACATTGAAAGACCTAAATAATCTTACATGAATAATTTCTATTCAATTTATAAATTCTTACTAAGTGATCCTAAATACTCTTTTATTCCCGGTTTTGTGTCATCATATATGGTTTCAAGTTGTTTATATAATCACCTTGACTCACTCGGTTCCTGGGTCAAGAACTATTCTGATGATACCATCCCATTTGAGCATAATATGCTTACAACACATTGAAGCTATTTATATAAGTTTTACTTAGGGTGCTAGTGCAATAATTCCTAAGGTTTTCCATTTTACCCTAATTGTGACACTTCTATGATGGTTTCATACAATCCATTTTTTGTGCTCCAATGACTAATATTGGAAAAAAACTAGGATGATGCTACGATGGGGTGGAAAAGAAACTGATCTAGTTGATTGATTCTCAAGTGTCATTCTCCCTTGAGGATAAGTTTCTATTTTTATACTTATTTCTATAATTTTATTTACCACTAATAAAAATTTAAGGAAAAGTGTCTTCCCCACATTAGGTTCTCATGATTTATTTTTCTACTTCATTCTCTCTATTGACCATATCGGTAGAATCATCAATATAAAAGAAGGATACTTTAGAGAGAATGTATGGTTTCATCCCTTCCTCAAATATACACACATTTAGGTACTCACTAATAGTGAAATATGAACTAAAGTGAGATATATTCATGAAATTAGATGCATATTCCATGACAGACATGTTTTATAACTTAATACTAAATCAATCTACCAAATTTGTGATCTTGAAGGTATGTGAGTAGATTTTTGTTAAAAAATTTCTTGAACCCTTTCTAGGTAAGGCTATGGTCTTTTTTAGTTTGAAAAACTATATCCCACTATTTCATTGCAAGGTATTCAAGTGTGAATGCAACCAATTTTACATTAATATTGGTTGGATTTTATAGAAAATTAAAGATTATATTAGTCTGACCAAGCCATGCCACCATATTTTTGAACCCTAAATCCCCCCAAAAGATTGGTGGATTATAATTGTGAAATTCCAATGAAATATTTTCATGGCATGGTTACTGAATCAGATTCCCCTTATCAACAACTTTGAAGGGTTGAAGTATAATTTGGATAATATATTGATTCACCCATGGATTAGGTTGAACTAAATTTTCAATCGCATAATCCTAATGATTTCTTAATATTAAAACTGATTCGATCTCTCTATATCCACAACCAAGCTACACTTAGTCACCACATTACAACAAAAATGAATTATTAGGATGTTTCAAATGATAATAAACCAAATTTTCACAAAAATATTTTAATATTAAGAAAATAGAAAATGAATGATGAAATAATAGTGGGAAGTATATCTAACAATGTATGATACTCTAGAATCATTGGTTAAACCCATGATGATGAGGTGATAAAACTTCTAAAGGTGTACATGAACACCTTTTGTACCCAAATTTCTTTAGTAACTTACAGTTTAGTAAAAAAAGGTTATCTAAGCTTTTTTGATGATCTATATTTTAAGTTTAGACATTTCATATTTCCCAAACTATCATCTCAAAAAATGGACCATACCAAACTAATTCCACTTGTAACATCCCACCCTCACCCATTATCTTGGGAAGAGGTGGAGGTGCTAATGACCTTAGTCGACGTCCCTAGGACACCAAAGGGTGAAAATAAATACTAAGATATTATGATATTTTTGGGGGACTATTTTCCATTTAACATACACATCCTATAATATACAACCATATAAAACAAAACCCAAATAATTAATGATTTATAATAGTAGACATGATAAATAAAAATCTAAGAAAAAAATATAAATCAGAGTAGCAACAGGAAACAATACAAAATAGGAAACTCGAAATCTAAAGACATGCAAGACTCTAGTCACTAAGGTGGAACTACTCTAGATGCCAAGACCCATATAAATTCCAATATACATCTCCCATCATCCATGATTAAAACATCATTATGATTTTCTAGATAAATAATAAATGTTCCTCTTACCCATGTCTCAACAAACAACAATTGTATATACACCAAGGTGCATATAGGGGGTGAGTTTATTGACTCAGTAGGAAATCTACCAAAATATTCCCATACATACAACTAATATCAGAATGAGTTATGAAATTTTATATAAATAATATTTCTGCAAACAATTATCAAGATTATTTCAAATAAAATAAGGAATAAGGAATAATAAAATAGTTTATATCAAAATAAAAATGTAAAAATATTTCCAAATTAAGAATTATTTTATAAGTAATGTATCTACTCATTACACTTGGCATGCCCATTCCATATAATCACTCACACATGCATGTAACTAAGGTGATAATACCAATAAAAATGAGCAGTAACTCGTCTTTTGTACCATGTCATCACTTGTTCATGGACCTGTGTTCCTAAAATGGCATAAATAACAATGTTAAAATATAATAATACCCCTCATAATGAAATAATAAACACAATATAAATTTTTCATTCTAAAATATCTTTAATATTTAATTTTTAAAAATAGTTTTTCTATTGATCATATAAGTGAGCACATTGGTATGCATATTTTTAAAACATAGTTTTAAAAACATATAACAAAATAAATTTCAACAATTCTTCCATCAATAATTTTTTCTAATAAATCAAAATTAAGAATTTTAGAAATCCAAATATTTCAAGTTATAAAAGAATAAGAGATAGAGAGAAAGATAGATAATCCACCTACCTCACAATAGAAACTATCACCAAAGAAAACAAAAAAAGGTAGATCTTCTATTTGTACTTACTTACCTTAACATTTCCCAAAAAAATCACATTAAAATTAGTCCTAACCCATATATATAAGCATAAACATTATGATCTAGAGTTATTTTTGATATGAAACAGAGATATCTATAAAGATAATGAGAAAAAAAACAACATACTGATTATAAAATAAAAACACAAATTTTAATTACATTTTAATGATATTAAATTTTCATTTTTGATCTTATGAGCCTGAGTTAGTGGATTTTAATTTTGAACATCCATTCTAATCATTTGTGCACTTCATGCCTAATGTACACCAATTTAGGACAAATGATTAATATGATTTTAAGGAATGTAATTATCCATATTTTAATTTTATATTTTGGGAAATGGATCTGAACATAAATATGAACATTTTTCATTCAGGAATCAATGGAGAATTCATAAATTATGATGGAGATATTTTTCAATAAAAGGAAACAATTATGGAGAAGGCAGATTGGACACCATCCCACTAATGAGAATGTGGAGCCCACAATACAATCCCAATGAAGCCAAAATTTCATGGTAATATATAATACATGTATAGTAACAAATAATTTTTCATAAGACAATTCTAATTCGGCTGCCATGGTGGTTATTAAGGCAGGCCAAATAGAATATCAAAATCTGGGCCAGAATCTGCAGCCCAGAATGTTATCCCACTAAATCGGCCATACCTCTAGATCCACAACTCAAAATTCAGCCAAAGTTTTTAAGAAGTTAGGAGAAATATGGGGATCCATTTTATTATTATATGTCCTACTCTAATTCGGCCATCTAGAAGGTCATTTTGACACATCTATTCAGTGGATGCAAGATGGATTCCACTTCGGGTCAAAGGAGGGAATCAATTTTTATCCACTACTTTCCACCACCCTAAGGCCTAATTTAATTTAATAATTGGGAATACATTTATTGAGGCTTGGCCTAAGGATTCCAAATTTTCTATTTAAGTTAGTTGTGGTTATGGGGAAAACATCTGTTGTTTTTTGTAATGTTATTATTCCAAAGTTTCGTTGTAATGCTTTCAATTTCCATGTAAGTTTATTTTTTTGTATTTCTATGTTATTAATCAACATATTTCTCTTATACACTTCTCATTTATTTCATTAAAGATCTATAATCACAAATAATAGTGATATCTCTAGATTTTGGTGAATTAGTTCACACATAGGTGTGAATTTCATTCACACACATGGAGGAGTGTTTGTTATTTTCGCGGTTTAATTTTATTCAATCCAATTCTTATAAGCCATCTTCTTCCCACCATTGAGAGTATACCATCAATGGAGGGATAAAAATTTAAGGGGTTGATCATAGGAATATTTAAAGGCTAGATGTAATGTTATTTTATGAACGAATTTTTGATAATTGGAAAACTAATTTAAGACTTCCATTCTTCAGTTATTTTGACTTTTCATCTTCACTATGTTTAAGAAAGCTAAATCCAAATACTAAAATGACCATATACCTTGGAGAGATCATGAATTTGGTTATATAAGTGTGTATGGGATTATTAATTTATTTTAGTTAGACTCAAACCAAAAAATGATAAAGGTAGTATTATTTTGAAGAATGGATTCATCAAGAATTAGTAAAACCAAAATTGTCTAAAGAAGTAAAATTCATTCAATCCACCCTGACCATAATCCTAAGATCAAACCATTTTCATTGAATTGAATTAACTTAGTGTTATTAGTGTTTTTTAAAACCATCTAAAATTAAAACCAAGTTTCCACTTCATATCCAAAAATCCATTGCATAGGTTGTGTATCTTAGGTATCTTCTTAGGTCTCAGTGGATTCGACAACCCAAGCTAGTCTACAAGGACCGTTCTACTTTCATTTCTTGGGTAAATTTGAGTGTGAATCACATACCTTGATTGTCTATTTCTAATACACCCATATCAATTTCATTTGGGCTCTAGATTGAAGATAATTTCCAAAAACTCCCATATGAGTCCTCTAGTTCAATATCCATGGACAAAGGAAAAATAATGATGGTTTCAGGGGAGTTTTTATGTTAAAAATATATATTTTTGGATTTAATTAATATTTTCACATGGTTAAGCCGCATGGTTTACCAAACTATGTGCTAACTATGTGTACTCTATTGTCTCTAAACTCCCGAGTCTCATAATTTTTCCACATAGATTGATAAACCATTCCCTAACCATATGAAATGAAACTATCCTAAGCTACATGGTTTCTATGGAAATGTACAAGTTTTACCTTAATCATGTAACTCCTCTTGGAATTACTCATCTTGACACACAGTTACCTAGGGAATTTTCATGTTTTACCCTAACCACACACCATTAATGTTCCTTTCAAACTCATTTAAAAAATATTTAAAATCTCTGATAAATTTCTTGAGACTAATCCAAACCAAATCATAACTAAAAAACATAAAAGAGCAATAGATACCTCAAACCAAGGTTGTTACAATAGGAATAAAAGATAAATAAATAATATATATATATATAATAAATATGAAATCTATAACTAGGGGTTAGTAAAATATTGCTTATATGAAGTATAAGTGGAGACTGTAAATCAGATCACCAGTGAGACCTTTATGATGAAGGAAAAATGACAGTGATTTTCATTAATGAAAATAGGGGCATTTTAAAATGATAGATTTTATGGTGTGGGGTTCAAAAATCAGGAAAAGTGGTATCAGCTATATTGGGAAAACACGTTTAATAGATTTATGGTAGAAATATTATTGTTTAAAAGGTTTTAAACATTGGTTATTTATATAATCAATGTTGAATAAAAATGGACAATATTAGTTATAATATAACTGATGTTAAAAATAAAATTCGGTGAAATTTAACATCAGTTATACTATAATCAAATATGTATATATTTTCAATGTTGGTTATAGTATAACAAGTGTAAAAAACATGGAATTTTATATATTTTCTTTATTAGTGAATCATCATAGTATTCTTCAATTTCATTACTATTTGAATGATTTGAAAGATCATCCTCAATGAAAATGAAATCTTTACTTTAAAACATGTTTCCCAGCCTTTAATTAAAATATTTGTATACTTTACACGTTAATGTGTAGTTGATAAGTAATTCATTGTCACCTTTACTCCCAAACTCTCCTTGGTACCTTATTTGTTCAATATGTTACAATTCTAAAAGTTAGAAAGTATTTGATACTAGATTTTTTGTTCCACATCTCATAAGGAGCCTTCTCTTAAAAGCGGCTCATAAATTACAATGTAGATGTTAAAAAATTATTAATATCGATTAATTCCAATAATTTTGATAGAAAAATCTAGAAATTAATATTATTATTTCCAGTTTGATAATTTTTTTAGTTCCTCATCAACCACATTCTGTTTAAGTGTCATCACTATAGAGTGTTGATGAATGATATCATGCTTTTATATGTATTCTTTCACAAAGTGATTTGATAATTTCATACCATTGTGAGATCTTTAATTAAGGATATTTATCCCATATATTCTTTCAAATATCCATCTATATCTATTGATATAGTCTTATACCTTTGTTTTGGGACTAATCACAAACACCCAAGACATTTTTATAACTTTACCTTGACTCAGACTCAAAATTTAAGGTCATTATAACACCTCAAGTGCACCTTCCCATATTCTAGAGGTCAGTAAAATATATTTATTCATAATCTATATTATAGAGATACTATGCCCTTAATATCATTCCCATCCAATAATATGAAACAATATGATCATCAAAAGAAACATAATTGAAGAAATAATAAATAACCAGATAAATGATACAAAAATTCAATATAACTAAAGTCACATGCTATATAATACCACACCAATCATGCATACACATATGAAATACCTTTACAAATCTCAAATGGATAGTTATATGTACATAACAATGAACATTAAAAAATATATAGAAGATTCGAGGCATGTTTCTCCCAGCTATCTAAGACCATGCTCCATGATGTCCCATTAACAACATCTATCACTTGTCATATACCCCTTTCCCTTACCTTCATCATGAACCATACAGTCTACACATCCACTAAGGTAAATGTGTAGGGTTTTAGTCAACAGATCCAATAATATATCATTGGTAGAATTCTACCATATCTTACTATATTTTTTTTTTCTGTATGTGATATGATTCAATAACTCATTCTTAAATAAATGAATAATTTTAGGCTCTCATGTGATAACTAGGAAATCATGACACCCAACCCTAACTTCTTCAACCAATGTTAGAGTATCAATCATATTTATACCTCAATAAGTATAATAAGTAGAAACCCCTAGTTGTTCATCAGATCTTAACCCCAATCATTTACCTCATGCATCAAACCTAATGAAATTTATCAATTACAGACCCTTTTATCCCATTATTGACCCCATTGGTTACTCCTCTTAAACCCCAATACATTATCCTGACCCCACTGGTCACATCACTCAGATTATAGTGGTATATGCTAACCTCACTGTCCATATCACTAAGCTCTTACAATATTTCCCAAACTCACTAATCACATCATTTAAAACCTAATAGTATATTCTTACCCCACTAATCAAATCACACAAACCCTACCAGTCTATCATGAACCCACTGGTCACATTAATCAGATCTCAACGATATATATGGACCCCATTAGTTTACAATAAACCCACAATTCATATAACTTAGACCCCACTAGCCTATATTAACCCCACTAACAATATCCCTTAAACCTCAATTTAATCAGATCCCTATGGTCTACACTAACACCATTGGTTATATCACTCATTATTAACCCCAATGGCCGGTGACCCCAATGGGATTTCTCATCATTATCACCAATAACCATTTATATCCAAAAATTAAATAGACATTCATATTCCAAACCTAATGGTTAATAATTAATGATCATTATATCCATTTAATCATCTACCAAAATGTATTACTTCAATTTAAAAGAAAACTAATAATTTTATTTAATGTTAAACATATAACATAATCAATGCAGCCATTATCACTCTACAAACATGTATCAATCTTTAGACAACTCCCATAGAAGATGAGATATCATAATATCCCCATTAAATATTCTCAATTAGTCCCAATAGTTAGTTTCATATTAATTTAAGATTTTTTTCAATGACTCCTTGAGTGAATACAATGACCCTTGTGTTAGTCTAGTAATGGAAAAGTGATCATCCCAACCCTAGTGGCCTATTATATTCTCTTAATTAATTTAACTCTTCCTAAAAATCTTCATTAAGTTCCCCACATTGGGTTCCCAAATCCCATGAAATCATAATCATAAATATCACAAAATATATCACTGAATATGGAAGAGGTCACCTACATATGACTTAATGGAAGTGTCTCTCACAAATAAACCTATTAAAACCAATACATTAGAAAAAATATAAACCCCTAATAAAATATAATAAATTTTTTTATGATGATCCATCATTTACTAATGAATGAAACTAATAATAATAAGTAGTAGTACTTTAACCTCACATCTAGGAACCTGGTAACATAAATAAATTGTGATTCTATTAACTAATAGAAATTATAGAGAAAATCAAAGAAAGATGAATAAGAAAAATTGGATAAGAGGTCTCTAATACCTCTCCAATGGTTTATATACCTTGTTACCAATATATATAAAATAATTCAACAAATATAAAAAATGATTCCATTAAAAATGGGTTCAGTCCCTTCCATTGAAAATCCAGTTACCCTCTTTAGAATTCCATTATTCCACCAGGTTCCTTGCTCCCACCACCAGAACTCTAGTATGAAACCATTCTAATCCTCTTCATGATATAAAAAATTCTTATACAATGAGGTGATATATCCCTAATTTTCCCTATATTTTGATGTTAGAGTCATATTAACACTCTGAGAAACACATGATTATCTAATACTAAACTCTTGTGGTTGGCGTCTCAGGTCTGTATATGATATTTTTCCAACTTTAGGCTACCATTAACCACTTCTCAATCAAATTTACTTGAACAGTAATCATATATAGATAGATCAACCCATCAAGATATTTTTCCTTTACCTCTGTCTAGTATAGAGGTGATCTATGAGCTTTAAATAATTACATCTAAATTGATTCTTACCATTTTCAAAGGAAAGATATACTAAAGATAGATAATCCTCCAATCAACCATAAAAATATAGAATTAATGTGCACAACATATACTCTAGAAGTTGGATAGTATGCTTATTAAACCTATTATACTACGAGGATATGTTTTATTTTAATCTTCACTTGAGTGCCCAATTTCCTCAATAGTTGTTGACGCTCCTTTTCGTCACATTGTCTAAAGGAATGGAAAGGGAAATGACTTAGCACAAATTGATTCATCCTTTGAAGAAAACATCAAAAAATCAAAAATGGAATGAAAAATTAGTCCAATACCTTTGGGTCGTGCAAGTTCCCTCACTGTCGAGCAAGTACACTTGCGCGCCGCCTAATGGTCACGCAAGTGACTTGAGCGCCCTCTTTGGAAACCACCCAGGGTCTTCTCCGGCCTATAAATTCCCCCGGTGGGCCCCCCATTTGAGGAGTATTTTTTTCCCAGAATTCAGATACAGAGTTCTGAATGCCCAAGTATCTTCTTCAAGTCTTCTGAACACTTCTAAGGTAATTATTTACCTATAATGGAAGGTATAAACAAAAGGAGTAAGGTTTAAGTGTTAGAATTCCCTAACACTTGCATGCCTAAGTGTTTTACCCTGAAGGGAAATGGACACACTTGCGCGCCTCCTTACCTACTCATTGAAACTTGCGTGCCACTCTTCTGGAAGTACCTCGAGATAATTCTAAAGGCTTTGATCAAGGATCGCCCAAGTATTACCCTACTGGTTAACAATCACGCAAGTACCCATGTGTCGCGCAGGTATACCTGCACGACCAGGACTTGTGTTCCCACACAGTACCTGCACGCCCACCAATACTTGCACACCCTTCTATTTTTTGGGTGCCCTTCCGACCCATTTAACCCCTCTTATGCCATTCTACCTCTCTTATTCAATATTAAGTCTGCAAGACTCTCTTCAAAGCCATTTATGGCATGTTTTCTTGATTTAATTCCTTATCCGAAAGGAATTCCAGGGAACATCTCTCAAAACCTAGTGATTTACACATCTTTATGTCACTAAAATTAGAGATTTCATTCATTCAACCTCATCCATTAAGATGAGAGAACCCTATTACTGGACATCCTCCTTAGGAGTAAGCCCCAAGTCCTCATTGATTTGGGCATACTCCTCATGAGTAATCCCCAGTCATAATTTCCCTTAACCTGGGCCTCCTTTTCAGGAGTAAGCCCCAGTCCAAATTATCTTAAATGGGCCTCCTTTTCAGGAGTAACCCCAGTCATAATTTCCTTTAATTTGGGCCTCCTTTTCAGGAGTAATCCCCAGTCCAAGTTCTCTTAAATGGGAATCCTATTCAAGAGTAAGCCCCAAGTCCCCTAATTTGGGAATCCTCCTCAGGAGTAAGCCCTAAGCCCCCTAATTTGGGCATCCTACTCAAGAGTGAGCCCCAACCATAATTCTCTTAACCTGGTCTTCCTTTTCAATAGTAAGCCCCAGTTTCAAATATGGGAATCCTCTTTAGGAGTATGCCCCAAGTCCCTTATTTTTCAAGTCCCTTAACCTGGGCCTCCTTCTTAGGAGTAAGACCCAGTATTAATTTCTCTTAACCAGTCTTAATTTACTTTTGATCTGGGATTCCTTTTGAGGAGTAAAACCCAATCATGATTCCCCTCCTAATTTGGGCATCTTCCTTAGGAGTAAGCCCCATGTTAGAGTACCCAAATGTCTATGACGTACATATACCTTTATGGACCTTGTTCTTGGGTGTCTTCCCTGAAGTAAAACCCAATACTCATCTATTATGGGCAGTCATACATACATAAGCCCCACATCATTGCATCTTTCGTGGCACAATTGTCTGGTTTCATCAATACCTCTTGTTTCTCACACCGATCATGACTCACGTGAGCTTAGAGTGTAAAAGTAATCATGACATCTTTATTTGAGCCATCAATCATGTATAAACATCATACTCCCTTACTCGAACTATGTGGGTTCTGATTCCTTTTCCAAAATAAAGGATATGTAGGTAGCCCATCCGCGGGTATGATCCCAACTCTGAAATAATCCATGTCCTTCTGAATGAAAATAAACATCAAGTGCCCCACTGAGTGGATTTAAAACCAGTATGGTCATCATAATTACCAAGAGACTTTTATGTATTGAAGGATACCATTGACTAAGAATATCTAACAAATATAGATGATTCTCTATCAATTAAGAACCTCAAATACATATAAAAGATTCGCTAAATTTCCTACATATCAATCATTGATTATAAGATCTAAAGGAAAGATCATTTTATACTTTGTAATGTAATAAGGATTCACGAACATAAATTAAATCTATAAAGAGAGTCTCGGAGTAGACAATAATTCTCCTAAAAAAGGTGTGATGAGTTTGACCTCCCATCCTCTTGACCAATGAAAATTCCTAAGCCTTATCAGTCCATAACTAATGAGTGCCTACCTTTGGAAAGTAGGTCTAAATGGATATGGAATCATTGGATGTTTCTGGTTCTACGAACAAACCCGTTAGAAATCGATTGGAATGTTTGAACCTTCAATCAATGAAGTCATCCCCAATTCCAGAGGAAACAAAAAATGGTTAACCCGACGTGAATCCTTAACCAAGTTAAAATGATGTTTTACCTATTTGTTAGGCCCCTATTTAAACTCAATGAGAGGGCCAACAAGACAATCAATAACTTATGTGCTCATCCAAAAGATGTAGCAGCCGAACTTATCTTGGTCATGTTTGTTATATCAAACAGGCACTCTTTTTCAAGATCTTCTACATTAGAAGAATGACTTTTCTTAAGTTCACGTCTGTGAATGCCTCTGCTGTAAAAACCTCTACTGCAAATGACTCTGCTGCTACTCCTGCTGGATCATCATCCGCTCTGAGGACGACATCACCTACTCTGGGTCTTCAACGCTGGGTATCGAATGCACTGGTTAAGGAGTACCGTCAACATGGTACCATTCCAACTATGGATGCTGCTCGACACGCCCTCTAAGTGAAAAATTCACCCTGGTCGTCTGGACAACGACGACCAGTGATCAAGAAGCAGGCGGTGCTAACTACCGTCTCCAACCGTTTCAGGTCGTTATCCCCAGAATGCAATCACCATTCACTCTCATATTCTGGGGAGGTGAATGAGCAGGTCCCTCAGGGCCTTAATTCAAAGAGTCAAGAGTCCTTACCAAAGGCTCCCATAAAAAATCACCACCAGACTCGTGCGACAGTGCGCCCTCAACATGATGAGGGTATCATCTCCAGGCGTTCGGCTCAGGTTCCTCGAACCCGAGCAGGCAAGATGAACCGCCAGAGGCAAAATCTGGTTAACAGTGAGCAGGTTCTCATCTCTACCATCTCCAGAGAAGTCCACCAACCAAACTTGGTGGAAAGCAACAAGCGGGCACACACACCCATCCATTTTAATTCCATTTTCCAGCAGACTCGTCTGGAAGCATCACGCCAATCCCGCCAGGCAATTTCAGCGGATTACTACAGACAGGAACATACACCTGTTTATAAATCATCAGCTAGTCAACAGGCTCGTCTGACTACATATGATGGAGCTCGTTAACCACGTTTGGTGAAGTGAAATCAGCAGACACATACAGTTTCTATTATTGATCAAGCATACCAATAGTCTCATTTGGTAGCATTCAGAGAAGTCAGTTGGAAACTCCAGCAACAAATAGGAGGCAGACTCAACTCTCTGCCCCCACACTTAAGTACTGTCAGGATTTATTGATAGGAAAAGGAGGACATGAGCAGGAACACACACCTACTCCAAGAACGGAATGGACGTATATCCCCGTTCCAGCAGCTGAATTCACCAATCATATCTTATCAATGGTGAAAGAGCAGAAGCAAATCCCTGCTCAGATTCTGGATGCCTGCCTGGATATTATAACAGCTTCAACAGTATCTTAGGGAAAGACACATAAATCTATCCTCACCAGTGGAGTGTCACATCAACAGTTCACTCCAGAACAGACACACACATCTGTTCCAGTCCAAGAGGGTTGTGGGGCTTACTCCCCCATATCATACAGACAACCAGGTCAGGCACATACACCTGGTTTGAGCGGAGATAATCAGCTAACCTGATCATTTCTCCTAAGCAGGCACATACACCTTCCAAAGTGAGTAAGAAGGAATCTAAAAAGAAGACCCACCCAACATAGTCAAGAAATCAAAGGCCCATCTGTGACAAGGTCTTACTCGATGTTGGAGTTTTTGATGGACTCAGACAACTATCTGTTGCAACTCAAGATTATTCTCTCTCAGTTACCAATAATGGGAACATTAATTCCGAAAGTCTGCATCAGACACTTCCTCATGAAGGATTTCTTCATGACAATTCATTCGATCTCGAGATTTCATCTTCAGATGGGAGCCACAATAACCCTCTGTGTGGTCAGAAGACTAAGGAGCAAAATATTTCATCTTTTGATGTAACCAACCATGGTGGTCCTCCCCATGATGATGAATTTCACTACGAAAGTCCTCTCCCCAGTAGTGATTCGCATTGTCTGGAAAATTCTTTATAAGACAATGTAGTGATGAGAAAGCCCTCTTATCTTGAGGCACTTGAAAATGTGATGTCAGTCAAGTCTGATGTTTTACCATCAGTAGGTGAAATACTTTCTCAACCAGAAGATAGCCCAGGGTGTTGGTCATTCTCCAAACCACCCCTAAGTCATGCATCTTCTAGTTTGATCAGTGGATTCTCTACGAGTCTTGTTGAATCCGATGAAGCAACAAGGAAGCACAAACTCTAGTCTAATCAGGTAGAATAATCTTCATTGAATGATAAGGAGGAAATGCTTAACATGATAAAAAAACTGGAAAAAGGTGAAGTGCCAGTCATGTTTTGGCATCTGGATGACTCTCAGTATGACATTCCAGAGATGTTGACAGAAGATGGAATTCATGATATTCATCTCAACATATGGAAAACTCTTTGTCAGTTGAAAAAGAAAGTATTATCTTATGATGAATATGAAAATCATGTTAAGATAATAGAAGGGTTACAACATTAGATTGATTTGGAATCTCTATCAGTCTCTCGATATCTGAAGGCTGAAAAGCAGTAGAGAGACCTTCAAAATTCATGCCTTGGAGCACTAAGAAGATTGCGCCTGTTAATTGCCAATGCCCCATCTGGTATTCATGTCAGAGGATGGGGTGTTCATGGAGCACTACATTTCACTATGCTCTCCAGTCAGCAAAGCCTGCCGAAAATGGTCTCATCCAATGTTATTACCCATGGCCGGCCACAGTCAATGGGTTTTGTTTGTAATCAAAAGCTTTCCCAAGAACAGGCCTCAACTAGTTCCTCTCAGAATCAAGCATACAAAGAACAAGTTTTTGAATTACTCCTTCATCAAGCAAATGAGAATAATGAACATGTATCTCATTTAGAGAAAGAACATCACCAAGTGACAGAAGTGTCATAAATCATCCAACGGTCTTTTGAGATAGGTGATAAAAGTGGATGCAGGTTGATGCATCCAGCTAATTTCCGGACTAAGGTTCACAAGATCAGGAGAGATTTCAAGAAGGTCTCAGATATAGCATGTCAATAACCACCCCGGCTTGCCAGACTGGGGAATCTTTTAACCCAACCCTCAGAATCAATAAATAGGATTCGAGGAGTTGAGAAAAGATAGCAGGAACAGCCCCAATCCACAAGACTGGGGACTTTTTCAAATCCTCAATCTCTCCCTTAGAGAAAGTCAGTCTTCTCTCGATTAGGGAAGAATCCTCAAGAGGAATGAAGATCCAAATTATCAAGAGATTTTCTCCAAATTACGGTTCTCCAAGAAGTTCCTGAGGGATAAAATCAACAAAAGGAAATGTCTCGTCAGGGGCATGGTAGAAGACAATATCATATAAATGATGATATAAGTGATACAATGAATTATACACCAATAATTTCATTAATGCCGTTGTTGCTGATCCACTAGATGAGGCTCACTCAGAGGGATCATATGAAGAGGTTTCTATTCAAGAAGTTGTACGCACAGACACAAATGAAGAAGGTGTGCGTACACTAAATCAATGGTTTACCCAGAATTTGGGTAATCCTTCAAGTAACCCACTTCCCCCTCTCCGAAAGGGAGCCAACAAGGGGAAAGGAAAGAATCAGGTTACATACCCTTCCCCTAGAGAAGGACAATCTCTCTCACTAGAGCAAAGATTTGTACAACGAGAGGAAGAAATGAAGGAATTGAGAAGGTTGAATGCAGAACTACTTCAGGGTAGTCTTCCTCCTAAGCGTGCTAGAGTCAGTAAGACAAGGGATTTTGTTGTGGCTACTGAGATGGATCAAGAATATCCTCCTCTATAAAGACACCCTCATAGGTCTAATCCTACATGTCAAGTGCAACAACAATCGATGGTGCTACCATCAGTTGCAGTACCAGCCACCATGCCTGTCCAAAATCCAATTATTTCACCGGCCCAAGTCCAAGTTCAACCAGATGTTTCTCAAAAGTTAATAACTACCATTGAGTCATTAACAGCTCAGTTAGAGACTATGGAAGGGAAACATGTGCAGGTTCAACCAGAAAAGAGAGCTTACCCTGAATGGGTAGATTCAATCCCTCCCCCATCAAGTTTTGGGAACCCTGTATTCCCTATTTTCAATGGATCAGGCGATCCTGAACAACATTTGATGCATTACGTGTCTTATTACGATCCTATGATGGGAACTCTGGAATAGCAAGAAGCAGTGAAACTCAGATGCTTCATGCGAACCTTTCAAGGACCGGCTTTTGTTGGGTAAACAAGCTTGCAATCTCGGTCAATTACCGGGTGGGAGGATCTTCGTCAAAAATTACTTCTTCAGTTCAGCTCAACATTGCCAAAGACAATAGTTTTTGATCTTACAAACTGAAAGCAAAGGGAGAATGAAAGGATCTCAGATATTATTTCTTACTTGAAGGGATTAACTTATTCCCTAAGCTTAGCACTCCCTCAAGAAGAACTGTTACCAATCTGTGTGGTGAATTTGCGTGATGAGTTGCACACACCGCTGATCCCTGTGAAATACATAGAAGGGTTTCAAGACCTTACTTCAATCGCTCAACAGATTGAAGATTATCTTATAAAGACTAAGGATAAAGCTTGTATAATTCCATCAGCTACAGTAAGGAGAATGGGTAAATTAGAAACTGTTACAGTTATGCTTAAACAAGCACCTGTACATGCTTCTACTTCAAGGCCTTCATCTTCTCGAAGGGCTCCGCCTCATGAGCATCAACAACAGAGGCCGTTTTGTAAAGACAATCAAAGAGATCAAAGACGGAAAAAATTTGAGGATCGGAAGAGCAAAACATACTCTTTCCGAAATGAACAAGTTCTTGGTTACTCCATTTCAGCTCTGGAAAATAATTTGGTTCAATTTCCAAGGAACAAGAGGCCGAATAAGGAAGGAGATAAAGACCGCCCCAATTATTGCCCCTTTCATTAAATGTTGGGGAATACCATTCAAGAGTGTTTTGTTTTCAAAGACCTCCTACAAAAAATGGTCAATTTGGGACAAGTCAAACTGAAAGGTTCTTCAGTTCAGGTAGCATGTGTTACTACTACAGTTCCAGAGGAGGAAGGTGAGGGGAAAGAAGTCAAGAACAAAAATGCACAAAAATATGATGATTGGATGGTCAGAAAGACAATCAACCTAACTCATGCTATTTTGCGAACACAATTGAAGAAACCAATTGTGCCTTCTGCCATGAATTCCACAGCAAAACCCTCTTCATCAGAGGGAAAATCCTCAAAGAAGCGACACAATTACAAGAAAGAGGAACAATCAGAAGAATATGAGTATGTGTCAAAGCCTAAGTTGTCTTTGACTCTGGAAAATTTTATGCCATCTAATTCAAAGCAACGGGCACCACCCCACCAAACGGCACAACCTAAACAGGCTAATCAGGCAAAGTCTTCATCAGATGAATAGTTGATCTTTGGTTCTGTTAATATGATTCAATTAACATATCCATATGCCATTCGCAGTTTCGATTTCGATGAGCCCGAATTCCCTGTATCAAAAAGAGGAGTCAGAGGAAGTTACAGAGGCTCAGGATATAGGGGAAGACATGGATCTTTCAGAGGCCACTATTCCAATTCTACCCCTGATAAAACTGTGTATGCGATAGAAACTCATGGTAGATCCCTTCAACGAGCTCAACAAGAACAAGAAAGTTCTTCCACACAAGGTAGACTCAGTTCTGGAACAATTATTCTGGAAGATCGGTTGAAGGTTTCATCTTCTTCCTCTCATCAAGTAAATAGACCTAATTGGTCTAATCTTCCAAAGTCAGGAGTATTACCAACTCCTATCCCGGTATAATATGCATCAAATTACAAATCATCAACTTCAAAGGCACCTGCTAAACCACCTGTTCATGTTGGGAAACACAGACCTTTGGATCAAAAGTATGATATATTGAAAAACCTGGCCCAAGTACCAGCCAATATATCAATTCTGGATGCCTTGAATTTATCAAAGGATCTTCGGGGGGGGGGGGGGGGCACTCATCGAGGCTTTGTCAAGTCCTCAAGATTTTGAGACTAAAATTTCTGCAGCTGAAGTCTACCATGTAGAGAATAATCCTGCAGAATGTCATGCAGTGATATCTTTCATAGATAAAGATGAAGATGATGTCATGCATGGACATATCATACCTGTATACTTATCAGGAAAGTTCAATGGTGTTGACGTCTAAAGATCTTTCATTGATAATGGTTCAGGAGTCAACCTCATGCCCATTCGTACACTTTGTCGATTGGGCCTCATGGAATCTGATTTATCTCCTTCAACTATGATTTTACAAGGATATGATAAAAATAAACAAGAACCACTGGGTGAGATTACTCTCAGAACTTTTTTTGGAGATCTTGTATCCAATTCAGATTTCATGGTTGTTGATCAGGATTCAGCCTTCAACATCTTGCTTGGTAGACCCTGGCTACATCGGCATGCGGCCATCCCTTCGTCATACCATCAATGTATCAAATATTGTTTCGATGGTCAAGTTGGGACATTGTATGGTGATAAGGCCCCGTTCAAGACATGTGAATCTCAATACATTGAGGAGGAATTCTATCACATGATGGGAAAGGAGAAATCCACAATAAGGGAGATTACCAAAGTTAATGATCCATATGGTTTGGAAAACATTCTAGTAAATCCATTTGCGCATGTGAGTACAGATTATGTGTTTCCTATCAGTCAAATTGACAGGATAGACCCAAATCAAAATACTCTTATGGAAAGATCCATAATTTCAATTACAGCAATCGATCCAGAAAACATGGGAGAAATTGGTGATCCACCAGGCAATAATGAAAGCTCAAATAGAGATGTCTTCATTTCATCTACGGAAATCCAACAAGTCTATACATTGCCAACCAGTCCAGGGAAAGTTATAGCGATGTCAGAGGTAAATTATGATGTCGATTCTCAATCCATCATCTCCTCTTTGTTACCCAAGGAAGACCCTTCATCATCAATTAGGTCAGAAATGGAAGCTTCTTCTTCAAGATGCTCAAGTTTTAACATCTCCCCTGATCATGGAAATTCTGCTTTATCATCTACTTTGCAAGTAGAAATAGAAGAAGTAACACATGTTGAAGAAGAAGAGGAAGATCTCAGAGATGCTCCTCCAACATTTTAAGAGGGTATCTCTACCACTATGGATGAACTCAGAGAAATAAATCTGGGTACAAAAGAAGATCGACGCCCCACTTTAATCAGTGCGACCATGACTCTTGAAGAACAAGAGATTTATATTTCCTTTTTAAAGAAAAATCAAGAAATATTTTCTTGGAACTATGCAGAGATACACGAGCTTGATCCTCATGTTGCTACTCATCATTTGGGTTTACCAGAATAACACCGAGGATTCAAAAAAGCCACTAGAAGAACACACCCAACCTATGCTTCCAAAATTGAAGCTAAAGTGGATAAGATCATCAAAGCTAAATTTGTCAGAGAAGTTCAATATACCAAGTGGTTGGATAATATTTTCCCTATGAAAAAGAAGAATGGACAAATTAGAGTTTTTATTGATTTCAGATATCTTAATCGGCATTGTCCTAAGGATGATTTTCCAGTTCCGATCACAGAAATTTTAATCGATGAAACAGCTGGCTATGAAGCACTTTCCTTCATGGATGGATATTCCGGGTATAATCAAATCCGAATGGCTCCAGAAGATGTAAAATCTACATCCTTCAGAGCCCCTCCAGGTGTGTTTTTCTACCGGGTAATGCCCTTCGGCTTAAAGAATGTAGGCGCAATATATCAGCGTGTCTTGCTTCGTATCTTCAAACATTTTTTAGGGAAGTTTGGTGATTGTTATGTGGAATATTTGGTGGTCAAATCCAAACAACGTTCTAATCACTTGGATGATTTGGAAGTCATATTACGCAAGCTTCGACAACATAATTTGAAGATAAACCCCTTAAAATGTGTTTTTGGGGTAACCTCAGGAAAATTTCTCAGTTTTTTTGTATGCCATTGTGGTATTGAAGTCGATCCTGAGAAGAAAAAGTCAATCTTTGGTATGTCAAATCCTCGAAATTTGAAAGAATTTAGAGGACTTCAAGGACACTTAGCCTATATTTGGCGTTTCTTCACCAATTTGGTAGACAAAAGCGGACCCTTCACCAAATTGATGAATAAGGTAGTCACTTACCAGTGGACTGAATAATGTCAAGAAGAATTCAATATTTTCAAGAAGTATCTCTTGAGTCCATCGGTGTTAATGCCACCAATTGAAGGAAGACCACTTATCATCTATGTAACAGCTCTAGAGTGATCATTGGGTGCCTTTCTTGATCAGAAGAATGATGCTGGGAATGAAAACAGCCTCTACTATCTCAGTCAGACTATGATTAAAGCAGAAACCCGATATTCAAGTATTGAGAAGTGCTGCCTAGCATTAATATTTTCAGTTCAGAAGTTGATACACTACCTGAAACATCACGAGGTCCAATTGGTATCTCTCAATAACCTGCTCAAATTCATCCTTAGTCATCCAATGCTTACAAGACGTCTGGAAAGGTGGGAAGTTATCCTGCAGCAATTTGACATTCAGTATGTGTCTCAGATGGAAATAAAGGGCCAAGATTTGGGTGATTTCCTTACTGAACACCCTTCAGTGGAAGACACATCTTCAGATATTGAACTCCCTGATGAGGAAGTCTTCTCTATTCAAGAAAGTCTTCAAACATGGGAAATGCACTTTGATGGTGCTTCCAGAAGTCCAATAGGAAGGAAAATGGAAAATCCTAAATTCAACAAAGTTGTCTTGGGAATTGTGCTCATTTCTCCAGAAAAGGCAGTGTTACCCTATTCCTTCTCATTATTGGGAGGTGGTACAAATAATGATCAGTTTACCAAGGTCTTATTGCAGGATTGGAGTTGGCGATTCAAGCACAAGTGAATCACTTAAAGGTGAAAGGTGATTCAAACATGGTAATCAAACAAGTCAACAAGGATTATGCTATCAGAAAAGAAGAACTAATCCCTTTGTATGATTACGTCAGAGAGTTAATGGTGGAATTCCCTTCGGAACTGACATTTTCTTATGTCCCGCGGTCACAAAATTCCCAAGCTGATGCACTGGCTAATATAGCCATAGCTTTGGCAGATCCAAATCGGGATGAGACAACAATCAGTATTTCCCACCGTCGTACAATTTCACCTTATGTTCAATCCATAATAGAGGAAATCAATGAAATTATTCCCATATCTGAACCATATGGTCATACTATAGGATGGATGACACCTATCAGGGAATACCTTTAAAATGGAACACTTCCACCTAATAGAGTCGAGAAAGAAAAAATTCGGCGATATATGGTCAATTTTACTCTTTATGATAGCCCAGATCACCTAGAGAAAATTCTCTATAAGCGTGGTTTTGATGGAGTTCTCTTCAGATGCATTGATGGTGAAGAGACAATGGCTGTCATGAAAGAAGTGTATGTAGGAGTCTATGGTGCCCACCAGTCTGGACATAGACTGTCTGATCAGGTTTGAAGGCTTGGATACTTTTGGCCTTCAATGTTACAAGATTGTGTTGATTTCAGAAAGAAGTGTCATTCATGCCAAGTACATGCCAACTTCATTCATCAACCCCTAGAGTTGATTCATATAACTAAATACTCGTGGACATTTGCCACATGGGTAATGGATGTGGTGGGACCTTACCCTTCAACTATGGCCAAGCAGTTTAAGTATATTCTTACTGCTACTGACTTCTTTTCCAAATGGGAAGAGGCAATACCTCTCAAAGAAGTTAGTTCTAAAAGAATTTTTAGCTTCATCAAGTCTAACATCATTACCAGATTTGGTGCCCCTCATACCATATTGACGGACAATGGCACCAACTACTGTTCATACGAGGTGAAGAAGTTGTATCAAGAATACAACATCAAATCCAATCATTCATCTCGGTATCATGCAGTGGACAACGGCCAGATAGAAGCCTTCAACAAGACTCTGTCAAATATACTATAAAAGATGGTGGATAAAGATAAGAGGTCATGGCCTGATAAACTCTTTCATGCTTTATGGTCTTGTCAGACCACCACCTCGACTGCAACGCGGTCAACTACATATTCACTAGTATATGAAACGGAAGCAGTCTTGCCCATTGAAGTTCAACTACCTTCGCTCAGAGTAGCCATTTGTGATCAATAATCTACAGATGAACAATATAAAAAGTGATTGAATGAATTGGAATGGTTAGATGAGAAAATATTGTGCACTCTGCACCACTTGGAAGTCTATTAGAATCGAATCGCATGAGCTTTCAACAAAAAAGTTCATCTTCATTCATTAGTTTAGGAAGAATTGGTATTATTTCTCAGAAATCCAATGATACCAGGAAAGAAACCTCCTAAGCTTGAACCAAAGTGGGAAGGACCTTATTCAATACATAAGGTCTATTTCAATGGAGCTTATTCTTTAATATCAATGGATGGAGAAATCATCACCACTCCAAACAATGCCATATTTCTGAAGAAGTATTTTGTATAAACACAAAATACACCAGCAACGGTCCATGCATAAGACCTTAATCTATTTTCATGTCCCTTACATCGAACATGACGTTAAACTGTGACATCCAAACTATATGACGCTAAATTGTACAGATGTCCCTTATGTCCAACACGATGTTAAACTGCACCACCAACGGTCCATGCATATGACCTTAAACTATTGACATTTCTCTCATCCCACAAGACGTTAAACTATGTCCCTTTCATCGTCCTATACGACGTTAAAATATACAAAAAGATTCCATGAATATGACTTTAAACTATTTGAATATCTTTCATCCAACATGACGTTAAACTGTAACATCCTAGCTACATGACGCTAAACTATATAGAAGTCCCTTACATCCATAAAGATGTTAAACTGCATAACCAACGGTCCATGCATATGACCTTAAACTATTCGCACTTTCGTCCAACATGACGCTAAACTGTATTGTCTTTTTTTCATCCAACATGACATTAAACTGTGAAAAAGTCCCTAATACATCCAACATGACATTAAAATGTGTTCTCTTTTGTCCTTACTGCATGACATTAAACTGCACAGTAATTTTTTTGTCCAACATGACATTAAACTGTATTGTCCCCATCGTCCTAACTATATGACGCTAAACTATACAGAAATTCCTTAATAAGTCTTACATGACGTTAAACTATATTTTGTCTCTACTACATGATGCTAAACTGTACAAAAATTCCTTAATGCGTCCTACATGACGTTAAACTGTATTTTGTCCCTGCTACATGACATTAAACTGTGCAGCACCAATAGTCCTAACTAAAAGACTTTAAACTGCATAGTCCCTTAATATGTCCTATATGACATTAAATTGTACATCGTTAGGGTTTTTGTTACCTCTTTTTTCTCACACCGAGTATGACTCATGTGAGCTTAGAGAAAATTTCAACCATAACACCCTATTTGGGATGCTAATCATGCATGAGTCCCAACATCATTTTTTAGGTCGTTGTTCCCAAAAACAACTTGATCACTAATTTACTCTTTAATTAAACTATGCAGACTTTGATCCTTGCCTTCCAGGCTAGGTACGTAGGCAACCTACCAAGGTTCAAGCCCAAAACCAATCTCTTCACATCAGTTCACCTCCATCTCATACGATGTTGATTCGTGAAACCGCCCCCAAAATCAATATCTTTACATTGGTTCACCTTCGTCCTTTAAATACGATGTTAAAATGTACAACACTTTTGTCCTATAAGACAATAAACTACAATATTATTTGATACCCTCAACTGAGAGGGAATCATTATTTACATTGATTTTCAATCATGTTATATTTCAAAGACTATGTGCATACATGGTAATGCTTGAACCTTTTATCTTGGGTCAAACCATCATTGCACTAAATTTCCCTTTTCACCCTTCACATGCATGAACTAAATTTGTACATAGGGTATTTCTAGAACTACATGGGCTTGATTCCCATCCTTATGGGATATGTAGGAACATTCGAGTGTCCATCGAATCCAGCCCCAAGTCTTTTGGGCCTAACCCCAAATTCCACTTTTAGTCCCCTGGCTGAAAAGTCCCCATGAAAACACACACTGTGTATTTATTATAATGGTCTGAGCTCTATGACCCTAAACTAAGATCTCTCATACTTTCGTCCCACACGACATTAAACTGTATTTTAGGAACTACGTATGTCTTGATTCCCATCCTTATGAGATACGTAGTGAAGTCCAATATTTCAATTCAGGACCTAGATACAACATGATTATGGTTAGCATTGATCTGTGTATCTCTACATACATTGGACAATACCCATTTTTTATGTGTTATAATCTTAACTTTAAATATTTTCAGATCTTCATAACTCAATTCTTGACTTCTATTCACAAAAATGTCCAATTTCTGAGAGTTATTTTTCCTGACTATGCAGCACGTTCCCTCAGGCAGCCTTGCATAAACAGTCTACATAACAGACTTGTCAGCCAAAAGATACTATTATTTGACTATGCAGCCAATTTCCTTAGGCGGCTCTGCATAATTCAACCCCCTAATGGGTTTGTTAAATAGTGGTAACTTCAATCTTGGGAGGAAACATGTTTTGTCCTTATTTGTCTTAATGATACTATATAGGGATCCATAAAAATAGCCATCCTTAACATATTTGTCCCATATCCTTTTTTATGATTTGAAAGTATTCATGTCTATGGTATATATATTCTCTTCCCTATGTTTGGGTTAGACCTTCGTAGGAGGGACATTCATCCAGTTCTTGGATAATCTTGTTTGGAAATATCTTCTCCATATTCAAGTACCTCTCTCCATACAACAAACTCTATACTTTGGAAAATTTGAATCCTCATAAAATTTCACTGGATTTTTAGCAGTAGAAAAGAAAATTTCTGAGAGTTCTTTTGCCTAACTATGTAGCACGTGCCCTTAGGCGGCCTTGCATAAGTAGTCTACATAATGGACCTGTTAGCCAAAAGATACTATTATTTGACTATGCTTCCAATTCCCATAGGTGGCCCTGCATAATTCAACCCCCTAACGGGTTTGTTAAATAATGGTAACATCATTCTTGGGAACTACTTATTCTAATTCCTTTTTTAGCTCTTTTTCATATCATTCCTCAAATTCAAATTTTCTTAAGTCGTAGTTTACATATGTTCCGTCATACTTGAGTGTGGTAATATGTTTTCAAATAAATTTTCAAGGAATTGAGTCAATTTTAATCCATTTCGGTCAAAGATAATTCGACCTTTACCATTAGCCTTTTTTATGTCCGACGTGCATTACTTTAAACTGACCACAAAAGACAAGGGAACTCTGAATAAAAGTCAAGTTCTAGCTCACTAAACATACATTTTGTATGATTTAGATAATATTGATCAATTAAAATATTCAAAGTTTGTACGGTTATTTATAATAATCCTAGTAAAAATAAAACTATGCTTACTAGGCCCATTGTCTTAGGTAAAATTTAAAGCAGGTAGTAGTAAAATACAAGCACAAGTGATTGAAGATGAAAATATTTTTCATTGACGCACAAGAGATTAGAAGGAAATCCAAAGATTGGAGTCTCTTCTCTTTTCCAGGAAATTAGAAGAGGTTGTCAACATAAGTCTTCACTCGATGAACGACATCCCGAGCTTCATCAGCAACTACTTGAAGCTCATGCCCCCGACCAACTTCAATCTTTTCGTCCTGATGGAGTGCTTTCTTGGCATCCGCGATGGCCTTCCTAACATTCGTTTGAGCTCCCTTCAATGAATTATTGAGTTGGTCAAGTTCCCCAGTAATAGCATCTAACTGTTGCTGAAGGTGCATTTGCTGGATGACTTTATCTTTGATCTTATGCTTCAACTCCTTCATCTTGGCAGCATAGTCAGCCTCATATCAGGATAACGCAACCTCAAATTCACTAATATTGGCTGAGAGTTTCACTCTGGTCAGATCTTTGCAACACTTTTGATCCTGCTCCCTCCTGAAAATGACATGTTTCACTGCGGCATGGATCTTTTCATATCCTAAACCGCCAAGTCCCAATATAAAAAATATGGATGACAGCCGGGGAATCTTCGATGAAAGCTCCTCTAGAGGCACTTCAGATATTATTTTCCATATGTTCTTCCATGCCTTGCATTGTGAAAATTGGAACACCTTTTGAACTTCCGGGTCCGACTCAACATCACTGTCATAGGGGGGAGTATAATATGGAATTAATGAACTTAGGGAAGTACCCTATTCTGCTCCCCCCCCCCTGACATGAGCTTCTTAACTTTCAATTCCCATTGGGATGGAGGCTGAGGCCTCACCTCCAGATCTAGCCACTACAATTGATGGCCCTGCATAATTAATTGAAAGCTTTGGTTAGTTTCAAAGGATAACAAAAGAATCGGTTGTCTTGCAAATTAAGTACACTCAAAAATATTGTTATTCCTTACCCAACAATAGATCAACATCTTGAGAAGGATCCTCCCCATATTTCCTAGCTTCGACAGGCTTTTCAGTATGATTTTGAAGAATATCTACTGGGTTCAGCTCTATTTGTGCTAATGTCTCTACAATGGTAGGGTTTTCTGTACCCCCTTCAGGCATGGGCAGTTCAGCAACTTGATCAGACAAAACTGCACATTTGATCCAATCATGATTAGACATGTAATAAGAAGTTATTCTTAATAGGATGGAGGATAACACTCACATCCATAATCTTCTAAATTACATGGTAATTTAACACGATTTATAAAATCTTTGAAAGATACACCAAGTTCCATCATTTCATCTAATGTCATCTCCGAATCCTGGTTAGTCTCACCAGTGGGAGAATTTGATGTGTCTTCTTGGCGACCTTCATCTTGCGGTCCCTGACCCTAGACAACATCTTCAGATAATATCACGACATCAGTTGCAATAGCCACCAAAAGCTCTAATGTAGGGGTTGAACCTGAAGTATCACAGAATGGAAGTAAGTAGATGTTTCATTCAACATTTTATGAAGCATTGTTAACTTACCAGAAGCGGGTTCTTCACTTCTTGCAAAACTAACAAGAGGGATACTGGGAACAGATGCACGCTCTTTTCCAGGAGTAGCCAAGTCAGCCTGAATTTGCGATTGTTCCATAGCACCCTTCGTGGTCCTCAGAGGAGGATCAGTCCTCTCCCTCAGAGGAGAAATTGAGGAAGCCCCTGCAATCCTAAGGAAAATGAGAAATCTTTTTCATGATTTAAAATTCATGATTATCCGAAGGAGTTACCACTACTGATGAAGCGTTTAGTTGTGGACTTCTTTCTCTAATGACTTTCCTTCTTTGGCTTTTTGGGAGTGTTGGCAGTCTCCATTATAGGTAACTGAATGGGAGAATGGAAATCCATGTCCAAATCCTCATCCATGGCCTACTGGCCCAGCGATATCTCACCTGACACGCGAGGAGATTCAGCAGCAGCCCCGATGGCAGCACCACCAGGGCTATACTGTGGCGAAGGAACCTCATTAGTTCCTTTCTTTGCAAGCTGCAAGATGAAGAAAATAACTTCCTTAAGTAACAAAGATTTGACTGAAATCAAGTTTTAAAGCAAATAATGAAAGAAAACTTACATCTTCAGTGGCCACATAATCATTCCACTCCTCATCAGTCCTCTCAGCGACGCCACGATGTATCATTTCCTTCACCCACTTGGGGACATGAATTGAATCATCGGTGGAATATATGAGCATTTCCAGCTCTCTGATATAATCTTGCACTTCATCGGGGCTATCTTCGAAATTAATATCGGTAGAAGCCAGAAGAGTCCCTATTCCAAGGAGATGTAGCCCCTCGCATAAATCCAGCCAGTCAGTTTCAATACCATAGTATAAACTCTGCCATGTATGGATAGCCTCTGGTCGTAGATATTTAGTGCGTGTACCAGAAGGCTGTGAGGAAGGTCCTACAATCTTCGACTTCAATTTCTTCCCATCTCCTGCACCTATTGATAGAGAATAAGAAAAGAAGACTTATTTCTTTATAAAGTGATGGTGATTAAATTACCACAGTGAAGTAACTCACCAAGAGTTGATGGAGTAGGTCTTTTGATTCTGACCGGAGGATTATATCGGGCACGAGGCTGCTTTGCCACTTGTTGTGCCTCATCATACCCATCAAGGGAATCCGGTGAACCAGTCCTAGAGGAAGAATCTGGCGAATCAGCTTCAGGTGGGGAAGCATAACCTTCATGAGGAAGGGTTTCTTTCTCTATAGTCCTCTTCCTTTTCCCCACCTGATAAACTGCGTGATTCAGCACCCCTTTAGGGTATGATGCTATCTAGCGCTCGGCATAACATGTAGTCAAGTTATGTGCCACTCTTTCAACTGGTAGATCAAACACCTCCCAAGTCTTCTCCCTAGACGTCAGCAACCACAGTTGCTGAGAAACCATCAGATGTTGCTCTAACCTGACATGTACAGGGGGAGATACAACAATCTATTGAAAACAATTGAATTGGTGTACAAATATATATGGATCATAGGCCTCACATATAATCTCTCCGTCAATCCTAGTGACCAGCACACCATCTCTGTAGGCTAGAATGTATTCCATAAAATCCAAGTGGGCTGTTCCATCATCAATAAACCGCCAAGTTGGCAGATTTCCATAGGGAAAGAAGTTGAATTCCTTAAACATGCTCAGCCTCACTTTTATGTCATATGCATTAAGATCTAATGGATCAATTCCAGATAATGATTGCACTGAGGGCCTGAAAGAACTTCCAGGAATTTGTACTCCATTCTGTACATTATAAGTCCTGAAGTGAGTGGCGATCCATCCCCATAAAACTTGGAATGGTCCCAATATTCACAAAGGAGATTTACCCATGAAGACATGTAGTAAACTCCTGTGAATCTTTGCTAAAATGGGGGTATCCAACCCAACCATTTTTCCCTCAGCCAACTTTTCCGCAATAACGAAGGTCCCTGGCCTAACGCCTCCCTTCGAGTCCCTGATTGGAAAGAGATAAACGCTGAGCCACAAAGCCAAGAAGCCCGCCAGATGAGTCTTCTTTGGGATCCTTTTATTCACCTCATGTCCCTATTTCTCAAACTCTCTTGCTTCTAGAGTTGGCCAGAATGTTCAAGGAGCACCCCTCTTCTCGGTTTTTGGGCAGGTTGTAGGATGGGTGGGCCTTTTATCCTTGGATTTATTTTTCTTGGATCCTTTCTCCTTCAGCTCCTTATCCTTTGGCTGCTTCTTTTTCTCCTTAATAATAAATATATTAATCCACTCCTCTAGATGAATATCCTTTCTAGAATGATTTAAGGAGGTCTCTGAACTCTTGAGCCTATGAAAGATTTTAAATAATTCCCGAGCCAATGAAGGAGTCTTCTTTGAATCATTCCAAGTAACATTGGGAGGAATTAATTAATCATACATGTCACCCAAAATTGGAGCCCCTGAGATCCTGTGTACATCCCACAGACTGATGCCTACTTATCCATGAGTTAGATAGATAGAATTGGTTTCTGGGCCCCAGTGGCTGAGTATCTCCAGCGCGAAGTTATCATTTCTGTAACATATGTTTGCCCAACCCAGACAGCTTCGTATATTGCCAATACTTTCAAATCCTCGACAAACTCTGCACAGGTTTGTCGCACCCAGTATGCTCACATCCAAGTTGGCTTCACACCTCCCTAGGAGGGAAGTCCCAACTTTTCTTCCAGCCTTTGGATTGATCCATCTGAGCATTTTGGAAGATTGAAGGATGATAATGTGGTTGCAGCTCAGGCTTATGAGGTTTCATATCTGGCGTACAAGGGTTATGAATCATTATATGGGCCTTATCCACTGTTCCATCATTTATAAATCCTCCTCCACATGAGATATTTGCTGAAGCAAATTTGGTGTAACTCTGAAACAACAAAAATGGAAGATAGTTATTTGCTTCTGGAATAGTGACTTCTCGCAGATGACCATAACCGTACAAAGGTAGATAAGTGCTTTGTGGGAAATCAAATTGATATATCATCAGATACTTGGCCAAATATGGAAGAGTGCTATCACAGATGGTATAATAATCATGGCCAATGATGTTCATCATATCATCAAGACGTTTTCTTGCCAGTTCATCAACCGTTTCGATTCTCTTTGGAGCCATTGAATCTGGACAAAAGTTGAATAAATTAACTCTTAAATGGGTTTATTTTTTATAAATTTTTTAAGGAATTGAGAAAAAATGGAAAAGGCATTAAGGCACGCAAGTCTAATCTTGGCGCACAAGTGTGGATGTGTCGCGCAAGTGTTAATATGATGCGCATGTTTTTGGCGTGCCGGTATCACCGCGCAAGTCCAGATACCTTGCCAGCAGCGCGATAGTGAAGAAAAGAGAAAAAAGAGAAACTTTCACGGCGAAGGTGACCTGCGCGGCAAGAGCTCGAAAATACAGAAGTCGGTGCTATGCACGAAAGATGGTAGCATATTTATAGGCCAGGATGCCCACCTACGTGCCTAAAATCTAGCGTGCTCCAGCCCTGCATGCCTCTCACCTGCACGATGAGTGTTGCACGCTGAACACTTGCACGCCTCTTTCCCTTTGGTTTTCTTCTTTTCCTTATAGTCACATACTTATTCTTTCGGATACAACTATGAGGGGGGACTTTTATTGACACTCCTTTTCATCACATTGTCTAAAGGAATGGAAAGTGAAATGACTTAGCACAAATTGATTCATCCTTTGAAGAAAATAACAAAAAATCGATAAAGTAATGAAAAAGGAGTCCAATACCTTTGGGTCATGCAAGTTCCCTCACTGTCGCGCAAGTACACTTGTGCGTCGCCTAATAGTCGCGAAAGTGACTTGCGTGCCCTCTTGGAAAACCACCCAGGGTCTTCTCCAGCCTATAAATACCCCCGTTGGGCCCCCCATTTGAGGAGGATTTTTTTTCCAGAATTCAGATACAGAGCTCTGAATGCCCAAGTCTCTTCTTCAAGTCTTATAAAAACTTATAAGATAATTCTTTACCTAGAATGGAAGGTCCAAACAAGAGGAGTAAGGTATAAGTGTTAGAATTCACTAAAACTTTCACACCTAAGTGTTTTACCCTTAAGGGAAATGGAAACACTTGAGCACCTCCTTACCTACTCATTGAAAATTGCGTTCCACTCTTCTGGAAGTGCCTTGGGATAATTCTAAAGGCTTTGATCAAGGATTGCCCAAGTATTACCCTACTGGTTAACAATCACACAAGTACCCATGTGCCATGCAGGTATCTCTATGCGACCAGGACTTGCGCGCCCACGTAGTACCTGCACGCCCACCAAGACTTGTGAACCCTTCTATTTTTGGGTGTCGTTCCTACCCATTTAACCCCTCTTATGTCATTGCACCTCTCCTATTCAAGATTCAGTCTTCAAGACACTCTTGAAAGCAATTTATGGCATGTTTTCTTGATTGAATTCCTTATCTGAAAGTAATTTCGTGGAACATCTCTCAAAACCTAGTGATTTACACATATTTATGTAACTAAAATTAGAGTTTTCATTCATTAAATATCATCCTTTAAGATGAGAGAACCCTATTACTGGGCATCCTCCTTAGGAGTAAGCCCCAAGTCCTCATTAATTTGGGCATCCTCCTCAGTAGTAAGCCCCAGTCATAATTTCCCTTTACCTGGGCCTCCTTTTCAGGAGTAAGCCCCAGTCCAAATTCTCTTAAATGGGCCTCCTTTTCAGGAGTAATCCCCAGTCATAATTTCCCTTAAATTGGGCCTCCTTTTCAGGAGTATGACCCAGTCCAAGTTCTCTTAAATGGGAATCCTCCTCATGAGTAATCCCCAAGCCCCCTAATTTGGGCATCCTCCTTTGGAGTAAGCCCCAAGTCCCCTAATTTTTGTATCCATCTCAAGAGTAATCCCCAACCATAATTATCTTAACCTGGGATTCCTTTTCAGGAGTAAGCCCCAGTTTCAAATATGGGCATCCTCTTTAGGAGTAAGCCCCAAGTCCCTTAATTTTTCAATTCCCTTAACCTGGGCCTCCTTCTCAGGAGTAATCCCCAGTCTTAATTTCTCTTAACCAGTCTTAATTTACTTTATATCTGGGATTCCTTTTCAGGAGAAAAACCCAATCATGAGTCCCCTCCTAATTTGGGCATCTTCCTTAGGAGTAAGCCCCAAGTTAGAGTACCCAAATCTAAATGAAGTACATATACCTTTATGGACCTTGTTCTTGGGTGTCTTCCCTAAAGTAAAACCCAATACTCATCTATTTTGGGCAGTCATACATACATAAGCCCCACATCATTGCATATTTCATGGAACAATTGTCTGGTTTCACCAATACCTCTTGTTTCTCACACCGTGCATGAATCACATGATCTTTGAGTGTAAAAGTAATCATGACATATTTATTTGAGCCATCAATCATGCATAAACATCATACTCCCTTACTCGAACTACGTGTGTTCTGATTCATTTTCCAAAACAAAGGATACATAGGTAGCCCATCTGCGGGTACGATCCCAACTCTGAAATAATCCATGTCCTTCTGAATGACAATAAACTTCAAGTGCCCCACTAAGTGGATTTAAAACGAGTATGGTGATCATAATGACCAAGATACTTTTATGTATTAAAGGATACCATTGACCAAGAATCTATAACAAATAAAGATGATTCTATATCTATGAATAACCTCGAATACATATCAAAGATTCTCTAAATTTCCTACATATCAATCATTGATTTTCATATCTAAAGGAAAGCTCATTTTATACTTGGTATTGTAATAAGGATTCATGAACATAACTTAAATCTATAAAGAGAGTCCCGGATTAGACAATAATTCCCCTCAAAAAGGTGTGATGAGTCTGACCTCCCATCCTCTCAACCAATGCAAATTACTAAGCCTTATCAATCCATAACTAATGAGCGCCTACCTTTGGAAAGTATGTCTAAATAGATATGGAATCATTGGATATTTCTGGTTCTCTGAACAAACCCGTTAGAAACTGATTGGAATGTTTGAACCTTAAATCAACAAGGTCATCCCCAATTCCAGAGGAAACAATAGTCTATTCAAAAAATAAGATATGAACCTCATATCTTGATTATATACAATGCTACTCAATTCTCTATATAATCTGACTATTTCACATATACACTACTACTCCAAAATTTTCACTAATAAATTCTCCCAAATATCCAAGAAATAAAAATATTCATCAATATATAAATGATAAACCACACTACATATTTACCCTTAGAAGATATAGATAAACTATTAAGGAAATATATTAGAACCTCATCCCACTCCAAATGGGAATGAGTAATAGATACAACCTCAAATTCTTTCCCTTCACTTTATTATAAGTGAAGAAACTCTATAAAAAATCCATTATATATTGCATTATAGCTTGAATTAATTATTGTATCCAGACATCATGGTACATTATAATCAAACTGTAAGGAATAACCCATGGTGAAGAGTGAAAATCCAATATCACCTCCTCTCACATGTGCGTAGGTACCACTTGTGTCATGAAACCCTCCCTCTGAAGTCACCCCTCTTGTGATGATAATTAAGAGATAGAGATAATGACCCTTGGGTCCTACCTCTAGTAGGACCTAGGTCTGTGATGAGCACCGAGGGTATAAAAGTCACACATATGGGAGGCATTGCCCACAAAAGTAAGAAAAGTGGGATTCAAAGATAAGATATAAACCAAAAAACCAACCCCATATCACAAGAAAGTCAAAATAAATAATATCCATAATGCACGTGATTTCATACAAATACTACTAAAGTCTTCAAGTAAAACATCAAAGACAATACTACAGATAAAATTTAACAATACCTCCAACACCTAAGCTAGTAATGTTCCCCTTGGTCCTCAAATTCCTAATTAAAACCTAAAAAATAGTTTATATATATGTATTCTGAGAATAAATGTATAATTATTAAGATCAAAACCAAATACTCTCATGCACATGTGAAATAAGAATACTAATGCAACAATGAGAAAACAACAGAACCAATAAACCATAAACAAGTTAAATAACAAATAAAATCCTTAGCAAGAAATGATCACCAAATAATGCTTCCAGGTATAATAACTTGATAAGAATCATATTGATAAAAGGGTAAACCACACCACTTTTCAAATGATGTGCCTCTATCAAACCCCAATGTCTTACATCTTGGAGATCCCATCTCTTCTATATAATAATGTTTCCTGAAGCCACCTAGGCCATCACATCAAATCTCACCTGAAGAAACTCGATCCATCAAATCCCATATCTCATGAAAATATCTTGGACAACACATCACATATCAACCAAAGAACCTTGGTCCATCAAATTATATCTCACCCGAAGACACTTAGGACATCACATCACATATCACCCAAAGACACTTGGGCAAACACATCACATCTCTACCACAACCACAAATAGGGTAGTAGGGTATCATGATCATGAAGGATATTAGCCTTGTAACCTCATCTTACCATGAACTTCACCCACCATAAGCCTCCTCCTCATCTCATAAAACATCTCCATAAGTTCACTATAACTGCAATCCATCACATAACATGAATAATAATAACTAGTGAACTATATGCACAATCCATCACAACCAGTGCATAATAACCACACCTGGAAGAGAGAGTAGGGAAGAGGGGGTATCCATCCATCCATCCACACCATTATTATATTGGAAAAAACACCCCCAAAACATTTGAGTGTCGGTATATAGTTCTTGATTCAATTGTGATTAATATATAAATCACAATGAAAATAAATATATAATTGTCACACACATAAGCCCAACCTATTGACTTTCAACAAGAATACCATTCTATTTACAACATCTCCAAAAAGGCCTCACCACCACCACCAATTACACTTCCACTTATAATTTCACATCAACACACAATCATGCCACAATCTATAAGCCACATTTCACCTTTGTTTTCAAAGTTAATCCAAATTTAATATTTTTCATTACCAACCAATTTCAATAACCCAACACATTCCTTTCACATTAAACAATAACTTATTTATCCACACTTCCCATTTTAATTACATGTTCCACCATTTCTAGAATTATTTATTTTTTACTAACTCCAATTCACCAAACCATTCCATTTCATACAATTCATTCATTTTTCTTTGAATCCATTTAATCCAAATACCACACATTAATTAAATAGTTCTCAATTAACCACAAAAAATGAAAATCATTTTCATATTAATTAACCATATTTCCATATTCTAATTAAAACCCATTACCCCATTTAAATTTCATTTATTTCTATCCCCAATCATTTCCATATTACCAGGATATCCATTTCAACTATTTCCTATCTATTGGGAATCTACCAAGCCTACTCACACCACCACTGTCTGCTCCCATACCAATTACATGTTTTTGTATCACATATATCCACCACTACTACCACAAGTCAAACTCAGTAGACAACCACACCCATAATTACAACAATTACTCATAACATCACTTCAATAATATTTAAAAGTAAGGGGAAACACAATAATACCTTATTTACACACAATTGATTCAATTACCATATTTAAGAGATTTACCATTTTCATGTGAGGAGGTTTCCACAAGTATATTCTAAAAAAAACATACAAAAAAAACATATTTCATAATATCCACAATTTTTTTTAAGGAAACATAAAAAATATTAATTGTTTTCATCTGATGATCTCTTCCACTTTTTAGGAAAATATTTTGATTATTTAGATTAACACAACATGTGATAATAAGAATATTAATTACTTATGCATGTGATAATATTTTCTATGGAATAAATCATATGCAATATAAAGATAGAAGGAAAAATATAGGTGAAACTCTACATCCCTTTCAATTTCAGTTAACTAATAAATTATCTTCATTAAGATAGTGCACACCATTTTACCAAAGGAAAAGTAAAATTAAGATCCCTATAGTATATTAAAACTAGAAGAAATATCAAGGATACCCTACCTATTATTTATTTTCTAGGGTAATTCAATGCAGCCAAAGGATAAAGGAGAGAGAGAGAGAGGTGATAACAACCATAGTAAATGCAGGAGAATTCTTAGATCAACTGTAGATATCTTTACAAGACTATATAGAAGGCTTTGAGATCATACAAACTTAATAAAGAAAAAATAATTAAAAATATTGTATTTTTAGAATATATATATATATATATATAATTATATATTCCTCTATGGATACTTTAAAAACTCCACCAAATTTCCATATTTTATTGACCATTTAATATATAATTGACACAAAAATTAAATGTGATCCAACTAAACCCTTATAATTTGTTAAATATTATTTAAACAAGTCAGAAGTAATAAAACCCATTATTTTTTATTTTTAAATCATTTAAAATTCATTATAGGAGGTTTGGGAAGTTAAAACTAGGGTTATAAGAATTTTCTACAACCCTTAAAAAACTCATATACACTGTATAAAGGTAGTAGGGTTTTACCATTATATAGATTTCTACCCTTACATGAGTAGAAGAAGCTCAGTTGAACCCTTATAAAAACTGTTGAAACTCGGACTTGTCCTTACACAAGATTAATTTTACTCTTAAGTAGGTATAGTAAATTCACCAGTACCCTTATATGAGGAAAGATTAGCCATAATTTAGCTTTATAAAACATGAATAACCCATATAAATCTTTAGTAGGACCCTTACATGAGGTTGAAAAATTACTATGCACCCTTATGCAACTACGAGCTACCCTTACACAATTAGAAACTTACCCTCACACAAAGAAGGATAGAGGCACTTACCCTTACACAAGTAAGGACCTACATTTATGAAATTCCTTATGTACCCATATGAAATGTTTGGTACCCTTTGTAACTCTAGAGGCACCATTACATGGAGCTTATATAACACTTAAACTCAAGGGATTTCCCTTAAATAACCCTTATAAATTAATGGTTAGCCTTATGAAAGGTTAAAAAATCACCCTTACCGTTACACATCATTTTAAAAACCATAATTACCCTTATGAAACTCCAATTTATTTCATAAGGGTAAATATTTATTTGAAAATATTATAATTTTAATTAAACTAACTTATAAATAATAATGACAAGGGTTTATTATCATTTCCAAAAATTCCTAAACAATTCCAAAAAAATTTGAATCAATTTAGAAACATCCAAATTAAATTTCAATTATACTTTTAAAACTTTGAAATTAAATCCATAATTTTTAAAACACTTTAAAAATGTCTTGATAAATTAAAAAACCATTATAAAAAAACTTCCAAAATTTATAAAATTGCACTCAAACCACTAGATGCCCCATAATGGAAAAGGAAGGATAAAGTATATTATAAACCTTTACATTCCTATAAAACTATCCTCACCCTGAAGAACTAATAAAAATCTAGGAATAAGAGGGAAATAATGGGGGATAAATTAACCACCCCATGAGATATCTCTCAAGGATCCTGCTATATTTAGAACACAATAGCTCTAAATAAAATATATCAGGAGAGACACATATAAAACAAGAATTAGGCCACATATATGTCCATAAAAATTCTTACAAGAGATACATAACAATAATATACTCATTAAATTAAAAAAACCATATATGGAACTCTTCCAGAAATAAAAAGATTATATTATTTTAAATAAAAATAATAGAGCTTCACATTGGAGAAAATATTATTATATCCTGCACTTCAGTAACTTCACTTAGGTATACTATCAAATAAAAATCTATACATGATTTATCCTTATTTATTATGCCAAAAAATTTAAATTTATAACATTCAAAAATTATCTTTCTTAACATGTCATGAACAAAACAGATTATCATGATTGCATAATAATTTATTAACAAATTTAGATATTTTGTTTACAATATTTCATTAAGTCCTACTGACTAAGAAGTTAAAAAACATAATAATGATCTTTAAATTATTCTTTACTTGAAATTAATGTATCAAAATATTATATTTTTAAAACATGTGAAATTCAAAAACATGTTGATAAATTTTTTTCACCTTGTAACATGTGAAAAGACTTCTTAAAAATTTTTCAGAACTAATTTTAAAATAAATGAATGACTTATTGGAATATATAATTTCTTATTTAGGAAAACATGTTCCCAAAAAAATTAATTTTTCCCAAAAAAAATTATTGCTAATCAAAAAAATAAAACTAATAAATAAATTATCCAACTCAATTTCTTCACAACAAATAATTTTAATTTATCCACTAACCATAGTAATTATAATCAATTGATAATGATGAGAAATTTAAAACTTGAGTTCATAAAACTCGTTTTATTAAAATAACACAACTCCACCATGTTTTTTAGAAAATTAAAATTAATATTCAAACACATAACTTATAATTTAATATGAGAAATGAATTAAAAGAAAATACCAAGGTTTAAATAATCTAATCCATCCATATTTAAAATTTTATAAGTTTTTCAACTAAAATTTACTTACCAGGAACACACTCATAAAAAATAGTGTTAAAAATTATAAATCCCATTTTACATAGGTGTATTCCATTAATTAAAAAAGTTTAACATAAAAATAATAAACCGACATAAAAACTTATATCAACATAACTAGAGCTTCTTCATGCATACAAATTAAGGAAATCCACCTTTCATTTCAAGATATTATCTGCTTTGGGTGACACTAACTCACTTGTATGATTTTAAAACATTTCATATAATGCATCTTGGTTAGGAAAGGGTTTTAACTTATTTATAGGATTGAATCCATAAAACATGAAAACATTATGATAGGAATCCCTTCTTGGGATGTAGGCACACCAGACCACATCCATTAAATAAGAATATTCATTATCAAGAAACCATTCCATCTTTCATCACAAAAGCTGGGAAATCCTAGCTTCAACCTGTTCTTTTATTACCAATTCCATCCTCAACACAATTGAACCTAAAAAAAATATGGAATCCCATTAAAACCTCATTATCATAACCAGAACCCTATTCCACCATCATAGCCCTAGGCATATCCTCTTATATCATCATCATGGAAAATATACCATGATACCATCACACCTCATGCATCTCCGCCTATATATTTTCAAGAAATATTCATCCCAGGATCACATCATGTCAAATATAAATGGTCTCATCCAGAGTAATCAAAGAAGGTGGAAAAAAATAAATATAGTTAATAGGGAATCTAGGCTCTAAAATAAAGCATCCAACCTTCACAAGAAAATAGACTCACTTGACCCCAAACATTTTATTCTATATAACAAATGGTTTTATTACCATTTTGTATTAACTAATTCATTTATAATAGGTAACTATCATAGGTAACCTATTAAATAGGCCATAAATTATTTAAACATGATCCTAAGCATAACTTTAAATTCCAAAAAACTTTAAGGAATAAAATTATCATTAACATTCCTCTTTATTATTTACAACAATAAGAATTTCCATCCTCATACTCTTTATCTAATACCATTAACATATAGAATAACAATTTTAATTAAAAATTAATTAGAAATTATTTTATTTCCATTAAATTATAATAATCAATGAATTTAATAAACACGCCTCTTTAATTCTATAACTAACCAACTTTACCAAGTTTAAGTGATTAACCCTTTCCTTTTTTAGAAGGTGGGAGATTACATAAAAAAAATACACAACACATATCCATGGAAAGGGTAAAAGTCCTCAATAGTGAGAAACAATATCTCAAAGACCATATGGTTTTCCATGTTAAGGAATATAAAGGGTCCATGGATTAGGCTTCATTAAGTAATATATTATTCTTAAATATCCTTAAAATATCATCTTATAATATTAGAACATGTTTTCAGTAAGTCATATCAACAATTAAATTTTTAAATAAATAAGTAATTCTACGAAAAAAAATAAACATTGCTAATTCATTTCTAGGAAAACATCATTACTTACATTCAAATGCAGTCAAGTTAAATACAAAAACTGTATATGTTGTATTACTCTATGTGATTCCTATTATGCTCGAAATAAACATTTATTTAATATTTCATCAATTAGGAAAACATTATTATGTATTTTAAATAATATTAAGAATATTTTACTACCATATTTAAATACAACATGATTAGTACATAACATGATTTCGTATTCTCAATATGACATATTTGACATGCCCCATGCTCAAGATTCACATACTAGAATTTCCATAGTTACTACACAAATATTTTCAAAATTAGGCATATGATCCATATAAAAAACTATCCATGGATTAAAATGCATGGAAAAGTTATTTTATGACTAAAAATTATTATCATCCTTAAAAAACAAGTTCAATTTTATTAACAATTTAAAGTCTCAACAGGTTATTATAAGGCATTCTTATCATTTTATAGTAACTTTAACGCACCAATAAAATTATATTCCAATAAATTATTACAATATATGAATATATTAATACAATTTTTTTAATAATTTCAAAATTAAATTGAAATTTATTCCTTTCAAAGTTTCTAAATATTCATACGAATTATCCATAATCAAGGTAGTTTTTTTTCATAAATATCAAATTTTAAATGTCTAAAACTATGTTTTATAATAAGAACATACCACATGATCAAGATAAAATAAAAATTGGAAGAAATTTAAGAAATAACTTGTAAAGAAGCTATAATACTCATAAGAATGGTTTTCAAAGTAATAATTTTATCATAACAATATGAAATATAATCAAGGTAACATGACTTATAAGTGTTTTCAAAATTAAAATAACTATTCTTAATGAAATACACTAAGAAATATTGTATAAAAATTTCAAAATTTAGGAAAACAAGTTACCATGTTATTCATTTTAACAATGAAAACAAATTTAATTCATGAATAATCATTATATAACAAGCAAGGAAACAACATATTTAGGTTTTAATAAGCTTTCAAACCAATATCTCAAGATAATTAATAACTATTTTAATCTTTACTTTTAGTATATAAGATTAATTGAAAAAAGTAATTGTTAATTAGTAATTAAAACATGGGTAAAGTCATAGGAACATACAAAAAATTTCATGATTTATTTAATTAAATTCCTTAACTTCCCAAAACCACCTCATTAAATCAAAACCACAATCAATAATGATGCGTGTAAATCACCTAGGTCTCAGGACTGTAAGACATGTCACATAACATGATCATTCGTTAGGATTAGAGTCCTTTCATTAGATCATGGGGACCCTAAAATCCAATGTCTTAGCTGGTCTTCCCTGGGCTATGTCACACACCATGATCAGTTGATGTCATTTCCCTACCAAACCATATAATCCTCAATATTCATAACTCAAAACTCCATTATATATAAAAAAACTATTATAACACTTCTTCATGATCTCCTCCCTCAAAAGGTACCCTTACTAATACAATAATGTAGAAAGAGATATAATTACACCTGATTCTCAGCTTCAGTAGGACCCAGGTTTTCTACTAACATCAAGGGTATAAAAGTCACACATATGGGAGGCATTTCCCTCAAAAGAAGGAAAATTAGGATCATGAGATATGATATAAACCACAAAACAAATCTATAACATAATAAAGGTAAAATCCACAATATCTATAATGATTTTGATTTCATACAAATAAAAAAAAGTCTCTAAGGAAAACATCAAAGATAATCCTATGGCGGAAACATGAAAACATCTATAAATCTCAAAATAATAATGCCCATCTTGGCCCCTAATGTCCTCCTAGAAACCTGAAAAATAGTTTATATATATTTAGTGTGATAAAATATTTATACTTAGTAGGATCATACCCAAAATCTCTCATGATCATGTGAATATAGTATACTAATGCACATTTGAGAAAACAACAAAACCGAAAATACCCAAATTGGTTAACTAAATAATAACATCCTCACCAAGGCATTCTTAATAAATAACCCATCCAGTTATAATAACATAATAAGAATAATATCGATAAAAGGGTACCCAACAACACTTTACCTCTAGTGTTTCATTCTCTAACCCCAACATCATATGTTATGATGCTCCCATATCTTCTGTATAGTGACCCTGCCTAAAGACACCAGAGACATCAAATCACATCTTTCCTGAAAACTCATGGTCCATCAAATCATATAATTCCAAAATAAATCTAAACCATCACATCACATATATCTCAAAGAGACTAGGTCCATCACATTACATCTCTCTCAAAGACACATGGGCCATCACATCACATTTTTCCCAAAGAAATATTGACCAAAACATCGCATATCTACCACAATCGTAACTAGGATAGTGGGGTATCATGAAAAATAAGTACATAATCCTCATTCCCTCCTCTTACCAAGAAAGAACCCCACCAGGATCCATCTCATCATCTCACCAAACATCACAAAAAGATCACTATAACCACAATCCATCAAAACCAATGCATAATAATAATTGATTCACTATATCTGTAATCTGTCATAGCTTATATATAAGAAAATAGACAAGAAGAGAGAGTGTGGAAGCGAGGGTAGCTAGCCATCCATCCTCACCATTGGGATGTTTGAAAAAACACCCCCCCCAAAAAAATTGGGTGTTGGAACATAGTGCTCAACTCATGTGGGGTTCATATAGAAATCAAAATCAAAATATAATATATAATTGTCACACACATGAGTTTTCAATAAGAATACCATCCCATTAATAAAATCTATACAAGGGCCTCAACAAATCCACCACTTACACTATTCTTATAAATTTACAACACAACACAAGCATGCCACAAGTCATGAGACACATTCTGACATTCTTTTTAAAGTCAATCCAAATTACGTATTTTCCATTACCAACCAATTTCATTAATTGAGCCAATTAATTTCACATTAAAAAACAACTTTATCCACACTTATCATTTTAATTACATGTTCCACCATTTCTAAAATTATTGAGTTTTCACCAACTCCCATTTACCTAGCCTGTAATATCCCGACCTGGCTCACCACTAAACCGGAGGCCGGACCGGTCGCCACATGACTTCTAGCGCACCTCCCCGTATACCAGAGGCTGCCGACTAGCAGCGAGGGTCGAGACTATACCCTCACTTTAGTGGTCAAAAATAGACAAAGCCAATAAATAGCGGAAACAGTATAATAAATGAATAAGTAGCGGAAAGCATATTTTATAAATGTTGTACAAAAAAAAATGGCCAACGACATAGTATACAATGGATGCATGCATGAAATGATAACGATACAAAAGTAGAAAACAGTGAACAAAATAGCATGCTTTACATTTAAATGCATAAATAAATAAATAATGACACAAATCCCCACGAACGATCTCCTCAAGCATCCCGAGACTCTGCTCGCTCCTGTGCTCCTAACTCCAAAGTAAATGCAAACAACATAGTCCTGCAACCAAATATAATCTACTCGGGTACCCAGTGCAATGGCGGCCCGAGTAGGGTGTGAGATATAAATCTCAATAGGCCGGGACCACCAGTGTCTACCCCAAACCAGACATTTAATAAATAACTTATAACATGTGAAAGCATGCATAAATTATGTAAACAGTTCAATGTAACTATATACCCAAGTACCTGCTTCATCCCTCAACTGGTGTCTGAACCTGCATTATAAATTTTTCATACAAACTAAATATTCATTACATAATCATTCATCAGTTATTAATTATTCCAATCTTAATAAATTATGAAGGTCTTGAGATTCGGCCTACGCCCAACATCTCCTATATAAATCACTCACCACAGATGTCTCTAAAGACCATCTATGTAATCAAAGTAAAGACTAATTCCAAGCTTGTGATTTGGCTTGGATAACGCATCATAAGTTATTCAATTCAACCTTTTATATACTAAGTCTGAGCCTGCCCACTAAAAGTGGTTCACCCAATTCATAAATATGTCTGAAACCTTCCTCATAAACAATTCACAAAACATCATGTCTCAATAGCCTTCATTAACCATTAACTCATTTCATGCACGAACAATTGGACCCATAGTCCAATGTTAATTAATGGTTGTAGAACATCATGTATAGCACCCTCGTGAGTATTTGGAGCATCAATCCTTGTCTCACAACCCATGGGTATTTGGAGTATCAGTCCTTGACCCATAAAAGAATATTTTCTTGCAAGATGGGTGTAGAACGCCATGTCTAGCACCCCGTGTGTAACAGCCCGAGATTTTATGAAAAATATTCTTTTTAATTTTATTAATGTCTTGTGTTGTATGCTACACCAAAAGGAGCTTTCACAACACGCATCTTTGACTTGCCTTGCATTACACGCAATCGTAACCTTCCTCGATAGCGTGTGTAGTACGCAATACTGAGTTTCACGAAACAACGATATGCTATTAAAATATTATTAAAACTAGCCATTATGAATAGTAATAACCACTTTTAAAATTTTAGAAATTTTAGCTCTCAAAATGGACTTCATTTTTGGATTCGGAGTATCGAATTTAGCCTAAGGTGAAATTTTGGTACTTTTCGGATAACTTTCATATTCTGATGAATACTGAAAATTACTAAATTATAATTAAAAACAAATTTTTTAATCGAAATAATTAATAGTGATAAATTATTAATTTGAGTGGTTTTAAAGTATATTTAGAATATATTTTTACAATTTAATACAATGTTGGTCATTGAATGTAATTTCACATTTAAACCAGACATAATCAAGTGTCAATCTTTTGATAGATATTGTTTCTTAAAAACACGCTATTTGTTTTAACAGCGGGATTTAATTATAAAATTAATTAATGCAACTTCTATGTTTTGAATTTGGTAAAATAGACTTCATTTTTAAATTCGGAATATGAAATATAGCTTAGGATGAAATTTTGGCATTTTTCTGAAAAACATCAATTTTTGATGAATAGTGAAACTACTAAGTGGTAGTTAAAAAAACTGAATTTTTCATAAAACTTAATTTTACCGCTTCTGTGAATGGAATTTCAAAAATCCAAGTGACATGGTTGATATCAGTAAGTAAAATGTGGTTCAATGAGATGTAAATAATTTTTGGTGAATAGTAACTTTTTACTTTTTTTTACCACGGTTAATAGTAAATAGGGTAACTAAGGGTAAATATGATATTACTATTACCCTAACACATGTCCTAATTCTATTGGATAAGTGAAATTCTATCCAAAACAAACTTAGGAATAAAATATGACCATTTAGGCCCACTTGGATTAGATTAGGACATTTATTATTAATTTATTTAAAGAATGGTTAAAAGAGTTAAAATCAAAGTTTATTTACTAAACCATTTTTAATATGGGGTTATACATAAGATAAATTCGACTATAAATATTAATTATAAATATAAAAATATTTCCTACATAATGGTATTTTATTTATAATTTTTAGACATTAAATAATTTAATTTAATTATGACACAACGATGATGCAGTAATTATCTTATTTATGAAATATTGACATAATTGATGTTATAAACACCAAAATAAATGCATTTTTATGAATCACACTAATTTTCTAGGTTACTATGATATATTAGTGTTGATTTAATCAACTTGGTTCGAACATATAATTATGTTATGACTTTCACAAAAATCATATATCAAATAGTGTCAAAATTGACACAAAATAGTTTTTAAATCAAATATTATATTATTAATTGTTATTGTATTCCTAAAAATCTAAGGTTCGGACAAATGACTTAGATAAGGATATATATATTAATAATAAACAATTTGGGGTTCCTTTGGCATGTTATAGTAAGTGTATTAACCATATAGTGTAAGAAAACAAAAAGACATGGTAAAAGTTAAATTATTTAACTTAGAGTTAAATCTAATTGATAAGGTTAAAATAATAACATAAACTTGTCTAAATACTATTGGTTGATAGGATTTCGACCCATCCCCACTTTAGCTTCGAAATAATACCCTTTGGAACCATTATAAACCGATTTTGACTTTAATATAAAATAATATTTTGAGATATTCCTAAGGTGCCCCTCTCCTCCCTTATAAAAGGACACCTCGTCCCCCTCCTCCTCACACAAATTTGAGCACTCAAGCTCGGCCAACCCCTGCCCAAATCTCTTATCAACTTCCCTAACAACATCCTAGAGGTTCTGGTCTTCCTCAAAGACCAATTTTAGTGCCCTAAGAGGAGGTCTCAAAGAGGCGCTTCAAAGAAGAGGTAATTACCGTTACCAATTCTTTCATCTTTATTTCTTCTTCCACTTCTTCTTCTTAGGTTGTTTCATTATGAAGTAATAACATCAGTATCACTAATATACTGATATGTTATTATAATTATGAAACAACCCTATTTCACCATCTATCCATCCTACGGAAAAAGAAATCACCGCGCGTGCGTACGTACGGAATACCGTCTCCACGCCGTGGTGTAATCTATTTTCCACCACCACCTTACATGGATGGGTATAATGGTGTAAATAATAACTATACATAGTTATTACAACATCATATTTATTCTGATATATTGTATAATCCACTCCACTCCAATTCAATATTTATGGAAATGATATCATCGCTCGTGCGTACGTACGGACTACCGTCTCCACGACGCGATGAGATTCATTCTCCATGTTAACCATTTAAGAATGATTATAAAGTATATATAAGAAATAATAATGAAATATATGACATTATAAAGCTACTGGATTTATGTATATATATATATATATGTATGTCATCTACTTACTTCCATTCAAGACAATAAGGAAAGGAAAACAGCGTTCATGCGTACGTATGGACTACCGTCTCCATGAACGGTGTTTTTCATTTCATTTATCTATATATTATATATATATATATACTGAATATATATGATATATAAATCATATTTTATATTCTGGGAGTAAGTAAATCATGATATAAGTAATAATAATGTCAAGAACAACAAGTCAAAACACCTACGATAAATGAAACGATTTTACCCAAAACGCTTCTTTAACATGGAATTTACAAAAGAACGGGTAATATAATGTCATAAGTGAACCATATATGATATCATAACAATGAATATGATTATTTAATAAGTTAATGACATTATTTAAATCATTATACAGGAGGTTCGGACACTTACAAAGCAAATCGGACCTAAGGTAAGGGAAATATCACAATCTCATTTTTATCCGAGATTGTTTATTCGTAAGTATTTACTGGGGTGTATTTTATCATCCACATCCATGTTTCATCAATATGTAATATTATTTCCATCCACCTACAATTTTTTAAATCCATTTTTACCCCTCGGTGAGTTTTTAGTAATATGTATGAAAGGGATCTTTTGTCGTTTTTCGTACGAGGTACTTTTTGACTTTTCCGACAAAAGTACGAAGAATGTTTTTTTAACTTATACGGCATGAATGGATTTCTAAAAAAATTATTTCCAAGAAGCATCCTTTACAATTATTCAAGTTTATTTTTAATCAACTTCTTTTATTTTAAAATTGTATGACATGTTAAGAAAGGAAAAGTGTTTTTGAAGTAGAAAGGATATTTTCCTCAAGAATGAAGTTCAAGTATTTTATCAAAATTATTTTCCATCTAAGATAATAAAAGGGTTCTGTTTTTACCCCTATTATTACATGGAGTTGATTATGTAGTGATGGAAACATTTTTATGAATTCCTTTATCTTATATGAATTGTTTTATGATGTCATGTTGTTTAAGAATCCCATTTTTATTACATGGGTTATGCGATGATGTATGATTTATGATTATGTGGCACACATAAGAAAGGATTTATTATAAGATGGGTGGGACCTATATCTCCCTCCAATGCATTGGGTAAAGATTTTATATCTCATGAGATAGACATGGCTGAAATGGTAGGTTATACCGGTTCAGTGAAACAGGACTGAAACGAGGGTTACTCGATTCAGAAAGGGAATTTGTCCACTAAGATAGTCTTGACAATGAGTCTTGAATAACAAGAAATGATTCTCTATGATTATGTGTGTATGCCACAAAGTTTCATGTTTTAAGTTATGATTATTGTGATTACATTTCACTGCCATGATTTACCCCATGTTATGAAATTATGATCTCTTTTGCAGGTTAGGATTTCCAAAAGTTATGTGCTTATGTATATGATGTGATTGATATTTCTTTTGTTTACCCTTACTGAGCATTTGAGCTCACCCTTTTATGTTTTCTTTTCCCCAGGATATAAAGAAAGGTTTTAGGTATAATAAAAAGGAAGATCTTTATGGGAGATGTTGAAGATCTTTCACCAGGATTAGAGGATTATATCCGAGTTTCCAAAGACACTAAACTATTATGGTCCTTGTGTGTGTGTTTTTGTTATGTACTAAGTATTCCGAAAATGTAATGTAATGTCCATGTACGTCAAGATACGGGTCTCTACAGTTGGTATCAGAGGAAAGGTTTAGTCAACCTTTGGAAACTAGGATGCGAAAACGTTAGTGAGATCCCTAGAGATATTTCTAAGGTATGTCTAGGGATGTCCCTAAGGTTAAGTATACATATAGGTTATAGTACTAGAATTACGCTAACGATCATAGAATTAAACCTAAGATGTTATATATTGAAGGTACTCCCCCTTTATTATGTTGTTTTCCCTAGCATGATTTTTGCCTCTCACACTATTCTTTTTTTGGATTTTAGAAAATGGCTGGAAACAAGAAGATTCACGATAATGGAGGATATGATGGACAATGGAATGATATTATTCATAATGAAATGGTATTTGGAAGTCCAAAAATCATTATTATGCCGAATCCGCAATCTCATAATATGATCAATAAAGTAAAATTTGGTAAGTTTCCGGACTCGTCTAATAAGAGAAAGATGGAGTTTCATGATGATCATAGAGGAAAGAAAGTTCAATTTCCCCTATGTAAATCATGTGGGAAGAGGCATCAAGGAGAATGTTTCAAAGGAACTAGAAGATGCTTTGGGTGTGGAAAAGAAGGACACAAAGCAAGTAAGTGCAAAGGAAAATGTTTAGTTAACACCATGGATGAGGATAATGGTATTTCTACGACATCAACAATGGTTAAATGTTTTAAATGTGGAATGTACGGGCATTATGAAAACCAATTCCCAAAGGGAAAGTCTCATGAAGATAATCAGTATGGTCGTATGGAAAGTATTTATGTGGATGATGATGAAGAGACTACAAATGATATGTGAGATGAAAGAATTGTTGAAGCTCGGTCAATGGTTTAAGAATGTAGTGGAATGATTACATGTTTATCATTTGTAATGTTGTATAAGTAATCTCATGGTACTATGGAATAAAGAGACATGTAAGGATTGTTACACTGTTGTCTGATTAATGTTACAAGTATCCCTGAAAGGTTATTCAGATATTTTTGGAATGTAGATGATATGCGCATAATGAAGGGATAAGGAGAAAATGAAATGATTGACAGTATTCATGAGCTCATGATTGATACAAGGACTAAGTGATATCATGGTTTGAGTATAGAGAATTTTGAGGATTTTGGTATGTGAAAAGTGTTAACTTTTAACTGCATTCAAGTTTTCACTATGGTTCAATGGGTATTCAAGAGAATAAATTATTAAGGCCTTTGAATGTTTGGAATGTGACCAACAAAACATATCTTATGATCGACGATGGTGTTAAATCTCTAGTAATCGTTTTCACTATGTTATGAGAGTGGACTGCAGTATTATGGATAAGCCTAAAGATTGGAATGGATTATGTTGGACATAAGTTAGTATTGTTTAAGGATAGAAGTTTTCTCGATATTATTGATGGGATGTTATAGTAATATAGTTTTAGAAAAAGGACAACCTGCAGGACGGGCGATAGCCCATTGCGTCGGACAAGGATGTGGGAATCGAACCCACAACCGAAGTGCGACTGGCCTTTATCGCCTACCACTGGCCTACAGGAAGTCCCTGTTTATTAGAAACTAGTTTTATTATATTAAGCTGTATGACATATGATGTATAAGTCCATTTTAGGAACCATATATGATTAATCTCACTATAGATCGACTTATGTATATAATTTTTTGCTAACCTTTTGTGTGAGACAGATGGAATGACCCGTCATTCTATCACATGATCTGCTAACACTTCACGAATAACAAATTCAACTTCATTTATTTAAGAGATGAAGTGGAAATTGTTAAAGGCACGAACAACAGTGAGGTTGTACCAAAATAAAGTAAGTATTTATTCTAATTCAAATTCTCTAACTTTAGAGAAACGATCTTGAAAACCAAAAATGTTGTCCTAGTGATCTTATACCTGATGAATCAGATGGTACCTTAGATCGTCACAAATTTATGGATTTGTGATTAATGGATTTTCCATAGCCATGTTCTCTACCACTCTCCATCAGAACATGATGGTTAGATTTCTCTTCCATATCCATATTTTCACCTATGTGGAAACCCAGTGATTAGTTTATTTGGGTAATCGTTACATTTCATACTTTAGTTTTTAAAGACAAGTTTTGGTATTCCTTTTTACGATGTGGGTTTCTATTAAAGAAACTTTCGAATAGTAAACCATTTATAACCCCGACGAATTTCGAGGGCGAAATTCATTTTAAGGGGGGGTAGAATGTAACAGCCCGAGATTTTATGAAAAATATTCTTTTTAATTTTATTAATGTCTTGTGTTGTATGCTACACCAAAAGGAGCTTGCACAACACGCATCTTTGACTTTCCTTGCATTACACGCAATCTTAACCTTCCTCGATAGCGTGTGTAGTACGCAATACTGAGTTTCACGAAACAACGATATCCTATTAAAATATTATTAAAACTAGCCATTATGAATAGTAATAACCACTTTTAAAATTTTAGAAATTTTAGCTCTCAAAATGGACTTCATTTTTGGATTCGGAGTATCGAATTTAGCCTAAGGTGAAATTTTGGTACTTTTCGGATAACTTTCATATTCTGATGAATAGTGAAAATTACTAAATTATAATTAAAAACAACTTTTTTAATCGAAATAATTAATTGTGATAAATTATTAATTTGAGTGGTTTTAAAGTATATTTAGAATATATTTTCACAATTTAATACAATGTTGGTCATTGAATGTAATTTCACATTTAAACCAGACATAATCAAGTGTCAATATTTTGATAGATATTGTTTCTTAAAAACACGCTATTTGTTTTAACAGCGAGATTTAATTATAAAATTAATTAATGAAACTTCTATGTTATGAATTTGGTAAAATAGACTTCATTTTTAAATTCGGAATATGAAATATAGCTTAGGATGAAATTTTGGCATTTTTCTGAAAAACATCAATTTTTGATGAATAGTGAAACTACTAAGTGGTAGTTAAAAAAACTGAATTTTTCATAAAACTTAATTTTACCGCTTCTGTGAATGGAATTTCAAAAATCCAAGAGACAAGGTTGATTTCAGTAAGTAAAATGTGGTTCAATGAGATGAAAATAATTTTTGGTGAATAGTAACTTTTTACTTTTTTTACCACAGTTAATAGTAAATAGGGTAACTAAGGGTAAATATGATATTACTATTACCCTAACACATGTCCTAATTCTATTGGATAAGTGAAATTCGATCAAAAACAAACTTAGGAATAAAATATGACCATTTAGGCCCACTTGGATTAGATTAGGACATTTATTATTAATTTATTTAAAGAAGGGTTAAAAGAGTTAAAATCAAAGTTTATTTACTAAAACATTTTTAATATGGGGTTATACATAAGATAAATTAGACTATAAATATTCATTAGAAAGATAAAAATATTTCCTACATAATAGTATTTTATTTATAATTTTTAGACATTAAATAATTTAATTTAATTATGACACAACGATGATGCAGTAATTATCTTATTTATGAAATATTGACATAATTGATGTTATAAACACCAAAATAAATGACTTTTTATGAATCCCACTAATTTTCTAGGTTACTATGATATATTAGTGTTGATTTAATCAACTTGGTTCGAAAATATAATTCTGTTATGACTTTCACAAAAATCATATATCAAATAGTGTCAAAATTGACACAAAATAGTTTTTAAATCAAATATTATATTATTAATTGTTATTGTATTCCTAAAAATCTAAGGTTCGGCCAAATGACTTAGATAAGGATATATATATTAATAATAAACAATTTGGGGTTCTTTTGGCATGTTATAGTAAGTGTATTAACCATATAGTGTAAGAAAACAAAAAGACACGGTAAAAGTTAAATTATTTAACTTAGAGTTAAATCTAATTGATAAGGTTAAAATAATAAACTAAACTTGTCTAAATCATATTGGTTGATAGGATTTCGACCCATCCCCACTTTAGATTCGAAATAAGACCCTTTGGAACCATTATAAACCGATTTTGACTTTAATATAAAATAATATTTTGAGATATTCCTAAGGTGCCCCTCTCCTCCCTTATAAAAGGACACCTCCTCCCCCTCCTCCTCACACCAATTTGAGCACTCAAGATCGGCCAACCCCTGCCCAAATATCTTCTCAACTTCCCTAACAACATCCTAGAGGTTCTGGTCTTCCTCAAAGACCAATTTTAGTGCCCTAAGAGGAGGTCTCAAAGAGGCGCTTCAAAGAAGAGGTAATTACCGTTACCAATTATTTCATCTTTATTTCTTCTTCCACTTCTTCTTATTAGGTTGTTTCATTATGAAGTAATAACATCAGTATCACTCATATACTGATATGTTATTATAATTATGAAACAACCCTATTTCACCATCTATCCATCCTACGGAAAAAGAAATCACCGCGCGTGCGTACGTACGGAATACCGTCTCCACGCCGTGGTGTAATCTATTTTCCACCACCACCTTACATGGATGGGTATAATGGTGTAAATAATAACTATACATAGTTATTACAACATCATATTGATTCTGATATATTGTATAATCCACTCCAATTCAATTCAATATTTATGGAAATGATATCATCGCTCGTGCGTACGTACGGACTACCGTCTCCACGACACGATGAGATTCATTCTCCATGTTAACCATTTAAGAATGATTATAAAGTATATATAAGAAATAATAATGAAATATATGACATTATAAAGCTACTGGATTTATGTATATATATATATATGTATGTCATCTACTTACTTCCATTCAAGACAATAAGGAAAGGAAAACAGCGTTCATGCGTATGTACGGACTACCGTCTCCATGAACGGTGTTTTTCATTTCATTTATCTATCTATTATATATATATATACTGAATATATATGATATATAAATCATATTTTACATTCTGTAAGTAAGTAAATCATGATATAAGTAATAATAATGTCAAGAACAACAAGTCAAAACACCTACGATAAATGAAACGATTTTACCCAAAACGCTTCTTTAACATGGAATTTACAAAAGAACGGGTAATATAATGTCATAAGTGAACCATATATGATATCATAACAATGAATATGATTATGTAATAAGTCAATGACATTATTTAAATCATTATACAGGAGGTTCGGACACTTACAAAGAAAATCGGACCTAAGGTAAGGGAAATATCACAATCTCATTTTTATCCGAGATTGTTTATTCGTAAGTATTTACTGGGGTGTATTTTATCATCCACATTCATGTTTCATCAATATGTAATATTATTTCCATCCACCTACAATTGTTTAAATCCATTTTTACCCCTCGGTGAGTTTTTAGTAATATGTATGAAAGGAATCTTTTGTCGTTTTTCGTACGAGGTACTTTTTGACTTTTCAGACAGAAGTACGAAGAATGTTTTTTTTAACTTATACGGCATGAATGGATTTCTAAAAAAATTATTTCCAAGAAGCTTCCTTTACAAGTATTCAAGTTTATTTGTAATCAACTTCTTTTATTTTAAAATTCTATGACATGTTAAGAAAGGAAAAGTGTTTTTGAAGTAGAAAGGATATTTTCCTCAAGAATGAAGTTCAAGTATTTTATCAAAATTATTTTCCATCTAAGATAATAAAAGGGTTCTGTTTTTACCCCTATTATTACATGGATTTGATTATGTTGTGATGGAAACATTTTTATGAATTCCTTTATCTTATATGAATTGTTTTATGATGTCATGTTGTTTAAGAATCCCATTTTTATTACATGGGTTATGCAATGATGTATGATTTATGATTATGTGGCACACATAAGAAAGGATTCATTATAAGATGGGTGGGACCTATATCTCCCTCCAATGCATTGGGTAAAGATTTTATATCTCATGAGATAGACATGGATGAAATGATAGGTTATACCGGTTCAGTGAAACAGGACTGAAACGAGGGTTACTCGATTCAGAAAGGGACTTTGTCCACTAAGATAGTCTTGACAATGAGTCTTGACTAACAAGAAATGATTCTCTATGATTATGTGTGTATGCCACAAAGTTTCATGTTTTAAGTTAGGATTATTGTGATTACATTTCACTACCATGATTTACCCCATGTTATGAAATTATGATCTCTTTTGCAGGTTAGGATTTCCAAAAGTTATGTGCTTATGTATATGATGTGATTGATATTTCTTTTGTTTACCCTTACTGAGCATTTGAGCTCACCCTTTTATGTTTTATTTTCCCCAGGATATAAAGAAAGGTTTTAGGTATAATAAAAAGGAAGATCTTTATGGGAGATGTTGAAGATCTTTCACCAGGATTAGAGGATTATATTCCGAGTTTCCAAAGACACTAAACTATTACGGTCCTTGTGTGTGTGTTTTTGTTATGTACTAAGTATTCCGCAAATGTAATGTATTGTCCATGTACGTCAAGATACGGGTCTCTACACCGTGAGTATTTGGAGCTTCAGTCCTTATCTCACAACCCATTTATCAATCATACATATATATTTATCATTGGTGTAGAACATCATGTTTATCACCCCGGGAGTATTTGGAGCTTCAGTCCTTGTATCACAACCCATTTATCAATCATACATATATATTTATCGTTGGTGTAGAACAGAATGTCTGACACTCCAAAACCATCCATTAATTAATTCATAAATTAATTAATCGAAACCGTTAATTAATTCACCAACTAATTAACAACATAAAGCACCCATAAAAAGTCAACCCTTAATTAACCATTCATCATCTCAATAGTAAATAATTAATTAACAATTAACTGTTCTTAGAAATCCAAATAAATAATTAACTCAACATTTAATTATCCAAATTCATTAACAAGTTTGAACCCATCCACTCAAACAGTGATTTTTCCAGGACTTTAACAATTTACATGCATGCCATAATCATCACAAAACAAGATGAACAAGCCCATATATTTAGCAACCATATCACACATCATCTCATAATATAGAACAACTCCATCCAAGACAAATTAATGCATGGAAATATAACAAGTATCAAAAAGTAACCTTGGCCACCAGTCACAACAAACAATCAATTCACAATCTTAATTTAATGCATGAAAATTAATTATTTCAAAAATTAATTAATTAAATATTATCTCTTAAACCAATCATAAATTAATTAACCATTTAACATTAAACATGTAATAATTAATCCATCCATTAATTATTACCAATTTCCAATTTATACTTTTGAACATGTGAAATATTCAATATTACAAATCATCATTAAAAGCCACAAATTTTATTACAAATCATGACTTGAAAATTAATTCTACAATTAATCACCCTATTAAACATTCTGCCCATTCAAATCATTTATCTGTTTAATCATATCACTTTAACCAAATTAGCAAAACATGCTTAAAAACCATACAAGTTCAAGCCCTCATTTATCTCACGTGGGCGACATCATTTAATAACTTCAAAAGTGTCATGCATCGACATATCATAATAAAGGAAGCTTACATTCTCAATTTATTTAAAGAAGCTATAATTCTTAAAATAAAGCGTTAGGGATTTGAGACCCTACCTTGGGGTGGCACTATTTTAAATCCATAGCACTTTAATGTACTTGGCAGCAACCAGTCCACAACTGGTCTGTAATCGCACGTTCACAAACCTTTATATATATATATGTGTGTCTGTGTGTGTGTGTGCGCGCGCGCGCATTGCCTACATTGATCAACGAAAATTACATATATTAAACTGGTAACCAGAATCAAAGTTGAAATGAACAACGCACCTCTAACTTGGTACCAGGAACTCATAAAAAAAATAAAAGGCCTTAATATAATCGGTGAAAAACCAAACTGTGGGTTTAGAAACTAACTCGAGCCAACGACAGCAAGACAATTCGAGACCATCCGCCTCGCCCTTGGTGGCAGATGTCAGATTATGGACCAATGAGTCCTGAGTAAACATTCACATATCCTAAAAATAGAGGAACACAATGATCGAATTAAACCAAAACCTTTGTGTTTTTGCTGAGAAAACAAGGTGAGAGAGAGGAGTCAAAAGATCGATGCGAATCACCAGTTATACGCAGACGGACTCACCTTGATGAGGAGAACAAGATTCATGAAGCGTCCGAGGGGAATCGTCACGTGCAAAGTGGAGTCCAGGAGAGGGGTGGTGTACCTCTAGGTATTTCTCGGAGGGGGGCTGCGCTACGGAGGTCACTCGCTGCAGGAGATCTGCCTGGGGGTCGCGCTGCTGCAGGGAGGGTCGCTCGGGGGTTCACATTCCTCTTGGTCGCACTGCGGGAAGGAGCTCACGCTGAGGAGGGAGCTCGAAGGAGGGAGGAAGGGGCCGCATCTTGGGGTGCACTACTGCGTGCATGTTGCACCTTGTTCATAGGGAGGAATAAGAGGGGAATTCGATTCCCTTTATTTTTTTTCTTCAAACCCCTAAATTAATTTCCATTAATAATAGTTGTTATTTAACTCTTAAAACTCAATAATAATACTACTATTAATGAGATAATGATAATAATAAAAGATAATAATTATACTCATTTTATTATTATTATTATTATACACATTAAACACTTATCTAAAAAGTAAAAAACTCCCCAATTAATCCTTCTTAAAGGAAACTGTTCGTTGAGAAAATAAAACTCCCCTGTACTCCTTAATTAAATTAAAATATATTTGAATTTAAAGTAAAAAAAATAATAATTCCTTTCCTATAATTAATAAAATTAGTTTTTCCTTGAATTTAATTAATTAACAAAATAATAATAATAATAATTAAATTATTATTATTATTATTATTATTAAAACATTCATTTTTTTAATTCCACCAAAACTCCCCTATTCATTACTATTATTATTTATAATAATAACATCCATAATGATCAATAATTATGACACTCATAAAACCATAATAATAAAAATATAATTATTATTACTCAAACCTTTGATATAACCAGAAACTCTATTAAATAACCACACTCTTTCATTAAATTCGAAACTACTTATTTAATTAAGTGTTTCATCGAGATACCCAACAACCTCATTAAATTCACCTAAATATTACACCCCATTAAATTAAAATAGAACTTTGACAAACCCCATAATTAAATTGTATTAAAAGAAACAATAAAACACCCATTTTAATTATGCCCAACCTCCCCATTTAAATCCACATTAATTATCCAATTCATTTTTAACCTTCATTTATTATTCTTGTAATAAATGTTTCGTAATTAATTATAAAACTCCATATTGATCATTAAATTATTTTAACATTTATTTAACTAAGAAACCACAAAAATAATAATAACATCATTATTATTATTATTCAAACTTTCATTTACTTAAAAAACCAAACCCCAAATTTATTACAATATCACTAATATGAGAAAAACTCCAACCCATAACCCCTCATTTAATTAAAAGTTTCTTTGAGAAGATCAAAAGGCACATTTAATTCTCATAAATGATACACTCCTTGAACATGAAATTAAAATCTCAAAGTATCAAAATAATTTATGACTCTGCAATAATAACAATGACATTATTATTATTAGCACATTCCTCCATTTAATAAAAAATGGTCCTTTAATAATTCTGAAACTCTTCATTTAAATAAAACGGTTCTTTGATAAACCCAAAATCCATGTCAATACCTTCAACTACAATTTAATTCATTCTTTAACATTCAATAAATTTAACAACCACAATAATAGTAATAATAACTTCATATTATTATTATTATTAAAACATTATTTTAATTAATCCAAAAAACTTATATAGTCATATTTAATTTAAAAAAATAATAATTTATTAAATAAGATAAACTACACAGGTTGGACTGCAACCATGCGCTGCCCATGAAGATCCATTAAAGTTGACTTTTCTGGATCCGGTGCACCCGAGACTCATCGGGACACCCGCGAAAATTTATCGGGTAATTACACAATTATAGAAACGATACCATTAGGTGTTCCAACACTCAGAATAAAATTTTAGAGCTTGATTTAAAAAAAATGCACCATTGATAAATCTAAAAAAAATCGAAAACATTCGTATTTTAACCCTGTTCAAAAACACGGGACTTTAAAATATACCCACCTTAAAAACTTCTCGTCCCCGAGATGCCATTAGGAACCACTACTAAATCAACCGACCTACCAAGGTCATTTATGAAGATTAGTCAAAATATTACAGGACAACTCCGTTATAAAAGCTCGACATCACCTATTGGCATGTTTATCAAAAAATGCAACAATACCCACCTTAGGATTTTCCTTGACGTCTCAAGAAAAGATTAGACGCGCACCAACACGTGTTTTTAGAATACATTAATGCATGTGTGTGACATTACCCAAACCATGATCACCACGTCAAACATTGACCATAAAAATCCATAACATAAACCTATCAGCGTGCCAAAACAACCGAGTCCCCAGAAGTCCTCCTGAGTAGTGGGACATACTTACTTTAATAGCCTAGAACATTCAATGGGTACTACCTACCACGGGTTAGCCCCTTACAAAACATAAACATTGACCCTCTCTCTTGGTCACGCAAAACTGAAATCACAAGGTTCAAAAACCCCTTTTTTTATTTTATGAATTTTAATTAATTCATTTCATCCTTTTAACATTTGAATGAATTTCAGCATACACACAAGTACATCTTCACAATAAGTCACTTGGTTTTCAAAACAAAAACCTACGAAAAAAAGATAGGCTTGTTATCACAAATATCCTCTTTAATCATCATTCAATGTTATTCAAATATATAAAGATAATTTAGCATCTAAATTCCTTTTACAGAAAAGGCGACCTCCGAAGTTCCAATTTATTCTATCTGGGTTCTTCCAAAAGCAACCCAACAATAGTTCATTATAATCAAAACTCAACAGTTTTACATTTGTAACCATTTTCAAACATATTATGGTTGTATAAGGTTCAAACACATGAGTGGACATCTACCAATCGATAAGGCGCCCATACACCTTATCGCTGGAATTTGTCCCCCTTTTATCACAATCAACATTTATTTAACATTTTATCTTTAGAACCCCTTTCACATATCCAAAAAATGTCTAACATGTTAGCATAAGCAGTAACACAAAAACATGCTATAACACAGAAGCATGGCACAACAACAAAACATGCTAATAACTGAAACAATATGGAATATAATCACTCAAGCATGTTAAATCTATTACCAAAACAAGCTATCTAGAGAGGAATGCTAAAGCAGATCAAAACATGGCATTGCACCCAAGGAACACAATCCAAATTAGCAGGCATCCTACTAATGCAACTACATGGCATGTTATATGCATGACATGTGAATATCTAATTGAATAATATGATTCATGTACAAAACTTCCTTTACATATCAAGTCAAGACAATTATTTTTCAAAATTCTCAAAATCAATAAATAACAGAAAATACACCAGTCACTCAAGGTGAAATCATATCAACTGTAACCTCTAATAGTACAAACATCAATTCCCATCCCTGGCCACTCAGTCATTTCCCATACATGAGGTGATCAGTCCCAAGCACGCATATTAACTCAAGTGCCGACACATTCCTAGTCTCCTATCTACAAACCTCAAAAAAAAGACAAAGGAAAAGAAAGAAAACCCAAACCTCTGATACCACTTTGTAACATCCCGACCCGGCTCACCACTAAACCGGAGGCTGGACCGATTACCACATGACCTCAAGAGCACCTCCCCATACTCTAGAGGCCGCCGACTAGCAGCGAGGGTCTAAGGATAGTCAATAACGAGACTATACCCTCATTTTAGTGTTAAAAAATAGACAAAGGAAATAAATAGTGGAAACAGTATAATAAATGATTAAGAAGCGGAAATAATATTTAATAAATCTTGTACAAAACAAATGGCAAACGCCATAGTATACAAATAATGCATGCATGACATGCTAATGATACAAAAGTAGAAAATAGTGAACATAACATCATGCTTTACATTTCAATGCATAATTAAATAAATAATGACTCAAAGCCCCACGAGCGATCTCCTCAAGCATCCCGAGCCTCCGCTCAGTCCTATGCTCCTAACTCCCAAGTAAATGAAAAAAACATAGTCCTGCAACCAAATAGAATCTACTCAGGTACCCAGTGTAATGGAGACATGAGTAGGGTGTGAGATATAAATCCCAGTAGCCCGGGACCACCAGTGTCTCACCCAAACCAAACATTTAATAAATAACTTATAACATGTGAAAGCATGCATAAATTAAGTAAATAGTACAATGTAACTATATAACCAAGTACCTACTTCAGCCCTCAGCTTGTGTCTGAACCTACATTATACATTTTTCGTACAAACTCAATATTCATTACATAATCATTCATCGCTTATTAATTATTCCAATCTTAATAAATTATGAAGGTCTTGAGATTCGGCCTACGCCCAACATCTCTCGTATAAATCACTCACCATAGATGTATCTAAAGACCATCTATGTAATCAAAGTAAAGACTAATTCAAAGCTTGTGCATTGGCTTGGATAACGCATCATAAGTTATTCAATTCAACCTTTTATATACTAAGTCTGAGCCCTCCCACTAAAAGTGGTTCACCCAATTCATAAATAAGTCTGAAACCTTCCTCATAAAAAAATTCACAAAACATCATGTCCCAACAGCCTTCATTAACTATTAACTCATTTCATGCACGAACAATTGGACCCACAGTCCAATGTTAATTAATGGGTGTAGAACATCATGTCTAGAACCCTCGTGAGTGTTTGGAGCATCAGTCCTTGTCTCACAACCCATGGGTATTTGGAGAATCATTCCTTGACCCATAAAATAATATTTTCTTGCAAGATGGGTGTAGAACGCCATGTCTAGCACCTCATGAGTATTTGGAGCTTCAGTCCTTGTCTCACAACCCATTTATCCATCATACATATATATTTATCATTGGTGTAGAACACCATGTCTATCACCCCGTGAGTATTTGGAGCTTCAGTCCTTGTCTCACAACTCATTTATCAATCATACATATATATTTATCGTTGGTGTACAACACCATGTCTGACACTCCAAAACCATCCATTAATTAATTCATAAATTAATTAATCCAAACCGTTAATTAATTCAACAACTAATTAACAACATAAATCGTCCATCAAAAGTCAACCCTTAATTAACCATTCAACATCTCAATAGTAAATAATTAATTAACAATTAATTGTTCTTAGCAATCCAAATAAATAATTAACTCAACATTTAATTATGAAAATTCGTTAACAAGTCTGAACCCGTCCACTCAAACAGTGATTCATCTAGGACTTTAACAATTTACATGCACGTCATAATCATCACAAAACATGCTGAACAAGCCCATTTATTTAGCAACCATCTCATGCATCATCTCATAATATATAACAACCCCATCCAAGAAAAATTAATGCATGGAAATAAAAAAAAGTATCAAAAAGTACCCTTGGACAAATGTCGTAACAAACAATCAATTCACAATCTTAATTTAATGCATGCAAATTAATTAATTCAAAAATTAATTAATTAAATATTATCTCTTAAACCAATAATAAATTAATTAACCATTTAACATTTAATATGTAATAATTAATCCATCCATTAATTATTACCAATTTACAATTTATACTTTTGAACACGTCAAATATTCAATATTCCCAATCATCATTAAAAGCCACACATTTTATTCCAAATCATGACTCGATAATTAATTCTACAATTAATTACCCTATTAAACATTCTGCCCATTCAAATCATTTAACTGTTTAATCATATCACTTTAACAAAATTAGAAAAACATGATTAAAAACAACACAAGTTCAAGGCCTCATTTATCTCACGTGGCCGTCATCATTTAATAACTTCAAAAGTTTCATGCATCAACATATCATAATCAAGGAAACTTACATTCTCAATTTATTTAAAGAAGCTATAATTCTTAAAATAAAGTGTTAAGGACTTGAGACCCTACCTCGGGGTGGCACCATTTTAAATCCGAAGAACTTTAATGTACTTGGCAGCAACCAGTCCACAACTGGTCCGTAATCGCACATGCACAAACCTTTAAATATAAATAAATAAATAAATATATATGTGTGTGTGTGTGCATTGTCTACATTGATCAACGAAAATTAAATATATTAAACTGGTAACCAGAATCAAAGTTGTAATGAACAACACACCTCTCAATTGGTGCCAGGAACTCATAAAATAAATTTAACAGGCCATAATATAATTGGTGGAAAACCAAACCATAGGTTTAGAAACTAACCCGAACCAATGGTGATAAGACAATTCGAGACCATCCTCCTCGACCTTGGTGGCGGATGTCGGACTATGGACCAATGGGTCCTAAGTCAACATTCGCATATCCTAAAAATAGAGGAACGCAATGATCTAATTAATCCCGAACCTTTGGGATTTAGCTGACAAAACAAGGTGAGAGAGAGGAGTCAAAAGATCTATGAGAATCACCAGTTATACGCAAACAGACTCACCTTGACGAGGTGAACAAGATTCGTGAAGAGTCTGAGGGGAATCATCGTGCGCAAAGTGGAGACTGGGAGAGGGGTTGTGCACCTCTAGGTATTGCCCAGAGGGGGGCTGCACCACGGAGGTCGCACGCTACAGGAGATCCGTCCGAGTGTCGCATTGCTGCAGGGAGGGTCGCTCGGGGGTTCGCATTCCTCTTGGTCGCACTGCAAGAAGGATCTCACGCCAAGGAGGTAGCTTGAAGGAGGGAGGAAGGGGCCGCATCATGGGGTGCACTGCTGCGTGCATGTTGCACCTTGTGCGTAGGGAGGAAAAAGAGGGGAATTTGATTCCCTTTATTTTTTTTCAAACCCCTAAATTAATTTCCATTAATAATAGTTATTATTTAACTCTTAAAATACAATAATAATACTACCATTAATGCGATAATAATAATAATAAAAGACAATAATAATAATCATTTTATTATTATTTTTATTATTATACACATTAAACACTTATCTAAAAAGTAAAAAACTCCCCAATTAATTCTTCTTAAAGGAAACGTTTCATTGAGAAAATCAAACTCCCCTTTACTCCTCAATTAAATTAAAATATCTTTGACTTCAAAGTAAAAAAAAATCCTTTCCTACAGTTAATAAAATTCGTTTTCCTTGAATTTAATTAAATAAAATAATAATAATAATAATAATTAAATCATTATTATTATTATTATTATTAAAACATTCATTTTTTTAATTCCAACCAAAACTACCCAATTCATTACTATTATTATTTATAATAATAATATCCATAATGATCAATAATTCTGACACTCGTAAAACCAAAATAATAAAAATATAATTATTATTACTCAAACCTTTGATATAACCAAAACCTCTATTAAATAACCACACTCTTTCAATAAATTCGAAACTGATTATTTAATTAAGCGTTTCATCGAGATACCCAACAACCTCATTAAATTCACCTAAATATTACACCCCATTAAATAAAAACAGAACTTTGAAGAACCCCATATTTAAATTGTATTAAAAGAAACTATAAAACACCCATTTTAATTATGTCCAACCTCCCCATTTAAATCCACATTAATTATCCAATTCATTTTTAACCTTCATTTATTATTCTTGTAATACATGTTTCGTAATTAATTATAAAACTCCATATTGATCATTAAATTCTTTTAACATTTAATTAACTATGTAACCACAAAAATAGTAATAACATCATTATTATTATTATTCAAACATTCATTTATTTAAAAAACCAAACCCCCAATTTATTACAATATCACTAATATGATAAAAAATCCAACCCATAACCCCTCATTTAATTAAAATTTTCTTTGAGAAGCTAAAAATCCACATTTAATTCTCATAAATGATACACTCCTTTAACATGCAATTAAAATCTCAAAGTATCAAAATAATTTTTGACTCTGCAATAATAAAAATGACATTATTATTATTAGCACATTCCTCCATTTAATAAAAAATTGTCCTTTAATAATTTTGAAACTCTACATTTGAATAAAACAGTTCTTTGATAAACCCAAAAGCCACATCAATACCTTCAACTTCCATTTAAATAATTCTTTAACATTCAATAAATTTAACAACCACAATAATAGTAATAATAACGTCATATTATTGTTATTATTAAAACTTTATTTTAATTAATCCAAAACTCTCATATAATCATATTTAATTAAAAAAATAATAATAATTTATTAAATAAGATAAACTGCATAGGTCGGACTGCAACCATGCGCTGCCCATGCAGATCCATTAAAGTGGATTTTTCCGGATCTGGTGCACCAAAGACTCATCGGGACACCCGCTTAAATTTATCGGGTAATTACACAATTCCAGAAATGACAACATTAGGTGTTCCAACACTTAGAATAAAATTCTAGATCTTGGTTTATAAGAAATTAACCATTGATAGATCGAAAAAAATTAAAAAACATTCGTATTTTAACCCATTTCAAAAACACGAGACTTTACATAGCCATTCCATTCCATATAATTCATTAATTTATCTTTGAATTTAGTTAAGACAAACACCAAACATAATTTCTAAAGTTATCAATTAATAAAAAAATACCTATCATTTTAAAATTCTTTAATCATTTCTATATACTCTAATTTAACATTATCAACCCATTTATATTTCATTTATTTCTATCCCCAACCATTTCCATACTAGCAAGATTTCTATTTAAAGCATTTCATAGCTATCAAACATCTATCAGGACAACTCAAAACACTATAAACCCTTCTTATACCGATTACATGTTCCTATAATTTTAGAATATACATACATCCCTATGTAGATAATTCAAAAAATCTATCAACATTTCATATTTTATTCCCCATTTAATTTTCATTCAACACAAATCTTAATTTCACTTTGACTAAACTCCTTGAATTCATTAGATATAATTTAAATGAGTCAAAAGCAGTCAAAAAAATTATTTTTCACTTTTTAAATAATTAAAAACATGTTACAGGACGTTTGGGAAGTTAAAACTGGGGTTTTGATAATTTTTCTCTACCCTTATGTGCACTACATAAGGGTAATGGTGTTTTACCCTTACGTATCTTGATACCTTTACCTGAGCAGAAAAAGTTTGATTTTACCCTTATGAAACCTTTATAAACTTAGAATTACCCTTACATGGGATCGATCTTACCCTTATAAATGTATATGGATTTTTTGGAACCATTACATGAGGAATTAATACCTTTACACAGCATTTAGAAAACTTGGATGTCGCTTACACAATATTCGAAGGATCCTTATGCGATCTTAAAGAATTCCTAAGTACCTTAATACAACTGAGAGATACCCTTATTCAACTCAGAAATTTCCCTTATGTGAATAAGTATAGTGGTGCTTACCATTACACTGGTAAGAACATACCATTACCAAACTCTTTATGCACCCTTACACAATGACTTGTACCATTTCACAGTGGCTGGTACCCTTACAAAACTTTGGAGGTACCCTTATATAGCACTATATACCCTTAAAAAGTACTTAAACCCAAAGGACTACCCTTATAAAACCATTATAATTTCTGGTTCACCCTTATGTAAGGGTATACAATCACCCTTACCCTTATGTAAAATTTAAAAACCACCATTACACTTACGTAACTCCAATTTCATGCATAAGGGTAAATATTAAGTTGAAAATAATAATTTTTTTATTAAAACAAGTTATAAATAATTATGAGAAGGGTTTATTATCATTCCCAAAAAATCCAAAACAATTCCAAAAATATTTAAATCTCTTTCATAAAATTCAAATTAAATTTCATCTAAAAATTTAAAACATTGAAATTACATCCACAATTTGTAAAAAATATTTAAAACTTCATTATTAATTAAAAAATCATTGTGAAAAAACTTCTAAAATTTGTGAAATTTCTCCCTAACCACATAAAACCCCATAATGGAAAAGGGAATATCAAGAATATTCTATACCTTTACAACCTGCTTTCCACACATATATAAAACCTACTTAACATCGTGAATCTAATCAATCTAATTCCACTTACCAAGGATGATCTCACAATTTTTTTTGAATGTATCTCTTTCTATATGAGATTCCTTCACCCCTTAAACTTGTGTAAAAGTCACCCTGAGTGATGCTAAAACTATCTCACCACACTCCTTAGTTATATCCAATTGAATCAGTAATAGAATAATCACTAAATTCTATTTCTATTTCACCTTTTAAAAAACATTCTTACAGTACTTCCAATAAAATATTTTTGTTACAATGTTAACCTTATATAGTGTGTTAATCATTTCAATGTCAGATGACTTCAAACATACTACGCACCTTCTATAGAAAAGGTTCATATCATTTTTAAAAAAATATATCCCAAAATATTATGATAAATTTAAATGAAAAATATCTTGAAAAGTAAATAATGTCTACAATAATTTATATTGTGTACAGCTTTATAGAACTAAAGATCATTTATGTGGTAGTTATTCTCATATGGATTTAACTATCAAGACCCATAATCCACTACTTGATCACCTTGCATCAACACAAAACCTATCCCTATACTCAATTAATTATAATAAACCACACATAAATTAACTAGCTTGAGAAAGATAAATATAAGTGTTTTTTTTCAACCCACTTTATATCTTCTAAAATGATAAATTAGACTGAAAATTCTGCTAGAGTCTCACATGGTTCTCAACAAAGAAAGTAATTGATGTTTCTAACCAAGATTAGTACTAGATAAATATCTTATATTATACCACTAGAACAAGAAAAATAAAAAACTAAAACATATTTTTAGGAACATACCCAGATTTCATAACCAAGATTTTCTCAAGATAAATTTAGTTTCATACCTTATACACCTTGTGTCCCAAAAATTTCACTTAAAAAATAAAAAGTCACATTTTAGAAGATTTTTATACAACTAATTTCCACATAGCATAACTATCAGGATCCTTATATTCTTTATGTGATTCTTATGAGACCAAGAGAACACTGATACTTCTTTAATGAATACCCCTATGAAAAAATCCCATCATATTTCATATATCTTTTTCTTCAAATCTATAAACACCACTAAAGAATTTCTACCTTTAATTAAATCAGAAAAAACTCATTCAATCTATACATTATTTTAAATTTCATATTCGAAACATCCTTATCTCACACTATGAGATGATGATTCCTAAATCATAGATCAATCTTCAAAAACCATTGATCACTTTTAATAGACATTAATTATTAAATGAGATACACACTTCCATAAAAATATATTCTCTTTGAGGTACACAAGTTTGACCTTAAACTCTCCCAGCTCCACTAGATCGATATGATATAAAGGAATAAATATAGGCTCTACTCTTGGAACCATATCAACTATAAAATATATACTTATATTAAGACGGAACTTGAAAAGTATTATAGAAACATTTCTATAAACTGATTGATAATAGAATGGAATAAATGAAACTTTATCCCCTCCACTAATCACAGCACCATACCAAGCACCTATATTATGATGGCACTCAACTTCCTAGGGTTTGGTCCCTCCCAACCTAGTTTCACATATCAGTATTTTATGAATGTATAAAAATAATCTCCTAGATAATTAAATGATACATATCTCTGATAGTAACCCATATCTAAAAACAATAAAACTATTCAATCCAACCCAATTATTACAACAAAATTATTTATATTATAAACTATAAAATTCCATAGATTTCAAAAGATACTCGCAATATTAGATTATGCTGTATATATTTTTAAATGTTCTAAACTATTTAATAGAGTAATATTTAGCAGTAACATTGATGAAAATTAATAAATTCCAAGATCCAAATCATCTATCAAGTGAGTATAAGAAAATTAGTATAATGAAAAATATAAAATAATCCACTAGATATCATTTAAATCACTATGATTGTAAATTAAATAGTTAATGAACCTTCAATATTACATATTGATTCTTATTTATTATCATAAATCTATTTTGAACTTCCTCTATAGCCCTGAGCACCCAATTCCCATGGTTTCCATAATAATGATCTCTGGAATATATGACAACTTATTTCCCTAAACCTCCCAGTTGAACCCTAACTATAGCCCCATATTGACCCTATCCAATGTTCTAGTAAATAATATGTCTATATTGGAATTTTTACAGTATAATATATGGATACATCATGAAAACAAAACTATATATTCCCCATTTTACCATAGATATGTAACTCCGTTCACTCACTCATACAATCCACTAAAATATCCCCTTATATACCATAATGGAAACATATTGGTGGAAATATCCATTTTGAAGGTGGAAAAAATCCTCTATTCCAAGAACCCTCTCATCCAATATATTGAAATGACTATTAAAACCATATATTTTATATTATTGGTGACCCACTACCAAATCCTCCACTAAATAGACCCACTGGATCACTGAATTTCACCTAGTTTATTCTCAATTAGTATCACATTTATCACTACCTCTATATAGGTTAGAATAAAAAAATATCATCTAAGATCATATCATTGGTCTTGTCCCAACCCAGAATAAAAGAGACTTCATGGAACCATATCCACCTAGAGTTAGAATACACCATATTAGGCCTATAAATCTTGAAACATAATGCATCGTAGTCATATATCCCTACTGAAGTTCCATGAACTACTATTAATTCTATATCTTCAACATATTTGGTTATACATTCTCATAAAATAGGTATATAAAACTATACAATTAAGTCCCTTATAATTCTTAGTTTAACCAATACATATTACAAATTTTAGGTTGTTCCCTCTATCATGAATGTTTATAGCCACACCTTCTAGTCATCGATATATTGAACTACTCAAATATATAGTAGTTTCTCTCCATCCACTCCTTTATGTACCGTGGTCCACTATCAATCCTTTAAATAGGTGGGTGCTTCATATTAAACTCTTTAGATTAATCATCTATCATACCATCAACCATAATCAACCTCCTCTCTACTTACTAGACCTCCTCAACAGAAATTATCTTGAGATGCTCATCTATTAAATATTCTTGAACTACCTTATGTAATATGTGTTCTACTTATCCCTCCTATCACTCCTATGAATGATGATAAGGTTGAATATCTCTATAATACCAAGTTATAATTCACAATCAATATCAATTAATATCCAAGAAAACATGACAATCGTAAAATCATGAGCTTTTCACATCATCAAATTAAATTTCATCTGATTCTCATTGTCCATATACTTTTAAATCCATATTCCCATAAAAATCTTATATTATATCATGAAATTATATCATTTCTATGACCCAATACCATTATTAGTGCCTCAATACATTTTTATAACTTTAAACCTTATTATAACATCATACTAAACTCAAGTAAATGAAATCACTACCAATAAATTATATAATAAAGATTTATTTAAATATTACCTATAGTTTAATGAACTTGAGTCATTTTAAATTAGTAGATGATTCCAAAATACTATAAAATAACTCACATGTACTATGATTTTATATTCCAACCATGTTCCACGAACTCATGCACTCTTATTTCCATGGATAATAGAAAAGACATAAATATGAATATCAAAACCCATAAATCTCAAAATCAATCCTTACAATAGCCTGGTAACTAGGAATTCCCATTTAAATATGTTGTCCATACATAACTATAACTTCTATTATAGAATTTAAAATTTCAATCTATAGTCTACCATGATTTAAAAACTAAAAACTAAAATAAAATAGGGATCTTATACCATTTTCTAACATCTGTTGACCTAGAATCCTCAAGTTAGTGTCACTTGAACACCTAAGGCACACGAACCCAAATGTTATAGGCTACCAACTATCAATGAGGGCCTGGTAAGTATCATAAGGATAATATTACCTAGATATCATAAACATATAATAACATAAAATAATACAATAATTAACAACATTATAGTGTAATAAATAATAAATTACTAGATAAATAATACCAAAAGGTAATATAGTTATAACTACATGCTATAAAATACCACACTAGCCACACCAACACACAAACATATCAAATCCATGTAGAAATCCATACTATCCAATCATAAGTAAAATTAATAAAAATAAAAATATATATAAAAAACTGAGGCATGATACTCCCTGTCCATCCAATCCCCTTCTTCAATCCATCTCATCAACAACCTCTGTCTCATACCATATGACCCTTTCCATTACCTGCAATATGAACTGAAAATTCCGCACATCTAGTCGGATGATGTGTAGGGTATAAGTCCACAAACCTAGTAGGATATCTCTACTATACCTTTAATTAATCTCTTTATATATTTTTATACATGTGATATGATGCAATAACACATGCTCAAAATAAAAACCTAAGTTATGTCATAATGAGATAACCAGGAAACCACGACACCAAAATCGACCTACTTTAGTCAATGTTTGAGTAATAATTATTTCTATACCTAAAGAGGTCTTTTAATTTTTGTCCCCTAATAGGTTATCGAATCCTCACCCCAATGGTTTACCTCACACATCAACCCTAATGGTATATATTGAGTATAAAACCCATTGGCCTACTCTTAAACCCACTAGTCACCATGATTATAACACATAGGCCATGAAAACCTAAAAGTTTACCGATGTTGCGAAACAACATGACATCAATTTCACCTCCTCACATGCCAGAGGCTTCCGACTAGCGAAGAGGGTTTTTCAGTACATTATGAGGCTAAACCCTTTATCAAATAACCATACATAATATTGAAAATAAAAAAACCCATAATCCAAAATGTAACAAAATAATATTAAGATTACAATGACAATTCAACTATAACTAAATATATCGCATTCTATAACAAAATTTGAAACTCACAAAAAACTATACAAGTCGCACAACATATATAAAATCTTCTGTTAGGATGATCATATAAAATACAATTTTACAAGAACAAAAATAAATTAATATAACCTAAATACCATCTTCTCATATCTATCAATATAACTCTAACTCATCCACCTATAAAAATGCTATCTTCTAGAACTTTATGCCAAAATAGAGTCTGAATGTCCACATGGGTGCACATGTAATGTGTGAGTACAAAAATATGTATAACACTGAAAATAGTTTTCCTAATATACTCCATTATATATATATATATATGAGATTTTAACAATATAATATAAAAAAATCAACCAATATAATTCCCGTCGCATCACCGAGTTCTAAAACTAGCCACTTAGATGAGTGATCATACCTACTTTGACCAGTGTCGATAATGGCATGAAGTTCCCCATATCCTGATTACATACTAAAAACTAAGTTAGAATATCACTAAACTGTTAATCTCATAATTTATAGTGGTATAACTATGCCAAGTATGGTTATATCTAACTAATAATAAAACTTTAGTAATGCAGAAATTATGCACATATCCAACAAGGTGATCAAATCTATTATAGAATTCCATCACTAGACTCATGATATTTCCACTGATTGAAGGATTAAAATACTAGTAACATATATCACCATGGTATCTCCTCTTTATAGAAATATCAATAAAATAATAATATATATCTATAACAACCCTCACTTTTCATACATTAACACTACATAACTTTTTTGGAATACTTAATACATTACACAAAGAGATTCCCAAAGATCATATTAGTTTAGTGACCTTGGAAACTTGTAACAGAAATATTCTAACTCAGTGAAATATATTAAATGTTTCCCACAAATATCTTTCCCCTAATAATTTATACTTAAAAACCTTCCTATATAACTTGGGGAAGGGACACATGAGAAAGGGGTGATCTCAAATTCCTAGTAAGGGTAAATAAAAGAAATGCATAAGCATATCATGAACATAAGGGTTTGATAATGTGAACAAGATCATTATAATATCATACCTTATATATCAAAGATCATAAATATGAATCATGGCATAAAGATTTGCAGTTCCTAATACATGACTCATAAGGAAATCAAGAGCATAATCTATGAAATAATAAGATAGGAATAATACATGGAATTATATCATACACATAAGAATATAAAAACCCTATGTCAAGGATACCTTCCAAGACCTTCTTAACATGTTTGTCTTGGGCTAACCACCTATGTACCAGCTTTGGGCTTGGGATGCCATCCCATGTACCCTCTTGTTTCAGGCTTGGGATTCCCTCCCATATACCCTCTTATTTTGGGATTGGGATGACCTCCCATATACCCTTTGACCTCATAAAAAATTTATTATTACCCAATTCATTTAAGGGAGATATAGGTCCCACCTATCACATAATTAAAACCATACATATGTTTTCCAAAATAACATAAATCATATCAGAACCTATACAAAAATTGGTTTAATAAACATTTCAACATAACATAACTCATGGAAAATAAAAAAAATTCATAAAATACATGATAACAAAAACCATTCAGAAAAATAATAAGAATTTGATCCTTGCTTCATATCCCTAATAAAACATAAGTAACATCAAATATCATTGTCTTATAGGGAAAATGATCTTGAAATATCCCTTGAAATAATTATCAAGGAAAATAACATTACCAATTTGAAAAATTCATTTTAAATAATAAAACATTTAGAAATAATTTTTCATTGAATATAACCTTGAGAAAATATGAAAAAATATTTGAAAACTATTTTAAACATTATTTAAATGATTTCCTAGAAAATTTATAAAAGATGATTTAAAATACTTTTAAAACATTTTCAGAAAAAAGTATTTTGAAGCAACAAATATTTCCCAACAAAGTGAAAATAAAATTACATGAAACTTATAATATCATGATAATAATGATATTCATGATAAAAAAATTCAAAGGGTAGTATATTCAATTCATAAAAGAATATAAGTTCATAATATAACATGTGTCTCAAAGAAAGAAAATAGAGGAAAAATTACCTTACTGATTTGGTAACTTTTGAACCATAAACCCCATGAAAAAGAGATCATAAAATGGATATGTAAATACCAACAAATTTTGATAATAATAATCATAAAATACATTCATGGGCAGTGTATACACCACAAAAAAGAGTTGTGTATAAGGCATGTGTCCCATTGAAATAAAAGTGAGACAAAAATCCCTTACTACTTGAGTAACATTAAAATTACAAACCATATGAAAGAATAAAATAAATAAAATATTTTAATATCATTAAATAAATTAATTAATGATATAAAATGTCATAGGTTAGTGTATACACTGAACAAAATAAGTGAGTGGTGAATATGGAATGCATCTCACAGAAATAAAAAGTAAGATGAAATTCCCTTACCTTAAGTCTTTATTTACTTCACACATATTAAAAACTCCTATATAATAAATATATGTTTATTATAAATCATAAAATAACAATATTCATATATTTAATACCTTATATGATTTACTTATGACTTTCTATTACTCTTTTAACAATTTCTATGTTAATATAATGTTTCCGGAAACAACCTGTTTGTTTATCGTACATGTTTTGAATTTTTGTTCTTGATACACTTACTTTTATCATGATTTAATTATTTAAATAATTTAAAAAATGACTTATATATGATATATATTCATTATATAAACATTTATAATAATATATAAAATATAAATATATGAAATGGAATAGACCATTTATGGAGAAGGTAGACCGTACATACGCATGAATGTTGCTTCTATTTTCATGTCAGGTTAAAAAATGGAAATAATAAGATATATTATCATTAAATAATAAATTTTATTACATACAAAACATATATATTCAAAAAAATAACACTTATTATCATCCATGAAATATAGGTGAATAATGAATCACATGGCATAGTGGAGATGGTAGGCTATATGTACGCATGATCGACACTATAATTTTCTAAAAATATTAGATGGTAAAAAGGTAGAAATGATATAACCATTAAATAATTATAATTATATCATAAATAAAATATATATTATATAAAAAATAGAGTTTCGATCATAATTCATAGCCATAATAGGTGGTAAAGGAAAAAACGAACAACAATGTTTTGAGAGGCCATAGTTCATCGTACACAAGGATGATATGTTCATTACCAATTAGATGGAAGTGTGTATGAGTGTAGATAGAAAAATTAATATAAAAAATATCTCATTATATTGAGTATAATGAGGTTATTTTATAATAATTAAATAAAAATAATTTAAGGAGTTCATGGAATAAATAAAATAAAATGTTCGTTGATGAATGTTACCTCTTTTTTGGGTATCTCTTTTTTATTTTCACAAAAGGACACCTTTGGTTGTATTTATGAATGATGTAAGGATTATATTATTAAGCTAATAAATTTGGTACGATAATTGGGTATATTATTTCTAATAAAAAGTATTTTAGAGGTGTGAATAAAAGATAAGGAGAGGTTCCCTTTTATAAGAGAGGGGAGGGGCACTCTTGGAATCTTTTAAAAGTTTAAAATAATATAAATTAATTTTTAATTTTAATTGACTGAAAAGTTAGTTATGTATAATATAATATGATTATATATCTAAATCCTACCAAACAATAATTTTTAGACATGTTTAGGACATATTATTACCCTTATATTTTGGCTTTAAACCTTAATTAATCCCTTTAACTCTTACCATGACAACATGTGTTTTTACTATTTTTGGGTTAATATAGTTATTATTTAATGAAAAAACCATAAATAATTAATTTATAAAATTTTATAACTTATAAAAATTATTTGGATGAATATTATATTTGTATAAATTTTATATCATTTAATAAAATATTATTTATTTTAAAATACCGAGAATGTCAATTTTGACACTATTCATTACTTGACTTTTTAAAAATATCATAACCGCATGATATATTCAAATAAAATAATTTAAATTATCCCTAAAATGTAAAATTAATCCATATTTTTTTTTGGATAATATTAATTATATCAAATTATATTTATTTTAATTTTTTTAATATCATTTATTTAATTCTTCCATTAATTAAACAATTCCACCATCATCATTAGTCACAATTTAAGGTAATTATATTATCAATAAAAATTATAAATAAATTACGATGATGTATAAGAAATTTTATATTTAAAATTAATATTTATATTCTAATTTATCTTCTTTATAACCCTATATTAAAAAAGATATAGTTATTGAAAATATGAGTATGACATGTTTAACTTTTCTTTAAATAAAATATAATAAATATATTTCTCTTCTCTAAGTGGAATAATAAGGTTATAATTTTTGAATAAGGATGATTTTGGTCGAAAAATATACATCCAATAAAATTAGGAGAAATTTTAGGGTAATTTTAAAATATTTATAATATTTTTTAGCTTTAACTACCCGATTTATCCTTAACTATGGTAAATAAAAAAGTACTAAATCTACTATTCATAATAACTAAAAAATTAAGTTTATTATATTATAATATAAATAACATAATTATTACAACCATTTATTTTTTTAATTCAATTAACAGAAGCACAAAATATATGTTTAATGCTAATCCTACAGATATGGTAAGGAAGTGGACTTTTAAAGTAAAAAATATTCAAAAGTTCAAAAAAAATTATTTCAAATTTCAATGTGAAATTGATTACAATGACCTAAAGTGGATGCAGTGATAAAATTATAATCTAATTATACTTTAAAAATGATAAAAAATATAATTTAACACTATAAATTATTTTCATGAAAAAAGTTTTCAAATAAAAATTGCAATTTTTTACTATTCATAAAAAAATGAATCTTATTAGAAAAATTTCAAATATTCAACAAAAGTAAATGTTGATACTCATCATTCAAATAATAAATTTTAATTTTCACATAAAAATTCTAGAAGGGTCAAAAATTAGATTTACAATGGGTTCTCCATTAAAAGGCGATAAAATTACCCTTTTGAAAAAATATAGGGTTTAATACGTAAAAGTGGATTTTTTTCTTATCTTATGAATATAAAATATATTATATGAATATAAAAAATATTTTATTTAATATATAAAATATAAATTTCATTAATACCATTCACTAATTGTAATTATTTTAATTTATTAAGAAAAAACAACTTTGGGAGCTTAAAAATAAAACTATTTCCTTTATAATCGATTATTATATATTTTCATTTCTAATTAATTGGTAACTAATTAATTCATATTATAAAACTTATATTTTCATAATTTATTAAATAAAATTTATAACCACTAATTTAAAGACAAGTTTATATCTTATTATATTAAATAATAACATTTTAATAATATACTATTGTACGGTAAAACTCGGACTTGCGTTTAATGTAAGATATCAAAAGTACTAGGTGTTGTGTGTAACCAAAGAAAATAATAGTGTTTCTTATTTCTCAAGATAATATAAGTGTTTCATGTAGAACAATATAAAATTGGTGCTTCATATAAAGTAATCCAAATATAGTGTTTTTTGTTTAACGAAATCTATATTCAGTATTTTTGTAAAATGAAAAATATTGAAAAGATGAAATTAACTCAAAAAATATTTCATAAAATATCAAGGTGTTAAAATATCCCAACTAGATCCTATATTAATAAATTACATAATATATTTGTCATATCTTACCCCAATATATCTCTACTTGACAAAAGTCATAATATACTAGTCACCGCTTTCACCAAAATCTCCCTATTAATAATTGGTATAATATTATGGTCAAATATTTTCCCAGGAGCTCCCCTAATGATAGTAAGTACAAAATTACCACCAATTCCCTATGGAGAAATTATTATTATACATCACCACAAGAAACTATCATTGTAATAGATTAATAAAAAGGTACTTTTCTTCTAAACTAGCTCTTTGCTAAAATTATTATATTTAAAATTTTTGTACCCTAAACATCAACATAGAGCTCAAACATACTAAGATTAGTGTATAACCTTAAATTACTATCTCAATTATAATACAAAAATCTAGGCCACTAATAATAATTTCCAAATATCAAGGATATGTTATAGAACTAATCTTGACTTATGCTTCAACCTCCTACCCATAATAGGTTCTATTTAAAATAATCAAGATGAACCTTGGATTAATCATATAATTAAAGTCCAATTATGATTAAAATTTCAAACAATTACATAATATTTATGGATCGATACTATCCCTTTAACATACTTAATCCCCCTAGGAAAAACCCTTACTGAGAAACTACTAACCAATTCCATGCTCGATAGTTCTCACTCAAGGAAGCATGAGTTCAAAAAATGCCTCTCACAAGTATCTCAATCAATAATAGGAGTCACACCTCTATGTAAAATCAATTTAATAAAATATGAAAACCTAAGCACTCCCATTTAACTAATGAAACCTAAACAACTAAATAGAGTGTCAAACATAATTCATCGAACCACATAATGACTCTAAAGTCTACACTCAAGGCTTGACACTCCAAAGGGTTCCATTTATAACTATGTTCAATTCCATCACATTTATTTTTCCATTATATTTAACTAAAATCAAGATGCACAATGTGTGACACATTTATCATAATCCTAGAAAGCCTCACTTATACTCTTAAGGATACCCAAAGGCAATCAGTTAAATAACTAGTCCATATATCTCGTGATCCAAATCCCATAAATATAAAACACAATCAAACACATATACAATGATGGAAAATTATAGGGACCATAAATATTATAGTAGATGAATATTTCTATCTAATATTGTTGAGTAATTCAGCCTCAATAATTAGAAATACCTAAAGTTAATAAAGAATAAAAAAAATTATATATTTAAAAGGTATCATAAAAAAATAGAGTGAGAACGCAAAAATCTTGAATCAATAGAGGTTAACTTTTCCAATAGATGATCAACAAAATTAATATAAATTGATTCCATAAAAAATTAAGGGAGATAGATCCAAAACATAGGAAATGTAATGAGGAAAAGGTTTTATGTGTGAGCCACTAGAGGGAGGAAGAAGAATTATTAAATGGGGTTTTAAGAACCAAAATAAACAAAAATCCCCTCATTAAATGGGGGATGGTGGTCTCATCAGAAGTTTGGTGACCCCACATGAAACTCTCAGACCCTAATTGGTGGTTGTGTGTGTGTGTGTGGGGGGGGGGGTAATAATACCTTCCAAGGCTATTGAATGGCCGGTGGCTTCTCAATAGTCTATTGGTGTCCAATCGTTTCCTTGTAATTTTTTCCACTGAGACTATTTCCTTTTATTAATATTGAGTATCTTCCACCCACTTTAATATCTATAATACGTAAAAATACATATGAATTAACCAATTTTAAATTAAATTAATACCTCAGTGCATGTGATTAATTCCAAACTTATACTACCAATAGGATCACATAGACACACTTGAGAGGGAGGGGTGAATCAAGTTTGGTCAATATATTTTTCTAAAAACCAATTATACTTTGAAACCTGTAAACACTCTTTGATTTTTAAACTCTTTTTCCTATTATAATGTAAATAAATCTCTTTTAATTTACCCTCACATACACCTATATACATTTTAGATACTAAAAGTAATGTTATAATAAGTATTTTTACATGGTTTAACCCTAAGATAGAAAATTAACTTCTTACCAAGTTCAAATTCTATTCAGAGATGAATTCTTCACTAATAATTTTTTTATCAATTATAATCATTTGTATAGGGATTATCCTAAAACTAGTATTTCCACATTACATAGTTAAGTGATCACCATATTACATAGGTGAATTTCATACACTGTATTATATTAGTGGAGGGATCTTTATACTGCATCCTAATATCTTCAAAATAGAATTGAACTAACTGGTATTCTTAGCATCCTTCATCCAATTAAAGTTAATCGATAATATATCTTGGGATTACACTTCACCCATAAATTTTATTTTATTCCTTCATCAAAGAGTGTGTTTTACTTCTTTAATTTATTAAATAAATTCCCATGAAACTCAGACTCTGTTCTTTTCTATCCAATAGGCTTAGCTTCACCCTCTTTAAACTAAAATTATTGAATGTGCACTTAAGACACATAAAAAAGGTTATATAAACCTATAAAAAAATAAATCATGGAATTTTCACCTTTTTATATTTCCATTAGATGTATTTTTATAGAAACATATCATTAAATAATAATTTTTATCACTTCCATCTTAGAAATTCAATATATTTCCTTATCATTCTAGAATAACAAACCATTTTAAATATTTTATCACTGGAAAACACATCACATGAATCTTATGATTTTGTTCTTACATTTCATGATTTAGTGGAATCAATAAATATATTAATTTAGGCTGAAAATAAATATCTAAATATCACCCTACCTCAATATTATTCTCACTCAAATAGCTTGGTTCCCAATGATATAGTCCTTGAAGAACAACCCAAGCATTAAAATATTTTCATCTACGTTATTCTTGAAAACCCATGAGGTTTATCAAGAAGATAATCCACTTGATTTTAATCAGAATAGGAATAAATCATGTCTAACAAAGAATCATGATTATTTGAACACAAGTCATAGATTCAATATATTTAAATATCTATTTCATCAGAATTATAAATTATGAAACCTCTACATTTAAATTTGTTAAATATATCTAAATTTTCCTTATTTTTTGATCATATTCTATAAAGATTAAAGACCATCACTAACAATTTCAAATCATTAATCATGAACCCTTATAAGTGTTTTTGATGTCTAATACCCTGAAAAATAGCTTTTTAATCATCAAATTGATTTCATTATTTAGATATAAAATATGGAAACTTAATATTTAAGTCTGAATAAATCTAAAATTTCACCGAGTTTTAATGGTTAGATAACATTGAAATTATGTTTATATAGGTTTATGCCTACATAGATTAATCTTATATTGAAAAATGTTCATACATAAAAAGGTTTATATGATGTATATACTGAGGTATACTGATGGTTACACAAGTATTGATGATTTTTATTTAGCTCATGGAATGATATTACACAAACAAGGATTCATACCTATGTAGCTAGATGATGATTATGTAGAAGAATAATGATGATTATTGAATCATGTATAATACTTACACATGAATTTTTTTCTATTATTCCACTCAACCATACTATATGATGGCTACAAAACCAATGGAATGATGCATATGAAACACCGAGATATGATGCTTATATAGATTTGGAGTTTGTAAAAATTTATTATAAACTCAAAATAACATATTTCTTGAAATGAAATCTGAGCCAATTAAAATCCTATCATTACATCACATATATTCTCAAAAAATTATCAAATAGTTATTAAAATAAATATTCACCATACTTTATACTTAGAAACCTGAGGAGAGATTCTCAAACTTTTAAGATAGATTCTCTTCAAAATTTGAACCTATTTTTCAATTGTTTTTCATAGTTTTGCAAGTTATGTAGCATGGTTTAGTGCAACGAACATATAAATTGCTTTATAAATTTTGTTGAAAATCATTCTTCCATAATTATAGTACATATCATATATATACAAAATTGACCAATAATAATTACATGGAATGAGTTTCTCACATTGGAACAAACTCCTACAACTTAATTACCTATAATAATTTGGAAAACAACTCTTTATTATCCTTTAAAAAACATTTAATTTATTCATATTTTCAAAAAATACAATTAAAACTTCTTTAAATACATGGGAAATTCATTATACCCCTTTTAATGTATTGTAAATACCATTTTATTTTCAAAGTTAATACCATTTATTTCGCCCCATTATTAATAATAAATACAAAGGTTGGGATGTTTTTCTCCCTAATTAACATTATAGGGAAACCTTAAAAAATTATTCTACAATTTATTGATATTATAACTCTAAGGGGAGGTTTTATTATCTCTAACCAACCCTACTATAATTAAGAAACTCCTATTATCCCCATGTGTACATCCACATTCCAATTTTTCAATTATTTCCACGAGAAAATGGAGGCACAACTTCTTCTTAGTAATGTTCCATAAATTGATCAACTGTAAGTATATGTGGGATAAACCTTTTTAAAAAATAATATTTATTAGTTTAGACAAAAAAAATATTCATAAACATTCCTAAATGTGATACCAACCATAACATTCCTTTTATTGGGACTATCCAAAATTTATTTTCAAAAGGTTTCATAAGCCCACACTCACTTGAACACATACACCAAAATATCTCAAGTGAGATGTTATTTATTACCCATTTGTTTAGATAATCACTCCGCCTTGATAAAAATAATGTAGATGAGTTAAAAAATAAGGGAATATCAAAGATCGTACCAGATCCTTCAATTCTAAAGGGGTTATCTAGATTTATATATTCAACAGAATTAGATAACTTTGGAAGCTTTATACTAATTTTTGAAATATCCCCTCAAGGTATGGTCTCTATACTTATTCAAATTTAATTCCAAACTTTAAAACAAAAAAAATTATATTTGGAATAAATTTGATCATCAATAGCTCCTCAAATTGACTAGAAGGGCTAAGATAAATTTCTCAACCCAATGACTCCTTTATTTGATGGTCTAAATTTTATATACCTCAACATGATTGATCTATTTTTTAATTTACAATTATTAACTTCACATGGTATAATGAACTTATTTAATTTATCTTTATTTATAGCTAAAATAAGATTCTATATTTGGAAAATAAATAACTTGGATTCTTTTATTCTTACTCCAAATTCCTAGTATCTTATAACTATTCAGGCCTTATGGCTAACAAATCCTTAGGATCATGATAAACCCTCTTCATGTGTGGTGAATACTTATTTGTAGTATATTTTTTGATAATAAGAGTAATTGTTAATTTACATTTGTTCTTCAATTTACCATGATAAATAGATATACAGTTTGTAGCATTATTTATAGAATGTTGAAACCTTCCACACACTTCTTTATCAACCTTAGAGCTACCCATTGTGGGTAACCTCTCAACCTCTTCATAAGGAGTGTTAACAACTAATCCAATCCTAAAATATATCTTTTAGATGGATTATTTTCTTGATTCTTTCCTACTCCCTTTTTATTTAACATTCATGATGATCTTGAAATGGTCACTTTTTACCAATAGGATGCATATCATTTTGAGCACTCTTCATTGAATTCTTGGGAGGATTTAATTGAACTTTATTCTTTGGTTTCTTTCCCAAGTTACACTTTAAATTTTTATCCATATATATTTTTTTCTATCGAGGTATTATTTTCTCATCAGTATAGGAGTTATATTGGGTGGGTGTATACAAAAAATATTCATAAAAGTGGATCACTTTATTTCAATTCTCATATAAGTTATTTAAATTTTAAAATATGTTTTGAATGGATAGATTCATATTCATTTGTGAAGTCTAGTTTTTTACACTAGGTTTTATCCTATCAAAAACATTACTCCCTTTGAATTAGAGATTCTATAAGTTGTTTATACTAACATTTTGTGCCATAATACATAGATCTATTCCCAAATATCCAACAACAACAAAATACCCCAATCAATCAGTTTTTTTCTCTTTAGGTGTAATCTATCTTTTTATTCTATATTTTATGCCTCAATGTTTATGAGCTTTTATGCAAATATTTTGGTCTTGGATTGGGGAGATTATATTCATATACTTTCTCACAAACACCTTTTATCTATTGGTGGGTTTTAAATTATTTTTATCTTTCCATATTTGTACATTTTTTGATTTGAAATCTACATTACAACTGAAAAAATTTATTACAAGTGGATTCAAATGGGTTCTTGGATGGGTTTTTATATGATATTGAGGCAGAAGATTCTCAAAATGATCTCAATATATTTGAGAAAAAAATTTGGATTCATATTTTATTTATGAATAATTTATGAACATTGTGTTACTTCACACTTTTTCTCAACATACTATGAATTTTTAGCATGGGTGGTTTCCATATCTCTCACCTTTACTTATAATTTCAAAATTTTAAATCGAGTATGTAATTTTGGAATTTAAGTGTTTTTACCCTTACTTTATAATCTCTATTAAACTTCTTTAAGTAATCCTTATTATTTCAATTTTCATATGTTTTTAAAACTCTTTCATCCCATTTCCCTGATTTCAATTTGAGTAGTTTTTACATCCAATGAGAGTATGAAATTTTTCAATAGAATTGATAACTTCCATTATAAAAATTTCAAACAATTTATTCTCTAATAATTCTCTTTTTAATTATTCATCAACCACTGAAATTATTTCATTTCAAAGTGAGATATTTTATTCAATGAATTTCTATAGATTTGCGAGAGTTTTGTAACAACTCATCTTATTTGATAATGATTATTCTATTGTATCACTCTCTACTTATATCTATTAATTATCATCATGAAGTGCCTTTATTAATATGAATATATAGGTAACATTTTTTATTGGGTTATTTTTCAATTAATCTTTATCTTCAACATAGATATATTTTAAAAAATAAATGGAATAATTATCATAACCTTAAATTTAATCATTAGAGGAATAATAATAAACAAATTCAATTGATAATACTTTACCATTTTGATTACCGTCAACTAATAGTTATCCCTAATCCTTTATTGAACTTTTTCTAATCTTATTTTATTTATTCTTCTTCCTAATTTTTAAATACCAAGATTAAATATAAAAAACTATTTTAACAAGGATGTAATCTAATTTCTTATCTAAAACACTTAAAAATAAATTCTACACAATATGTAATATTTTAAAAACAACGTTATGATCATTTATACACAACTGATAGGGGGAGGGGGTGAATCAGGTGATATTAATATCTTTCTTCAAAAAACCAATTATACTTTGAAATATTTAAACCCCCTTTGGTTTTTTTAACTTCCATCACATATTAGTATATAAATTAATATCTTGTAATTTACCCTGATATAAACCTATATATAATGAAGATATTGAAATTAAAGTTTCCATATGTGTTTTTATAAGGTTAAAACCTAATATAGGAAAACTACTCCTTGATGTGTTAAACTCTTGTTGAGACATTGATTCCCCACTAATAATATTTTTACGAATTATAGTGGGTTGTATAGGGATTATACTAAAAAAATTATTTCTATATAACATAGGAAAGTGATCACTATATTATACAGGTTAATTATCTCCATTATTTTACCCAAGTAAAGGAATATTCTTATTGCTTCTTATAGTCTTGAAACTAGAATCACACCAACAAGTATTCTCAGATTCCTTCCTCATCTTAAAGTAGATTGATAGGATATCTAGGGATGAATCTTTACTCAAAAATATAATCAACTTCCTCAATCACAGAGTGTCGTATAATACATGAATTTCTTCAATAAATTATCAAAAAAGTCAACATATGTTTTTTTCTAAACTTTCCAATTTATTTTTAATTTTATTGATATCTCTATAAAGTCATTGTCCTCAAGATCATTTCCCCAAAATATATTACCTAAAAATTATACAAGTCAATGCACAACTCTAATATTTTTCCTTATAATTAAACACACTAAAAGCTTCACTCTATATCTTTCTCACTATCCTTTTATTTTTTTATTTTTCCATTATTGTATCTAATCAAGAGTATACATTAGAACACTGAAATTATAATCCTCTTTGAAACCCAGTTGGTTTCTCCTTTAGTACATTCTTTATAACTCTTTATCATTACTCACTAAAATATAAAATAGATATTCATCTTCATCCTCTTTCAAGATCCTAAGTTCTCTTAGCTTATCACTTTATTATTATTTGAGAGGATATTCTTCACTTAAAGCCTCTCAGTTCCATCACTACAAAGTAACAAAAACTTATTAACTTTTCTTAAATTTATTAATTTCTAAATTCTACTTTTTCTATATAGGTGGATTCATTAAATTGTGATTCATTTTACATATACTTGAAATGTTTTTATACAGGTTGTCTTGAACCTTACAAGGGAACTTATTATATGAGTAAACCCATTTTTCAAACATGATACTCCTTAAAAATTACCTCATTTTTCAAATTAATATACACAATGTGTTGTAAGAAAAATTATATAATTTTACTTTATTTTATTTTCCTTACCATTTTTTTAAAACTTGACCCAACTTATCTTATCCTTCATATCCAACAAGATTGGATTCACACTACTGAAACTCAAGATAAAAATATTAAACATAAAAAACATAAAAAAAGGATATATGGACACAAAAAAATAATTTATTTTTCTCATTTTAAATATTACATAATATGTATTTCCAGAGAAACATTTATTTTAATCACATTTTTTATCACTTCCATCTCATACCTTTCTTCTTTTTTCCTTCTCATACTAGAATCATAAATAATTTGTGATATTTTATAACTAGGAATCAAAATTCACTTATATTATGATTTTATTCTTTCATTTATAGATTTAGTTAAATCTAGAAATCCATTATTTTAGGCTAAAAATAAACATATTATGTTTATCATGCCTCAATCCTCTTCCCACTCAAATATTTCAGTTTATAATGATTTAGTACATGATGAATAACCCAAGATTAGATATGTTTTCATCTGTATTATACTTGAAAATCCATGAGGGTTATCAATAATCTCATACAAATAATTTTAGTCAGAATAATATTGATTAATAGATAAAAAGCATCATGATTATTTGAACATGAGTCCCAACTTCAAAATCTTCATATATCCATTTCATTATAATTATAAATTCTTGAACCTCATTATTTTGGACTTTGAATATTATCTCAATTTTACTTCTTAATTTGATATTTATATCCAAGGCTTGGTGATTAGATATCAAAATTTTCAGGTTGGAATAAAAAACCCTTCAAGGTGTTTATAATGTTGAATACTATGAAAAAATATTTGGCATTATCACATTAATTTAATTCTTTAGATATTAGAACTAGAAACTTAATATTTAAGACTATAGAAATCAAAAATTTAACTATGTATTGATGGTTTCAAAACATTGAAATTATGTTTAAATAAGTTAATTCTTATGATAATGATGCTTACACAACTAGAGATTCTTTCCCATATAGATTTTAATGATTAATACATATAGGTTTACTGATAGTCACACAAGTCTGGATAATGGGTACATAGATCAGGGAATGATATTTTTATAGAAAAGGATTCATACTTACACATATAAATTATTCTTACATATATACATAGTGATGCTTATGTACGAATTGATTATTATTACATAAGGCAAAAAAAATTTCCACTCAGCTATAATAGATAATGGTTATTTACCTAAGAGAATAATGCTTATGCAATACAATGAGGTGGTGCTTACGTAGATATAGACTTTGTTAAATTTCATCTTGAGCTAAAAATTTCAGATATATTTATATTAAATCTAATATACATAAAATATTATCAGACCTTCACCAATATTCTCCTAACTTCTTATAAGATTTATTAAAATCAATATTCAGTAACCTTCATACTTGGTAATTGATGGATAAGATCTCCAACTTTTGGACTAGATTATTTTCAATATTTGAACCCATTTTACAGTTTTTATTCAAAACTATAAAGGTTGTGTAGTAGGTTTATTTGAAACCATCATGTTTATTCCTTTGTAAATTTTGATGAAAAGTATTCTTACACTCTTTTAACACTTGTCATAGCAATGGAAACTAGATAAAAAATCATCACATGAAATGGGTTTCTCACCATGTAACCAACTCCTCCAACTTCATTACCCACAATACATGGGTAGTTACATATTCCTTCTCCTTTAGAACATTTTTTATATATTCATATTGAAAATAAATTAAACTTAATATTATTTAAATCAAATAAAACTTCACCAAATTCTTCCTGTATATATTCTTATCCTTGAGACGAATCACCAAGCTTATATAACCATATTATAAATGAAATACCCATATTTAAACCATATGATCCGACCTTATAGTGACCCAGGCTTAACATATATGAATATTACATCATTTTAGATGAATATTCAACACATTAAACAAATACATACTTGGGGACCATAATGGTTTTGATCCCTGTAATTTTGGAAACAAATTCTTTTATCATGGAGAAAGATATTAAACACCTCACTTAAATAACTTCTATTTTAATACTCACGCTTGAAAACTTTCTTCATAACTTGGGGAAAGAAAACATGAGAAAGGGGTGAGATCAGATGCTCAATAAGGGAAAACAAGGGAGATATGTAAGAATAACATGAGAATAACAGTATTATAATATGATCATATCATTATAAGACCATACCATGGATATAGAGGATCATAAACATGAATCATAGAATAAATATTTTCAGTTCATAAGACATGAATCATATGGAAATCAAAGAACATGAGTCATGAGATCATAAGTTGGCATATGGTATAGACTTGTGGCATGAAAATAATCTTATGACATTGTGAACATGTGAAAATAGAAATAGGTTTAATCATTAAGTTAAGGACACATAATTAGGATTTCACATAAACTTATGGACATGTAACCAGGTCCACAATTAACATTGTGCACATATAATCAGATTCATGCAAAAAAAATCATTCCCTAGAAGTAAAGGATCATTTCCAAAACTTACTCGAGAACATCATGGGGACTACACCTACTAGATGGGACACACCACCATCCCCATTCACAGTTATTTCCTTATAATGGATTGGGTTCCCCCATCTTCCCATAGTGGATCAGGTTTCCCTTTCTTCCCATAGTGGATTAGGTTTCCCCTTCATCCCATAGTCGATCAAGCCCGTTGAATTATCTACCATCATTATATCATGAGATATAAAACTTTACCGCATGAATTAGAGGGAGATACAACTCCCACCCATAATGTAAGATATAACAGGCACACCATATGCTATCTAGGACACCCCATTGTAAAAGATGTAATAGGCTTACCCGACGCTATCTGGGCTACCCAATTGTATAATATGCAACAGGAATACCTGACGCTATCTCAGCCACCCCATAGTATAATCCATTTCCATGAACCATAACATGAATAAAGTACAAATATATTTAATATCATCATAAAAAAACTTTAAAACAATTATTATTTAATAACTTTATAGACCCATGTAAATGAAATGGGTTTCGTATAGATCTCACTGAAAGGTGATCAACCCATGGAAATGAAAAGGGATCTATAAAACTTATACCATAAAAACATAAACCATTCATATAAATAACATTAATGGTATACTTGGATCATATACCTAGTAATACATAAACTATATCAAATTATGTTATCTTAGATGGATAAGGATATTTAATGATCACTTAGAACACAAATTTTCATTGAAAATAACTTTTTAAAACATATAAAATTTTCAAAATTATTTTCATTAAAAACCACTTTGAAAACATATAAATGAACAATTAAAAATCATTTAAATTTTTCATAACAAAAATTTAATTTTTTCTTTGAAATATTTCTTTTAAAACGTAATTTTTTTAAAACATTTCTCCTTTGAAAATAACCTTGAAAACATATAAATAATGATTAAAAGCATTTTAAAAAAATTTTACTTAAAAATTTATAAAATAATTTTGAAATAAATGAAGAAACATTTTAGACATAAATAATTTTAAAAACCTTCTTAGAAAGCATGGTTTATAAATAACAAAGATTTCCGACTGATGAGAGAGATAAAGTCGAATTTTCTTAAAAACACTTTATTAATTATATTAAGAAGCAAAAACTAGAAAAATGGCACCAATACATGAAGATTTCATTAATAACCATAGGATGATAAAATTAATAAGTGTTCTTGATTGATGGTTAATAATATTTCATCAATGGTAGAATAATAAACAAATCCCGATAAATGATGAGAATATAGAAATAAACTATTACAACTTTGGTAACTTTGACTGATAATCCACTTGAGTGAATAACATTACATAAATATTAAAATATATTTAAATAAGGAGACTCTTTATATAACATTTTAATGGTTGTATATACACCTCATAGAAAAATATAGGTTCATAACATGACATGTATCTCAAAGAAGGAAAATTGAGACAAACATTACTTTAATATTTTGGTAATTTTGAACCGTAAACCCCATGAATGAAATATCATAAAATGGATATGTAAATAAAAATAAATTTAAGTATAATAATCATATATTGAATCGATGGGAAGTATATAAATCACACAAAATAAATTAGTGGTGAATAAAGTATAAGTCTCACAAAAATAAAAGCGAGACAAGAAAACTCTTACCTTAAGTCTTGAGTTTCTTTATACACAATCAAAACTCATGTTTAATAAATACATGTTTATTTTAAATGTACCATAAAACCATATTATTATATATAATTCCATCAATGATTTTATTATGACTTTATATTACCTATTTATTAGCAATTCCATGTTAATGTTACATTTTAGGAAATATCCTCTTTTTTTTTTGTATATGTTTTGACTTGTTATTCTTGATTCTCTTACTTAGATATTGATTTAATTATTTATAGAATGTAAAAATGATATAAATATCCTATAAATTTATTATATTAATATTTATAATAATATATAAAAGGTAGAAATATGAAATGGAATACACCATTCATAAATACAGTAGGCCGTACGTATGCATGAACACTGTTTCTATTTTCATATCATATTAGAAGGAAAAAAGTAAATGAAACACACAAAAAAACTCACACACACACACACATATATATATTATAATTAAAGTAGAATTATTATTTCTTACATATAATATACATTTAATAAACCCATCTTTAATACATTCTATGCAAAGTGTGAACGAATCACATCCCTTTAAGGAGGTGGTAGTCCACACGTCCACAAACGAAGTTATCGTATTTAGAAAAAATGGAAACAATAATGATATGTTTTATATATTAATTAAATAATAATAAAGAAATAATAAATATCATATATATAATTAAAAATAGTATCTCTATCATGATTCTTAAACACGAGTCGTGGTAAAGGAAAAAACAAATAATATCGTTTTGCGAGGTGGTAGTTCACCGTACAAGAATGGTAATTTCGTCACCCATTCGATTGAAGTGTGTGTAGGTGTAGGTAATAACCTAAAAATAAAAACATATAAGTATATTTATGATACTTATGTTATTATATAGGAATGAAATAATAATAATTTAATTGGTGGAGAAATAAATAAAAAATTAATGGACATTGAAGAATGTTACCTTTGTTTTGGAGAAATCATATTGGTTTTCCACAAATGGATTCCTTGGTTGGACTTATTACTAATGTTAGGACTCTATAAGTGAGATGAGGTATATTGGGAGATTATTTGTGTAGGATTTTTATGATAAAAATTTCTTGATAGGTGTGAAGAAATGGGAAGGGTGAATGTATTTTTATAGTAGATGGGGAGTGTAATTCTTATAAATATAAAAAGGTAAACACTATTGGGAGTTATCCCTGACCTCATGTGATTAAAAAATGAAAAAATAAGCGATTAAAGGGTAATTATAGTATTTAAAAACCTCTACCATATAAAAATAAGTGAAGTTTTATAATGTTTTCCTTAACTTCTATGTTTCCCCACTTTTGTTATTTTGGTTTTTACTAAGGTAATTAGTTTTATAGCCTAAGTAATTTGAAAATTAAAAATAAATTAAAGTGATATTTAGTTGAAAATATAAACCAAATGAATTATAAATTTTATATATAATTTAATAAAAATAAATCCCACATGTATTGGAAATTAATTTTAAAACAAGCGCATGTAATGTGAAAAATCACCGATTTAACCCAAACCATGCTATCAATGTTTTTTCTATTTAAAGGTAAATATGCTCATTATAAAAGATAAATTGGTCCATGAATATAATATATTTTATATTTAATAAAATCTAAAAATTATTTTGAATAATATAGTATTTTCTAAAATTTTACATCTTTTAATAAAATATCATTTATTATAAAATAACATTAATGTCAATTTTGACATTATTTACTTAATTTAAAATTTTAAAAAATAAAGACAAATATAGAATTCGAATCTATTAAGTTCACAAATTATAATTGTTACATATTAATATATAAAAATTAAATATAATAATTCAATAGATTTAATTACCTTTTAATATTTTTAGTATCATTTATTTTAATTAATTATTAACTAAATAATTTCCGTATTTGGAATTCCTTAAGTAGTTAATCTATAAAAATGAAATATAAATTAATCTTATGAAAAAAATAATTTAAATTTAAAAATAATTTGTACAACAAAAATAATGTTACCTTTTTATATCCTAAGGCTTTATAAATGTTAAAGTTAGAGAAGGTTCCTTTTTGTCTTTTTCCTAACTTAACTTATTATATGGGTCACTTTCATGAAAACATTTCCCAATAACTCATAAAAATTCAAAACAAGAAGGTACATGATCGAAATATGATTATTAAATAGATTTTGGAAAAGTTTATAGGTCATTTCCCCCTTAAGATTAAAGTCTAACCACTAAGTAATCTAATTTTTTCCTTAATTGCTATAATTATTTTAATTAATTTCACTGATCTTTTTGAAAAAATAATAAGTTGAAATTAATAAAAATTAAAAATTATTATTATTCTAAATATGGAATCCATTTTTTAAAATTACAAACACCAAAGTGGTATAAATTAATTTAAAATTAATCCCATAGATGTGTTGCGAAATCATGTTTTTTAAGTGAAAATGTTTAAAAGTTTGAAATGTTTTTGTATCCAATTTCCATGTGAAATTGTTTTCAAGACCTAAATTGTATTAATTTATGTAAAATTTATCTAATTAATCTTTACAAACAAATTAAAATTTTATTTAACAATATTTATAAATTAGACGAAAAAGTAGGTTTGCATTAAAATTCGGTATTTTTCACTATTCATTGAAAACCGAAGTTTTTCTGAAAAAACCAAAAAATTAACCCAAAGATTGAAATTTTAATTAAAAAATAAATTTTATTTTATCAAATTAAATTTTTAAAATTTTCTAAAATTATTATTATTATTTTTTACATAAGGACATAAAAAGAAATTCATTTGAGAAAATAGTATTTTCAAACATATAAAGATTTTACGAAAACTTTTATGTTTTATTATCAATATGTTTTACCATTATAGATAATATTTAAAAATTAGTAATTAATATTAATTCTACTAATTTTAAAGACTATGTTATAACTATATCGTTTTAATAATTATGATAATAAAATACTATTTTGTAGAAACTCAGAGTTGTATGTGACACAAGTTAAGTTAGTGTTGCATATAGTGCAAGCTTATCTTGGTGTAGAAAATAAAGAAATATTAACCTGTTATTTCATAATAAGTAATAATAACATGGTGATTTAAAATAATACAATCTATAATCAATGTTACATGAAATGAAAATATCAAAAAGTTTAAATTAATTCCAAAAAAATATTTCACAAAATCTCAGGGTGTTAGGTTCTACCCCCATTAAAATGAAATTTTCCCTCAAAATTTGTTTGGGTTATCAAGGTTTAATAATTGAAAGTACCTTTCAAAGAACCCCTAATCATAAAAATGAATACTAAATCTTCCTTTAAAAATGGAAATTTTGAAACATAACGGTTACCCAAAGTAACTCATAACTAGGTTTCCACATAGGAGAACATATATGGAAAGTGAAAACATAGATATGGAAGACAAATATAACCATCATGTTCTAATGGAGAGTGATAAAGAATTTTTTAGGAAAATTCACAAAACCGTAACCCAAATAGGCTTGAAAAATGTCATTGATATCATAAACAATGTTGATAACAAGACAACATTTTTTTTCAATACACTTTTCCCTAAAGTTGATGAATTTTCCTAAAAATATATACATACATGATTTCAGAACAACCTCACCCTTTGTTGTGCTTTGATAAATTTCTAATTCATCTCTTATTCCAATATATATAGGTGACTTTTTCATTCCTGAAGAACTAACAGATCATGAGATCCATAAATAGAATGACAAGTCACTGCATTTTTCCTTATCACAACAAAAAAGTATCACAAGTCATCCAATATGCATAAATCCTTATATGGTGAGATAATAGTTTAATCTATAAAACCTCGTCCAAAGTTTAACATAAACTATTCCATATATGGTTTACCTTATAACCCTTCTGAATGATTAAAGTCCATAAGTTTATAAATAAGGGAATTATATTTAAAATCAGCTTATCATTGATCCCCCATATATCATAAAGTAGCTCTTATCTATCACATACCAAATATGTGAATAACTTCATCATGTATTCTCTTGGAACATTGTAATGTCCATAATTACCATAAATACTTATTGAAAACATGCATGTTTCCTTACTCAAAAGTTTATTTGATATATTCCCTAAATACAAAAATAGTGTAAACTTCATTAATGATAGCCCAAACCTCTTTGTCAACAAATCCTTAATCAGTTCAAAGGAAATTAGTACCATCCAATTTACTTATTTATACCCAACATATCTTTATCCAAACATCATTATCTCAATATTATAAACATATTAAGGGTTATATTTCTCTTGATCTTGTATTTCCCATGAATATAACCTTTCTATTAAATCAATTTTCTTGTCCATCAGAACTATTCAACATATTATTGCAAATCCTTAGCAAAAAACATAAACTAAAAAATCCTTATATATTTGAAAATTCATAATTATTTAATATAAATACATAAACACTTCAATTATTCCACCTTAACCTTATTATATTAACAATTCTACCTCATACTATTACTTAATGCCTATTTCCTTTCAAAATTCACATGTAGTCTCATCATTAGTAGAAATATAATCATTAATCATACCACCATGTCGATTCTCTTCATGATATTTACACTTGGGGAATTGATTTGCATAATGAACATTCATTCCACACTAATAGAATTTAACCACTCATGATGTATTATTGAGGCCAATATTTCCATCTATTGCGTTAACTGAACTTTTCATTTCCCCTTTGCAGTTACTTGATTTTTTTCCTTCTCCACAGTAAAAACATCTTCGTGTTCCTCTAATAAATTAACTTGGCTATTTCATCCTACATTCTCAACATGTAGGAAACTGATTATTCTTTCCTTGTTGGCCTTTATTACTCAAACCCTCAGTGAACTCTTTCCTTCTCTTCTTTGGTGAGTCTGAGACTTGGTTAAGCTACACATTGTTAATCATGTTTCACGAAAAATGATTAAGCATGATCAAAACATCCTTCACTCTAGAGATTATCCCACTTGACTGATCATCAGCAAAATTTTCATCACATTCAATGTTAACCCAGTTACTTTTAGTTCCCTCCATTGACTAAAACTAGAAATCATAGTGTGAGCAATACTTATCATAACAGAAAACCACATATTCATGAAAGATAACATATAAGATGTATAAATCATAAAACCTTATTTAATCTATAACACCTAAGGATTATCCATAGAGACATCCATAGACATATCCTTAAAAATATCTATAGGTATCTCACTAAAGTTCTCTCATCCTATTTTCTAAAGGTTGACTAAAGCTTTCCTTTGATACCAACTATAGTAACCCAAGTTTAACATACATGGATATTAAATCATTTTAGATGAATATTCAGCACATTACAAAAATAAATGCTCTAAAACCATCATAGTTTAGTGTATTTAGAAAATTGGAAATAAAATATTTTATATTGGAAAAAGATATTCAAAATATCCCTTAAAAGTCTTCCCCTTTACTACTCATACTTAAAACTTTTTTTCATAACCCGTGGAAAAAAACATAAGAAAGGGGTGAGATCATATTTTCAGTAAGGGTAAACAAGGGAGATATATATGAATAATATGAGCATAAAAGTATGATAACATGTTCGTATAATTAAAAGATCATATACTACAAATCAGAGATCATAAAAATGAATCATGGATTATAGATTGGTAGTTCATAAGACATGAAACCTAAGGAATTCAAAGAACATGAGTCATGAGAGCATAACGCTGACATAAGATATAGACTTGTGGAATAAATATAAACTTATAATATTGTGAAAATGTGTAAATAGAAACAGTTTCACTCATTAAGTTAAGGATATGAAATTAGTCTCCTGTATAAACTTATAGACATGCAACTAGGTCTATGCATATCATTGTGAACATGTAATCAGGTTCACGTATAAAAATGGTTCAATAAACATCAAGTCTCATTACTAAAAATTATTATAGAATTTCATGGGGACTAAACCTATTGGAAATGATACACCACCACCCCCACCCACAATCATTTCATTATGAGGGATCGAGTTACCCCATCATACCTTAGTGGATTGGGTTTCCTCTTCTTACTATAATGGATTAGGTTTACCCTTCCTCCAATTGTAGATCAAGCCCATCAAATTATTTCCCATCATTATCAGATGAGGTATAAATATTTACCAAATTAATTAGAGGGATATATAGGTAACACCTATCATGTAAGCTATAATGGGCTCACCCGACACTGTTTAGGCCACCCCATCATATAAGATGTAATGGGCTTACCCGATGCCATCTCAGCCACCCCATCATATAATATTTAATGGGATTGATTAGTACTATCTGGGAAACCCCATTGTATAAGACATATCCATGAACTATAACATGAATAAAGCACAAAAATCTTGTATATCATCATACAAACATATTAAAATAATTACTCATTCATAACTTGATTAACCCATGGAAATAAATGGGTTTAATGTAAATCCCCTTGAAATGTGATTAGTCTATGGAAAATAAATGGGTTCCATTAATATTATACCATAAAAAAATAATCCATTAATACACTACTAAAAAAATTATTTTTCACATCAATTATTTTTTGATTTTTTACATCTCTTATTAGCTGTAGTTACTAAAGGAGACATTGTAAATATTTTATTTAACATCGAATGAAAAAATAGATATTTTAAATCTATAATGGAACTAATTTTTTATGTCAGTTATTAAATAAATGATGTAAAAGATCATACATTACATCAATTTTTTATATAATAGAAATGAAAAGCGCTTCGAGATGAAGGGTTTTTACATCAGTTATTAAATAACCAAAGTATAACATCATATACCACATCAGTTTTTATATGAACGATGTGGAAAAACATGATCCTGAAGCCTTTTGTATGTTGGTTAATAATTAACCGATGTAAAAAAATCTTTTCCGCATCGGTTATTTTGAATCCAATGTGAAAGGGATTCATGATGAAGGGTTTTTACATTGGTTATTTTATAACCAACATAAAAAACCCTATACCACATTGGTTATATTAAAACCAATGTAAAAACCAAAAAATTAGATTTTTAATTTAGGTTATAAAATAACTAAAGTAAAAAAAAAATTTAAAAAATATTTTTTGTTACACTTATTCTCCACTGCCAACCAAACCAGAAAAATATAAAAATAAAAACAAACAAGAAGAAATAGAAACAAGCAAAAAAATTAAACATTCACAATTACAACATTCAAAAATTACAATATAAACTAAAAACAAGGCTAAATCATACCAAAATAACTACCAATTAAATATTTACAAAGACAACATTCAAAATTAAAATATTCAATAAAAAAAATAAAATCCAATCAAACCTGTAAAATGATTTTCCAATTCCACTTATAAGTGTTTTATCTCATGTGAAATATATGGGAGAGGGTCATAATAAAGCTATAAATTAAATATATAGTAGTTAACATGTATAATGAATAAAACAAATGAAATATTAAAGAATATTTTATAATGAAATATATCTTGGTTGAACTTTGTAACTATTATAGTTTTAATTATTTCATAAATAAATCTTAACACATAATATCCACATTATTTTATTCCTTTTTGTTTATGAAAATTCTATTTAAATTAGTTTTTAAATTAAAAATATCATTTTTATGTAATATATGAAAAATTTACTAATTATAAATAGAAATCCACCTTTACTTTTACATATTTGATCTTGGTGTTCTTTTTCTTTGTGGTATTTTGAAATAATACCATCCCCTATTATAAAATAATATGGATGAAATAAATTAAAAATTCATTATAATATAAACAAATATAATGAAATTAAAACATTCTTTTCAAACATGTTCTTCAAATTTCCTCACAGATCTCCATGGATAGATAATATCAAGTAAAGTGTATTCTCCCTTGAAAAAAGCACCTAAAATATAATGGTCACTAATATAAAAGAAAATTTAATTTTAGTGGTTATTATGTTAAAATATAAATAACACTTTGTGAGATATATGTTTCATACCTCTTATATAAGAAAACATCCAACACTGCATAATTATATTCTGTTCAAATATTTCTAGAAATATATACTATTCTTTCTTCTTTAGTAAATGTTTGCACTTCAGGTGAAATTAACTGTGGGTCTATCAATCTATATACATCCGTCTTGTCATTATCATCACACATTATAAATATACCTAATAAAAAATTCATAAGTATAGATTTTCAATAAATTTAATATAGGAAAAGATTTATGTTAAGAATTACTTAGAAAAAATATGTATCATGTTGATGCCCAAATTATCTTCAGTTACAAGCTCCATGATATAATTTTTCAAAATTCCCAAATTTATTTCATGACCGCATACATGAGATTCCATTAGAAAGATATAAAAACCCTACAAAAAATTTAATATCTTTACAATCTGTCAAGAATACTAGAATTTGTATCTAAAGTCATCGCCCTTTATCTTTGTTATTGTCTATAAAATTTTTCATTACCTTTAAAGTATTCCAAAAAATAAATAGATAAATATATAAAATTTAAAATGTTAAAACAAATTTATTAAAAAAAATAAAATAAATGATAAAATATACAAATACCTATATGCTAATATGTCATAGAAGTATAGATGAACAAACTAAAAAGTGGTTGATACTTTGTCCAACTATCCTCACCTCATCTGTATGTAACAGTACTCCAACTTATATATCTAAAATATCTGGTACAATGATCTTATGGTTGTCTATCTCTAACTATTTATGATGAATGGTATCTACTATATAATATATCATCCCATATGAAACTATATGATAGTGAGGGTCATCAATATATAACTCAAAGTAACTAGGAAGATATGGAGAAGGGGGGGGGGGGGGTGTAGGAGTAGGATAAAAAATGGGGTCTTCTGAAGGAGGTTGTGGAGTGAGTATAGGAATAGTATAAAAAATAGGGTCTCAAGGAAGAGGTGGAGGATAAATAATGGGGTTTTTAGGAAGAGGTGGGGGAGTGGGAGATGGTGGTGGAGGTGGAGGAGTGTGAGTGGTAGTCTGAAATTGTATTTGTATGTCTGCAAACATAGACTGTACCAACGCCATGAACTTTTCCTCCACCGTTGAATTAATATTTTGAAATTCAGACTCCAAATATTCTATTTTTTTTTATAAAAACACTTTTTTGTTGAATCTGAAGAATGTGGAAAATTTTTTCTCACTGATGCACCCATCGGGTATCCTCATACAAGACCTAGGTGTTCGGGATTTCCCAATATAATAGATAAAATATCTTGCCTCCCCTCAGTTAAAAATAAACCTTATGTTCTCTGATCCTCAAGAAAATTCTATATAAATTATTTTAAAATTTTTACAACGACTCAAAATATATATAGAGTTGAATTAACTTAAATAAATAAATAAAATTAATATCTTACAATCCTCTCAGCTATGACCATTGATTCTTCTGTAAGATATTTCTCCTTTTTATTATCCGACCCCTCTTCCATTTTTTATGTCTAGCATTGGGAGATGGAGGGGAGACCTCTATAGATCTTAAATAATCATCTCTCAGGTTTTATAATTTTCCATTCATCATTTGTTCTTCCAATAAAGTATACCCACCCTGAGAAATAGTATGAAAGTATACCATTCTAGATCGAATCTCTTAATGATATCTCCTCGATTGTTGTAAATTAATAATAATAAATCATTAATAAGACCATTAATATAAGAAAAATTCTAAAAGTTTACATTAAACATACCAAAAATTATTCTTGTCTTATACTTTCAACAAATTTTTTCCATGTGTCTTCATCTATAAAAGGATATCTATGACATGGATTCTCATGTTGCCTATGCCAAAAAAATGAAATCAGATTTGAGGGTTGATTTGAAATCCCTCCATCTCCTAGCATCTATTGATAAACATTTCCTCTTGACTCATCTAGTGTCAGGTATATCAAATGTATTCTGATAATAAGAGGGAAACATATTATACTATAAACATTTCAAGATTAGTAAAACAATAACAAAAGAGAATACCAAAATGGTATCCTACAACTGAGATGGTGTTTCTTTGTCAACACTTCTATAATCATTAAAAAAAATGATTACTTTGATTTTACCCTGAGTTGATACAAAATCCCTAAATTGTTTTGAATTGGGACCTCTTGAAATATTATCATCAAAGTATACCTCTATCCTATGGTCTTGGCTACGAGCAACTGATAATTTTTCTAAACATGTTCTACCATGTTTACAAACACTCGAACCCTTCTTTGGCTCTGTGGGAGTATAAGAAGGTTGGGGATCATCAAAAGGAGCATGCGCAAGTTCCTCCCTAGAGGTATGATCATGAAACGAATCTCTAAAAGTATGTGTTTGATTAAATTATTGATCTATCATTATCCTTCAAATCAATGAAACAAACATTTAGTACACAAATATACAAATTCAACTATTAAAATACTAATGTAAATAAAAAATGAAAAATTATGAAACACAAAAGAAAAATAAAACTTAACACATTAGTATTCATATTTTTTATACTTAACTAAAATAATAACAGTAATGATACATGATATTTCAAGTAAATGAATGAAAAAAATCTGAAATTGGTGTAGGAATATTAAAAATGGTACAACCTAATAAATCATTTTTTACACAAAAAATAATATTTTTTAATATACTCTTATATATTTTTTTTTTTAACATATTAGATTTAAAATAATTAGTAATTCAATAGAATCAATAAATATATAAGTTACGTAATGGTAAACATAGTAAAATGAACAAAACTAAACTAATATAAACAAACGTTTTTATTTATTAGTTTTAAAACGTGTTTTAATAAAGAGAAAAATAAAATATCTAACATTTAATGAAATTAATAAAAGTAAACGAGAAATAAAAATATGTTACCTATAACATTAAGAATGTAATAATAGATTTTTGTTTTCTAAAATTACTTCATCACGATCGTTCCTTATGGCACAAACCATGTCTATGACATGCTCATCATTATTATATGTTAATATTTCTATAGAAGTATGAATATCACATAAATCAAAATATTCATCTATTTTGTCATCCCTAAAATATTGTTTTTCCCTTGTAAAAAAATATACCACTACATATCAGATTGATTAAGAACATAGATTTTTTACATGTGTTATAATTATAAAAGAATCAGTTGTGTCTTACAATCTATTCTGATTAACAAGTGTCATTCCAAATTCATCATGTTTGACACTGTTGTTACCAATAAAAAATTTGTAGTTAAACACTAGAACTCTAAATCTAATGTAATAAACCTCTCATATTTCTTCAATGACTCTATAATATGCACTTTATGCATAAATTGGGTTTTTTCCTTTAGAACTAAAAAAATGCATTGCTTCTGTGAACCCTAATACACCACTATTTTAAACTGCACTTATATTGTTCTGATCTTTTGCATGAAATGTATAGCTATTAATGTCATACTAGGAAGATGTTATCACATTTAAACTTAGAACACCCCTTAACCATATTAATTCCTCTGATGCATTTGATCTACCAAGCACGGTCTTTTTAAACCCTGGAAATTGTTTTTTGTTATGATCATTCAAAATCTATATTTCTTTCTTCTTTGGATGACATTGTTTCAACCCATTAATATGCAATGTTATATATAGTTAAGCATCATCTATGTTATTCAAGATGTATAAATTTACCTTTATTTTCTATTCACCTGACAAATATTTGACTTCCAATCCATGAATCCCCTTTCCCCTATAATTAACTCATTAATGGAGAGATGGAGGCAACCTAATGTGCCCTTCCATAGATAAATACCTCATACAAAACTCCAAAACCTCCTTAGAAAAATAATTTTCAATAATGGAGGCTTCAAGTCGATATGGATTCTTAACATACCTCTTCAATATCTTCATATAAATTTGAAAAGTATAAATCCAACTTAGATATACAAGCCCAAAAATATTTATTTCTCTAACTAGATGAACCATTAAATGCACCATTATATAAAAACAATATGGAGGAAAATATATTTTCTATTGAAAAAGTATATAAACTTATTAATTTTAAAAAAAATTCATAGCATCCATATTAATCACCTTATTACAAATTGAGTTGAAAAAAAAAACACCATTATTATAGTCTTTCTAAGATGGATGACAAATATTCCACAAAATGAAACTGGTAGAATTTGTTGCATCATGACGTGAGAATCATGATATTTCATACCTGTCAACTTCAAATCCTTCAAAGAGATGAAATTTTTTACAATTGAAGAATAACCCTATGACACTTTGATATCATTAATATATTGAAAAAATATAATTTTCTCCCTCTTATATAATATATGACAAGTCAGGGGAATAAATGTTTATCTTCAATCAGAGTGAGAGATAACTCCAAATGTATTCCCATTGACATTAAGTCTAATCTTTCATTCAACCCATCTTTAGTCTTTCCATTAATATCTAACAATGTTACAATAAATATATCATAGATATTCTTCTTTGAATGCATGAAATCAATGTTATGTTTCACTTCATGATATCCCTAATATGGTAGCTAAAAAAATATTGACCATTTCTTCCAAATATATCTATCATTACAATATTTATGTGTCCTTCCAAATTTCACATCAATCTTTTGCACCCTCTCCACATACTCATCAGTGTATAAAGGTTTTGGAACAATATCAAATCCTTGTGAGCTATTGAACTCATTTTTTTAATCTTATATAAGAGTGATCGATAAGAAAAACTTTCGATAACCCATGTATACTATTTTAATCCCATGATTTAATTGAGAATATTAAGTCTGTTGTTTGCTAATTTGACATGATTTATGCTACATAACACTATATCCAAAAAATTTCCATATGTTTGGATGTCATTTATAGTGAATATAATCATTTCATATAGTTGAAAATATTCAATTTTATAAGAATCATACCCCCTAATACCATCCTTTTATAATAATTTCAATTCATCAATTAATGGTGATAAGAAAACATCAATATCATCTCTTGGTTTCTTTGGTCCAGAGATCATTAAACTCAACATAACATATTTTCACTTCATACAAAATTTATAAGATTGGTTGTAAATTACCAAAAAATAGGCCTTGATCTATGTGTGATACTAAGGCTTTTATATAGATTCATTCCATCCATGCACATCCAAAGTATGAGATTTTTAACTTCATTTTCGAATGATGGAAACTAGTGATAAATTTTCTTCCATAGAAGACAATCAGCTGGATGACATATTTTTCCATCACATATTCACTCATCAGCATTCCATCTTAACCTTTTTTCATCACGTGAATTATAAAATAAACATTTCAAAAGTTGAATTATAGGAAGATACCAAAATACCTTCAAAGGGGTCCCTGTAACCTCTAAATTAGCCTTTGATTTGTCCTTCAACTTATACCGTGATGTCCCACATTTAGGATACTCTAACAGAAATTCATATTCTTCCTATATATCACATAGTCTTTCAGGAAGACATGTATTTTCGTGTACCCCAATCCCATCAGTCATAATATTTTCTTGACTTTATAATGTGAATCGGGAAGATCATTGTCTTTAGAAAGAATATATTTCAATAATTTTAGAATCTTTATAAAAATATTATCACTTCATCCATGTCTCGCCTTCAGTATAATCAATCATAACACTAATGATGAAACCGTAAAATCTATACAAATAGGATACAATGGTTTTTGAGAACCACCTTATAGATGTTAAATTGTCGGTTCTTTATCTATTTACTCTACTTAAATATCACAAATCATTTCCTCAATTTCATTAGATTTATCATCTTATAAATCATCATTATCATTAGATTTGAAATTCTTCCCAGTTTCACAATTACAAATCCAAGGGATATAACTTTAATTAAAACCATGAAAAATTAAATGATGATTGATTTATCTACTTTTATACTTCTTCATATTTAAACATTTTAGGCACAGAAAGAAAAAAATTTCATCATTTGGAACATTTCATTTAGAAAATTCCAAAAAAGTATCAACAACTTCATCATATTCCTCACTCATTCGACGTACCATAATCCAAATTGAATCATTATTACCTATAAAGAATATCAAAATTATATATCTTATTAAGATAATCCAATTTTATATTTATATAAAACATGTCATAATTTGAAAGTAACACAATTTTGAAATAAAAAAAAAATGCATATTTGAAAAATATAATTACAAATTCTATACAATAATGGAATATAAGTTTAAATATAAATGATAAATCATAAAAATATATACATGGAAATAATTTAGAATAGAAAATATAGTTAGATAAACCAATTTTATATTTATATGAAATATGACATAATTTGAAAGTAACACAATTATGAAATATTAAAAAAATATATGCATATTTCAAAATTATAATGATATTTTTTTTGAGAAATAAGATATAAAATCACTATGTAAAAATAAATCATCATCCACTAGTATGATGTATCATTGACCCATCAATGTTTTTTTTATTTCAATGTAACTCATGGAAAAATTAATACATAATACTGAAACCCTTGAAGTCATATAATAATTCACTCAAATTTTATTTCAGACTACAATTTAACATATTTCAATGAGATTTGTTATATGGATAATATCCAAGGGTTACATCATTTTATGGTTAGATTACTATTGTGAAATCCAAATTCTCTTTATATAATTCTCCTAACTATATAAATAAACTATTATCTAGAGAATCTATTTTTTTGGAAAGATAACATTGATACATGACTTCTACCTAAGAAATGAAGTCCTTGTACCAAGATTTTTATCACCTAGATAAGCAAAAAAAATAATGGAATTCCATTTGGGGGAATTGTAGGTAGTTTCAAAACATCCACCATATTTACCATCCATATGCAACAAGGTTCTAAGGGATTCATATTGTGTAAAAAGTGTACATGATTTGTAACCTCACACGGGATCACCTTGTTGGAAATAAAGAATCTATTTTTTTCAAAAAAATGAGTAATTCATAAATAAAAACTATAAATTTACTTAAATTCATGAAACATAGAATTATAGAGAATAAATAGTGTGTAATTAGAATAAAAACCATATCCCACATAAATTCTCTCATGGATTGGTAACTTACTTCCATCCTAGATAAGGATGCAATGCGATAACATGAGAAAATTAAATAAGATATTGTGATATTTTAGAAACTGAAAATGTAAAAATGTAGATTAAGGGAATCTGTGAAATAAAACAAATAAAATAAAGGCGTGTGAGGCTTACTTGAGAGTTTTGAGTCCATCAGACAGATCCTCTGATGAAAAATATGATGAATGAAGATGGAAATATGAGGTTGGAGGCCATGGGAATGAAGAGTTGATTCCAGTGTTTCCGTGCGAGAGAGAACTGAGTTGCTGTATCCCAAAATAAAAATATCGCAATAACTCAAAATTGGGATTCATAAATTTTTTAAATAATTTATCACATAGGTTATTTAGTAACCGACATGATAAATATGTTTTTTATTACATTTATCACATTGGTTATTATATAACTAATGTGCTAAAATGATTTATAATGTCTTTATATAATAACCAACCTCATAAATAAATGGAGTTTTCTTTATCTTGTCGATTATTCTATAACTGATGTAAAAAACATGGCTTTGTCATGTATGTTATATAATAACCAATATGATAAAGAGAGATACTTGATTTCTCACATCGGTTACAGAATAAATGATGTAATAAATCAAGATAATTCATATTTAACGACAGTTATAATATAACAGACATTATAAATCAATTTACATGGCTTTACATGTCGATTATAAATAAATAACATTAAAAGGCCCACATGATAAATAATTTTTGTATTAGTGATAGAAATAATATAATGGTATCCTTGAATCATATCCTAAGTAAATCATAAACAATATCAAATGATGTTATCTTAGATGGATAAGGATTTTGAAAGATCACTTAGAACATAAATTTTATTTGAAAAGAAAATTTTAAAACATATAAAATTTTAAAAATAATTTTATTTGAAAAAAACTTCTAAAAAATATAAAGGAATCCTTAAAAATCATTTAAATTATTTCTTGAGGAAAATATCCTTTCCACTTTAAGAAAAAAAAAATTTAAAAATAAAAAATTTTGAAAATATTTTGCTTTTGAAAATAACCTTGAAAACATATAAATAATAATTGGAAACCTTTTGAAAATATTTTTACTTGAAAACTCATTAAATATTCTTAAAAAAAATATAAAAACTTTTTAAACATAAATTTTTTATGAAAACATTTTTAAAAAACATGGTTTTTAAAGAACATAGATTTTTGACCAAAGAGAGAGATAAAGTTGAATTTTCTTAAAAACATTATTAATTATCTTAAGTGAAAAAGATTGAAAAGATATTAGTAGCACATAATTATATAATGAATAAATATATAATAATAAGATTCATGATTGTTCTTCATAGATAAATCATAATATCTAATCAATGGTAGCATAATAAAAAACAATCCCGATAAATGATGTGATTGTAGCAATAAACTATTACCACTTTGGTAAATTTAAATAACAATACACATGAGATAATAAAATTGAATAAAGATTTAAATATCATGAAAAAAATTATATTTATGATATAACATGTCAATTATAGTATATACAACCCATATAAAAATATTGTTGCATAACATGACATGTATATCAAAAAACAAATTTGAGACAAAAATTACTTTACTAATTTTTTGATTTTTGAACCATAAACCTGATGAAATAAATATCATAAAATGGATATTTAAATAACCATAAACTTAATTATAAAAATCATATAATACATTCATGGTTTGTATATATACAACATAAAATAAATTAGTGGTGAATAATGTATAAGTCTCACAGAAATAAATGCGAGACAAGAAAACCCTTACCTTAAGTATTGGCTTTCTTTGTACACATTAAATGCCACTTAATAATAAATATAACTTTATTATACATATAAAAAATAAAAATATTCCTATATATAATAACATATATGATTTTATTATGACTTTATATTACCCTTTTGTTAATAATTCCATGTTAATGTTACATTTCAGGTAATATCTTATTCGTTTTTCGTATATGCTTTTCCTTTTAATTATTGATCCTACAACTTAGATCACGATTTAATTATTTATATAATGTAATAAATTATATAAATAACTATAATAATACAAAAAATATAGAAATATGAAATGGAATACACCATTCATGGAGACGGTAAGCCGTACGTACGCATGAACGTTGTTTCTGTTTTCTTGTCATATTGGAAGAAAGAAAGTAAATGAAATATATATATATATATATATTATAATTCAAGTATAATTATTATTTCATAAATATCATATAAATTTACTGAACCCATCTTTAATACATTCCAGGAAAAGTGTGAACAAATCACATCACTTTAAGGAGGCTGTAGTCAACACCTTCACAAATGAAGTTATTGTACTTACACAAAATGGAAAGCATAATGGTATATTTTATATAATTATTATAGAAAAATAAATAAATAATAAATATATTATATATAATATAAAAAAATTCCTTTCATCATGATTCCCAAACATGACAGGTGGTAAAGGAAAAACAAACAATGCCATTTCGCGAGGGGTAGTTCGTTGTACACGAATGATAACTTCATTCCCCATTCGATGTAAGTGTGTGTAATTGTAGGTTTAAAATGTAACACAGAAACATATAATTATATTTAGAGTAATTATGTTATTATATAATCATGAAATAATAATAATTGAATGGGTTTGAAATGAAATAAAACATAAATGAATGTTGAATAATGTTACATCTTTTTCAGGAAACTTCTTTTGGTTTGCACCAAAGGGATACCTTGGTTGGATTTATGCCCAAAGTGAGGAATATAGGGTGAGAGGATGGATTTTGGGAGATTTTTTTTTGTATTTTAATGAGACAAAGGGATTGATGGGTGTGAAGAAATGGGAAGGTAGAATGTCTTTTTATAGTAGAGGGGGAGTGATATTCTTGTAAATATAAAAAGGTAAACACTATTAGGAGGTCTCACTTACCTCATGTGATCCAAAAATAGAATAATAGTAGATTAAAGGGTAATTATGGTCTAAAAAAACCACCAAAAAACAAAAATAAGTTCATTTTTATAATTGTTTTCCTTAACTTCTATGTTTCCCAACATTTATCATTTTGGTTTTTACTAAGGTAACTAATTTATAACCTATGTAATTTAACCATTAAAACTAAATTAAATTAATATTTAATATAAAATATATATACACTGAATTATAAATATTATATATAATTTACAAAAAAAATCCGATGTGTTTTGGAAATTAATTTTAAAATAAGTGCCTATAATGTAGAAAAAACTACTTTAACCCTAACCGTACTAACAATGTATTTTCCATTCAAAGGTAAATTTGTTCATTATAAAAGATAAATTGGTCCATTACTAGACAATATTTGATATTTATTAACATCTAAAAATCATTTGTAAGAATATACGTTTTTTGGAAAATTTTATATCTTTTAATAAAATATCAATTATTTTAAAATAACATTAATATCAATTTTGACATTATTTACTTAATTTAAATTTAAGAAATAAAGAAAAATATAGAATTTTAATATATTAATTTCACTAATTTGTAACATGAGATATTAATATAAAAAAATTAAATACAATAATTCAATCAATTTAGTTCACTTTTAATATTTTTAATGTCATTTATTTTAGTTAATTATTAACTAAATAATTACAACATTTGGCATTCCATAAGCAGTTAATCTAAATAATTCCCCTATAAAAATTAAATATAAATTAAATTGATGAAAAAACTCCTTTATGTTTAAAAATAATGTTTACAACTCAACTAATGTTGTTTTTTCCATATCTTAAGGATTTATAAATGTTAAAGGTAAAGAAGGTTAAATTTTTCCCTTTTCATTACTTAACTTATTATATAGGTCACTTTCCTAAAATTGTTTCCCAATAATTCATAAAATTAAAACCAAGAGTAAATATGGTCTAAATTTTTTGAATAAAATTAATCTTTGACAAGTTTTTAGGTCATTTTCACCATTAAGATTAAAGTTTTACCATTAAGTAAACAAATATTTACCTTAACACCTGTAATTAATTTTAATTAATTTCACTAATATTTTTCATAAAAAACTAATTTTACCTTACAAAAAATTATAAATTATTCTTATTCCCAATATTTAATTCTTTTTTACAAATTATAAACACGTAAGTGGCATAAATTATAAGTAATCCCGTAGGTGTGTTATAAAAGAGGGTTTTTAAGCGAAAGTGTTTAAATGTTTGAAATGTTTCTATATCCAATTTCAATGTTAAATTGGTTAAAATGAAATGAATTAGATTAAATGATGTAAAATTTATATAATTAAAATTTAAAGCTGAATTAAAATTTAATTTAGTAATATAAATAAATTAGATGAAAAAGAAGTTCTTAATTCAATTTCAGTATTTTTCACTATTTATCAAAAAATGAAGTTTTTCAAAAAAACCCAAAAATTTACCATAAGACAATTTTGAAATTATGAATTCAAAAATTAGTTTTATTTTATAAAATTAAATTTTCTAAATTTTCTAAAATTAATTTTATTATAGTTCATAGAAGGGAATAAAGAGGAGTTCATTTGAGAAAATAGTATTTTCAAACATGTAAATATTTTACCAAAAATTATGTCTTTTATTATCAATATTATTTACCATTATATATAATATTTTAATATAAGTTATTTTTATTAATGTTACTAAGTTGAACGTATATGTTATAACTTTATCATTAAATTAATTGTATTAATAATATAATAGTTATTAGAAATTCAATGTTGTGTCTAACACATGAAAAGTTGGTGTTATATGTAGCAAAAAATTATCTGTGTGTAGCATATAATGAAATATTAATTTTTTATAGCCTAAAAAGCATGAATAAATTGGTTATTTTAAATAAAACAGGTTATATTTAGTGTTATGTGAAATGAAAAATATGATAAAGTTTAAATTAATTTGAAAAACTATATTTCCCAAAAATCTCAGGGTGTTACAGAAATTATCATACACTCCATTAATATTTTAAATGAAACTAATTTCTATCTACTAACTATAAAAAATGTCTAGAAATCCATAATATATGGTCCACTATACTAGTTTCTACCAAATCCATCCATGAAATCTACTTAATAAAAACAATGGACCCCATCCCACAGAAATGATTCCCTATACTCAAAGACACCTACAAACACTTGATAACTGATGTAAATTCCTACCAAACAGTATCATTGGGATAATAAACCCACTTATAGATATACATGAGTATTGTATAAACACATAATCCCAAAAATAATAACTCCTCACTAAAAAATCTATTCACCACACAAGGTCATTCCCTATGTATGAACCATTACACTCTTTAGATAAGTACAAAATTTTTTCATCCTGAGTATGGAACTATCTCAACATCTAAGTTATCCACCCACCAATTACCAAATGAATTAAATTTACCCAACATCTAATATCAATATTTCTAATAGGATATTATTCATAAACATAACCCATATCTACTATCCAAGAATAATTCACTTAGTTATATACAACCACCCATGAAGAACCTTAACCACATTTATAATGGTTCATCCAACATTTCTTTATCAATATTAAAAATATTCCACTATGACCAAAATTCACATTCCTAAATTATTGATAGTTCACTTTTCACTATATTATTCTCCTTACCTTCCTTTCCCTAAGCACTGATCTACCCAATTTTTATCCTTCCTTAAAAATCATTTAATACAAGTCAAGATCATCATAATAAAAATAACCCACTCACTAAGACCCATCTTGAATCTAATAACACCACATCATTAATACACACTATTCAATATCCTTATTTTTTTTTGTTTTCATACCCCAATTCTCCCATACATTTCCAAAATATTTTACATGAACTAATCCAAATCAATATCCTAAAACCATATTTTCTATATAAAAGAAAGAATTTAATGAAAATATTATTTCAATCAAGATAAAAAATTTCTAATTATAATAATAAAATATGGAAAATGATTATCTTTAAATTAGATGTAATTCATATAATAAGGATTCTCTGGTTGAAAAGGTAATCATAGGACCAAGTTCCTTATAACCTAGAACTACATAATGACGAGACTAAAAAAGGAGATATCAATGATGAAGGATATAACTTGGTTTCCTTCCAAATATTGTTACCACTACTCATGAAGGGAACTTCAATTCCCTCCTTAAATCTTGAATTAAGGTTTCTTATATTGAAATGAAACCTAACCGATCATTTAGCAACAAGACTGATGCATGAGAGGCTGATATTTCCCATAACTCTACTGAGAATGAGACTGACCTTAGTCTATAGAGATATTTTCAAGATAATTCAATACAAAATTATATAGCGGGAGAGGTAGAAGATAATACCCCTCAATAAAAAAAGTTATTAACGAAATTTTTTCAATAGGCTTGGTATCCAATGTTGATGGGAAATATTAGGATATTAAAGTGAATGTTCAGTAATTTTAGTAAGAAAAAGATGAAACTCAAGTATAATTTTTTATAGATATTGTGATAAAAAGAAAAAACATTGACGGATTCAGGTTGATACACTATGTAATAATAAAATAAGACACATCTAATAAAAACTGAACTTCAATGAAAAAAATAGCGATTATGAATTCCTCTATTAAAGATAAATTTGATAATTCTATGTGATCGAGTGAGTACATGAGAATAGGCTTGTCCATAAAGAGTTTACTTAACTCTATTGGATGTGAGTCTTAAACAAACTAAATAACATTGATACTTTATCTAATGAAGATATCATACCAAATTGTGGTTATTTCTAAAAAATAAAATTCAACTTGATTAGATTTTCTCTAAAGAGTTCTGAATTAGATGAATATATTTTTTATTATTGACGTGGTTTTTTGGAATTGATAGGTGTCTCATTTGTGATTTATACTCAGTCCATTTAAGTTTTCAATGAAGTTCACAAAAATTGTATTTGAATATTTAATAGTATAACCTCTTAAGTACTATTTGATAACAACCTATTTATGATTATTTATTTGTTGAATATATTTTATTTCAACCACATTTATGTGGAAACTATCTAGTTATTGTTGTTTTTATACTTTATTGAGAGTTTTTAGTGGCGTTCAAAAAATCACTTTTTATAGGGAGATCAAAGGTGTTATGATACATTTTTTTGATATACTGGAATACTGATTTCATTTTTATGGAAAATAAAAAATTCTTGATTGGACAAAACCTTGAACGTTTTATTTCTTATTTTTGGATTTGGATATATCTTTATGTGTTTTTTCTTGGTCTCTATTTTTGTTTAAACATGTTTATACTAAGGGATTCCTTTACCACAAGTGAGTCTTTTTTTATATTTCCTTGTCTATAAAAAACAAACCTAAAAATTGGTATTCTTCAATAGAATTCACATGATACCTATGTGAGGTTTACTATGAGTATCTATACAATAAATTGAAAAATTTCTATAGGTGAATCAATTTCCTACTTCCATGACACTCCATTAGTTTCCTATCATATTAATCTCTCACATGGTTAGTAATTCCTCACTAACAGCATTCTAATTGGAGCTTCCCACTAAGATGATGCGGCTAAATAGTAAAAACTCATCACCCTATATCTTATCACCCCAATTAAACTTTTTCTTAGCTATAATATTAATTTATATAGCCTCAATATGTAAGGAATATTATTTATTAAGTGTTAATTCTTACTTGACCACCTCAATAATGGTGTCAATACATGCATATGAAACATATCTTTAAAACCTTTATCAAAATAGTGATCCATTATGAGATCATTTACATACAATGTTAATATAGAATAGACTAAAAATTTACACTTTTTATAATAATCAATCACTTATCTCCCAAGATATTAGAGCTCTATATAATCCTGAAACATCCCAAGGTATAATATCTATATAAAAAATATCTCATAAAAGATGGATTAAAAGTAGATTCATGATGGTATTCAATAATTTTTTTCTATATCCAATTCCATCTACCATTTATGAAAATCATCCTAAATTTTAAAACCACCAAGATCACATGAAAATCCCTTGGAAAACTCTTTCACACAAAAAAATTAGACATTATTAATCCAATTACAAATATATTAGGTCAACAATCAGGTTCCAAATATTGGATAATAAAATTCTAAAAAGATATGGATGGTCTAAACCACCATCTCTTCACCTTTTTAAATTTATTTTTAAATACCTAAAATACACACATCATTACTACTATGAAAGGTACATCCACTAATACATCATCTATTAAATATTATTCAATTTCCTTTGATCCAAGGTTCATGGATGACTACCATGTGGTCTTCATCCAATAAGATATTATTTACCCATCATATAAACTTTTCATGATACCCAATCATCATTCAACATTCAATTTAAACACATTATGTTATTAAGAAAGTTCTATGAATATAATATAAGTATAATAAAATTATAAGAAAATTTATAAATTGTTTGTTCATTCTTCCTTAATATTATAAACTAAAGACCATTGTCCAATTTTATCAAAATTATTCCCCAAGAAAGCATAATTATTCCACCTATATCATTAAAAGGCTTATCACATAGGTTCTAGGATCACATGACCAATCTACTAGGTTAAGCATCCAACCTACTTAACTAAATACACACCCTAATAATCATAAGAACTACTCATTATTCCTCCCATACATGATGGAGGAAAACTATATTTATAAATCATCATCCATCCAAAAATTCCTTAGGAATCATTCCCATCACATAATTATTTACCTAGTTCTCCATGTTTCTAAGGCATTTACATTCTTAGGATAACCCTTCTCTCTTAGGGTACCATCATAACCAATAACCATATCTTGAGGAATATGAAAATTAATTCTATTCAAAAAACATTAATCACACCACTATGAGTCAAATATCATCCTTACTAGGCTTTTCACAAATTTTGCTCGTACTAATGAAGAAACACCAAAATATCATCTATCACATAACTCAAACCTTTATTTTCATCACAAAAAATATAGGAATCTCATTCATATACGAGCATCCACATACCCATACCACTCACCCTAGGGATACTGCTATTCTATATTTTTAATTTATCCTTTCCCATTAGGATTATATACCACCATTTCAATCTTACAAGATTAATCAATCAAGGTTCCTAAACACCCAAGGAATTTCCATGCCCAACCAAACTACTTTTAGTATTCAGTAGTTTCACATATAGAGTTATCAAATAATAGTCAAATTATCAATTTTTAATTTCACTTTCAATTTATTAAATTGAGACCAATATATTATATATAAAATCCATTGATAATTTATTATTAACTCTTGAAACAGTTGAACCTATTTTTATAACTAGGTTATTAGTCACATATAAACTTATGAATGTAATGTGAGTCTTATACACTAAATATGATGTATGTGAACATTCCATATTACCTCCTCAGACCAAGAGAAAAATATAAACCATAAATTAGAAACTATTTTACTTGAAATAAAAAAACTATAATACTGAAAAAATAAACCTCCCAATCCCACACTCTGGTAACTTGGACATTACCCTTATTGGTGTTAGTTAAGCATAAGTATAGAGTTAATACCATGTTTTTACCCTTATTATCTATATATACCATAATCTAAATTAATTAACAATGAAAAAAAAGGCTCTTATATCACTTTCTAAAAAATAGACCTATACCAAACAAACAATGAATGACCTGGTGACATTACATGACCTCTTTCATGACTCACCTTATGCTAGAGGCTTATTACTACCAGTGGGAGTTTATCAATACCGTGTGGAGACTCTATCCTCTATTCGATAAACACAATTAATATGATAAATAATAATAACAAATTATACACAATATAACATCACAATATAGACATTACACTAGTAATACAACCATAACTAAACATATCAAATTTTATAAAAAATAACAAAAATCTCATAAGATTATGTAAGCCACACATCGTATTTAGGATCACTCAATTAGATGATTATATATGAAAATATATAGAATAAAAAATGTAGACACTATTATTAAGGACCTTGGAATCACATCAATTATATCTTCTTATCGCTGTCAAGCTAGCTCCAACTCATACTCCTATTTTTGGTCTATCACCCAAACCTATATCCCAAAAGAAGTTTTCACACCACCATTATGCATATGAAGGGAATGTGTAAAAAACTCAACATTCCACCAGTAATGATATCCTTAATATAATCTATTATATATATATATATATGAGTTCATGAATGGTTTAATATAAAAACAACAATAATCAACACATAATATTCCCACTACATCATCGAGTGTTATATCCTCACACCTAGATGATAAACTATGCTTGCTTTATCCAATGTTAGTAGTGGGATGAGATTTCTTATAATTTAATCATATAATGGAAAATAGGTTAGCATATTTATCGTCCATCCAATATTATAAGTGAAAATGGACCTTGAAACAGCTGGTCAAATCATACTAATGACAACCTTTGATCAGTTCACCAAGTATGTGAATATCCAATAAGGAAATTATCTCTATTTTTGATACTCATCATCAATTAAAAAAGATACCCCCTATTAGTAGGCTCCAAATACAATTTATATATTTACCCAGGAGATCTTCTTCTGATATTAGGCTCAATATGCCTATCACATATAGCTTAAAAGCCTCCATCTTGATAATATGAATAATATATTACAAATATCTGGGCCCAATAGATCTATTTTTGATAATAAGAGTAATATAATAGTCACATCTAGATATAAGATCTTCCCTCCTAATTACTTTCATAATGAATTTTTGTTTGACAAATTTTTAACTCCCTGATATTTTAGTAAGTGTTATTAGTTAAATAAATACTATGTTGAATATATTTTATCAAATGTAACATTGAACTAAAATTAACAATATAATATTAAAAAACCATAAGCATTAAATATTACAATTATAATATAGCCATTGAATTGCTAGGTATTATTAGTAGTAACCTATATATTATATCTATATAGAAAGGATAATCAATAACATCAATTAGTATGAGTATTCCTTATGTGGAAAATGTTTTTAAACTTGAAAAATAAGTAGCGTTACTATGATTTTCCCTATCCCAAGACCAAGTTGATATTTTATAAGTATGACATCTGTGAAATCATTTATATGAGAATTTAAATATTGTGGAAATAATTACAAGGTCCATTCTAGCTAAATCACCACCCCAAAAGTCCATAATAACTTATATTACCCTTAGATATTATGTATAGGTCTTAATGGGTCTTATTAGTAGAGTTTAAGATGATATACATATGTAATTATTAATGTAAATGTTCTCATTTTTAGGAATTTTATAAAATTTAATTTTAAATTAAATTTCACAGGTTTTATTTTCTGAAAATATGTTGATTAATTCCTAAGAAATATTTAATCAATTTTAAAAATTAGGAATAAAATCAATTGATGTGTGGAATGCCTATTTTTTAAGGAATTTGTTTTTATATATTTTATGAATTTCAATATTAATAAACTAAATTAATCATTAATGAATAATTAATTTAGTAAAATTTATTGAGAATACATATATAAAAGAAATTAGGAAAAATTTAATTATTATTTTTACTTAGTAAAGAATAATAATAAATTAACTTTATTCTTAAAAAATATATTTTTATAAAAATTATTTTTATGATTTGTGCACTATTATCTTAAAATTATTTTTTTACTAGTTTTGGAAATTGAATAAAGTAAAATGGAATTAATATTTAGAATCATCAAGTAAAAATCAATTAACAATTTTAATTTCATTTTTGGTCATAACAATAATTTACCAAGGTAAAAAGTAGTCACTATAGTAAAGGTTAAAATGATGTAAAAATGTTAAATTTAGAGGTAAAGTCTCCAAATATCCTAAAATATCATATCTTAATAGGTGAATGATTTATTTATAATCTATAACTTATGTGGGGGAGGAGGGGTCATCCATGACCAGTTTAGTTCCGAAATCCTAGCTATCAGTTTCTACCTCGATTAGAATGACTCCCTTGTTATTGAAGCCTCTTCTATGCTCAAGGGGATTGAATTGTGCATTTCTGATGGAATTATGTTGAACTAGGTTGAAACTGAATCCTCTATCTTACAAAGATTAATATGGGGGGATATATAAATCCAATGGTATATCATTTACTTGGTTTAAAAATATAGGAACCTATTCTCTAATCACATGAAGGTTTCTCACACATGGCGAGGTGGAAATATGGTGGTTGACCTCTTGGTCTCACATGCCACTCTTGAGTATCCTTGTAAAGCTTAATTTTCCACATGATCCATTTCCCTATAATGTGTTAATCTTGTAAGAGTTAATTCCTTGGGCCTTAATATTTTATACCCCCTTGAATGTTTTTGGCCTTGTACCCTCTCTATAATATTTTTTTAACAATGGGTGGATAAAAACACCACCTCTCTCACCTATAAAAGTCCCCTTTACCACCCACTTCTTCACACACCTAACGATTCCTTTATTCTCTAAAATCTATTGAGTCAATAAGTTTCCTTATGACTTTTTGATTTCTCTATGTATTGAAAATCACAATCACTCTATATTAAGGAAAATTATTTTTTCCCTAAGAATTATCTTAATAAGGAAAATTTTTCCTTCCTCAAGGAAATTTTATCCTTACCAATCTTTTCATTATTCATTTTATAGTTTCTATAAATCTAACTCTTTTTATTTTTAAAGGGTAAAATAAAGTTTCATATATAAAACCTCATAATACTATAAATCATTAGTTTTAGAGTATTTTGTTTTCTTGTTCTGATTTCAGGTTCTGAATTCAGACTCCAAATTCTATGAAATTCAAACTCCAAATTCCCTAAAATTCAGACTCTGAATTATCTAAAATTCAGACCCTGAATTCCATAAAATTCAGACTACGACTTCTTTGAAATTTAGACTCTGAATTCTCAAAAATTATGACTCCAAATTCATTGAAATTCAGACTCTGAATTCTCTGGAATTTAGACTCTGAATTCTTTAAAATTCAGACTCCAAATTCTCTAAAATTTAGACTCCAAATTATTTTAAATTTAGAATCCCAATTCCTCATAATTCAGACTCAAAATTCTTTATAATTTAGACTCTTAATTCCTCAAAATTTAGACATTGAATTCCTTAGAATCTGAACTCTGAATTCCCTAGAATTCTACCTCCGAATTCCTTATAATTCCGCCTCCAAATTCCTTAGAATTAAAAATCAAAATTCCCCAGAATTCAGACTCTAAATAATTCTAAAATCAGACTCTGAATTCTATAGAATTCAGGTTCTGAATTCCTTGAAAAAAGAATCCAAATATTCATGATTTATAGTCACCAATTGTTTATTTACCTAGACTCCGAACTTTTATTTTTTTCCTAAACTCTGTAAAATAAACTTGGTTAAGAAACCTTATTTTTCTTATACATGTTATAGTTGTGAAACGATGTCTTACAGTCTATTTCTAATTAATCATTGTTTGAGTGACACATGTACAGGTCCCTCCAAAATTCAAGGAAAAATATGACCGTTGAAGAAGGGAGCCGACCATTGGAGACTTTCCTATAAATAAGAGCTCATTTGAATGAGATAATTACTAATCCATCACTCTAGAGATTGAATGATGCTGAAGTGATTTCTATTGAAAGAGACACTCTTTCCTTGTTCATACTGAACATCTTGTTCATCTTGCTTCATGCAACTCTGATTGTTGTTGTGTACAATCGAGGAATTCTTGGGATAAGAAGAGAAAGGTGCTAACTAACTTAAAGTTTGAGGACTTATGTGGATAGGAAGACAGAGGTGCGAACTAACTTAAAGTTCTAGGACTTCTGTGGATAAGAAGATAGAGGTTTTGACTACCTTAAAGTTCAAGGGCTTGCGGGGATATCAAGATAGATTCCGATATTCCTATCAAAGGATTACTATGGTGTGGGTAAGACCGACTTTCTTGAAATTATAAATCAAGGGACCTTTATCCAAGGTTTCTAGATACCCTACTCTTTGGGTTAAAATATTTCATACTTGTTACTTGGTTTTATTTCAACTTTATTTATATTGTATTTTGATAAAAGAAAAAAGAATAACCTTCTTATACTTTCTTGTTCTTATGTTTACTTTGATAAGTAAGATTCTATATGCTTTAAGGTAGAATATTTTCCTTATAAAATTTCATTAATATTCATTTCGGGAACCATATTTCTAGAACCTAGCAAGTTTGAAGAACAAAAACAGGTCTTGTGAATTTACCTTGTTTAATCTTGTTAAACATTGTTTTCCTTAAGGTTAAAAATGAAAATTTTAAAACTTACAATTCACCCCTATTGTAATTGAGCATCTACATTCATATTTCAATCCTACAATTACTATCAGAGGAGGTATATGAAATAATTAATTTCACATATAAGTTTTCTTGCTCAAGTTTTCATTATTATAAATATTTTTATTGCTTAGGATTTTTATCCTTGTTTACAACCTTTTAATATTAACAAGTTTTTGTGGAAAGATATTTTATTTTAGATGGTAGGAATGAATATTGGTTCAATTGAAGATATAAATCCAACTAGACCACCTATATTTTTTTGGGAATGATTATGAATATTGGAGAGATCGTATGAAGACTTTTGTTGTTAATACTAGAGTGGACAACTTCGTTATGCTTACTGGAGATGACAAGATTCCTGAAAAGGAAGTCAAAACTTTTACTAATCAAGAAAAGATAGAATATCAACTAAATTACAAGGTACACAATAATTTGTTATGTTCAATTACTAGGAATATATATAATCATATTTCTTCTTTTAAAGATGCAAATTTTATTTGAAAGAAATAGGAAGTTACTCATTTTGGTACATCCAAGGTCATAGAAACTAGAAGAGATATGATTAGAGAAGAATATCACGGATTTCTATTTCCTTATGGAGAACCAGTTCACATGGTACAACAAATGTTTATGACCATTGTTAACAGTTTACAATCAATGGGTGAAAAAGGTTTCGATGATGAGGCACTTGTGGACAAGATTATAGATATCAATCATAATGGGTGGGAATATAAGAGAACAACTATTGATGAGAATATAAAAGTATCTCAAATTACTCTTGATGAGATTTTTTAACTCTTCTTCAATATGAGAAAAGAATGAAAAGATATGCTGATATGAATAAGATGAAGAATGCAATGGAAGTGTAGCCTTTACTACTACAAAAGCCAAGACTCTTGAAAGGGTTACAAGATCTAAGTCAAAGAAAGTCACTGTTTTATCTGAAACTAGTGAAAGTGAACATTCTGAGAATAAGCTAGCTAATATTTCTTAAAGGATGAACAAGATAGTTGGGATTTAAGACTTTTAGTATAGGGTTATGAAGAAATAAATAAAGAAAAATAAAGACCCAAAAGTCATATGTTATGAATGCAAAATATCAGGACATATAATGCCAGATTGTCCTATGCTTAAGAAAAAGGATATAAAAGAAAATCATTCTGTGAGGAATAGAAATAAGTACTACAAAGCTAAAGCTAAGAAAATTTTAAAAGAAAAAGAAATATGGAGTTCTAGTAGTGGAGATTCTTCTAATGAATCCTTAGAGTACGAGTCTTCTGGTCAGAATAATCCTGGTCTAATTTCCAAGATACCTATTGAAAATCATGGTCTAATGGCCAAGGTACACAATGATGAATCCACAACTAATATATCATTAAATGAAAATTATAGTGATGAAAATATTATGAATCTTTGGATGAAGAATCATCTTCTGATGAAGATAATACATTACCTACTTATGAATGAGTATCTAGGTTTGCAATGATTTTTGAGAATTAAAATTCTAAACTCAAGAAAATACTTGAAACAACAAATTCTAGAATTTCAATTTTAACTAAAGAAGTATCCGATCTTTCTAAATATCTTGATAAAAAAATTTATTATTTTGAAAGTATTTTCAAAAACCTTGAGGAATTTTATTCTGAGAAGGATAATATTTCTAAGGATCTTGAAAATGTAATTTCTAAGAAAAACATTTTAGAGACTAACTCTAGTGGTAAAACTAATGTTTTTGAGGATAAAAACTTAGTTATTAAACTAAAGTCAGAAATATTTTCCTCGAGTAAGTGTTTGTCGAACTTTACCTTAGGTAAAAAAACGTTGATAAGATTTATTTCCAAAGTCGACCTCTAAGGAATAATTCTGGATTTGGTTATACTCATTCTAAACAAGTTTTTAGTAATAATCATTTTGTTCCTAAGTGATCCATTCTGCACTAAATTTTAGTGTGGTGTACATTGGGTGAAAATTTTTTCTTTAAACAAAACATAGTATTTAGGTTTTCATAAAGTTTATTTTTCTAAGAAAATGTGGATACCTAAAATTTTTCTTTTTGAACTCTCCGAATCCAAGAATGTTTGGGTTCTGAAAGTCTAACACTCTTATTTTTAGGAAAATAAAGATAGTACTAATAATAGTACATGGTTCATGGATAGTGTATGTTCTCATCACTTGAATGGTAACAAAAACTTCTTTGAAAAGATTATCAAGACGAAAGGAGAAAAAATAACTTTTGGAGATAATGATAAGGGAGAAATTATTGGTATAGGTAACATTTTTCTTCTTGGAAAAACATTAATTTAAAATGTTTTATTTGTTAAAGGTATTAATCACATCCTCATTAGAATAATTCAATTATGTGATGAAGGTTACATTGTGAATTATGAGAATGATAAGTTCTTAGTACACAATTCTAAGGAAGAGTTTTTTCTTTCTGTCTATAGGTAAGAGAATATATATACACTAAACATAGAATACCTTAAGAGCTAAGATATACCTTATATTAGTGCAATGGAAGATCAATCTTGGATATATAATTGAAGGTTAGGACACTGTAACCTTAGGATCTTATGTAAACGCTCTATGAAAAGACTTGTTAAGGATCTACCAGACCTTATATATGATTCTTCAAAAGTTTGTGATCCTTGTCAATATAGAAAGCAACATAAATCAAGATTTAAATAAATCGGTGAAGTCTCAACTTTTAATGCATTATATTTGGTGCATGGATCTTTCTAGTCCAACAAAAACTAGAATCATTGGAGGAAAATACTATATGTTTGTCCTAGTTGATGATTAAACAAGATTTACATGGGTCCATTTTCTAGCAAAGAAATATGAATAATTTTATTATTTCAAGGTTTTTAGATCTCAATTTAAAAATGATAAAAACCTTCTATTAATAACTATTCATAGTGATCATGGAAGAGAATTTCAAAATTATTATTTTGAAAATTTTTTTAGTAGAAAAGGAATTACTCATAACTTCTCAGCATCAAGAACCCCTCAATAAAATGGTGTTGTTGAAAGAAGAAATTGAATTCTTCAAGAGATAAAAATACCCATGTTGAGTGAATATTATTTAGCCAAACATTTTTTGGCTGAAGCTGTAATTACTTCTTGCTATACTATAAATCGAGTTTTAATTAAACCTTTTCTTAATAAAACCCCCTATGAGTTGTGGAATGGTAGAAAACCTATACTTTTCTACTTCAAGGTATTTGGATGCAAAGTATTCATTCTAAATACTAAAGATAATCTACATAAATTCGAACCCAAATCTGATGAAGGAATTTTCCTATGCAACTCCAAAACTTCTAAGGCATAAAGAGTTTTTAATAAAAATACTTGTACTGTTGAAGAAACAATACATGTTAAATTTGATTAAACTAACCCTTTTGTTTTTAAACACCCTCAACCTACATATACAGATGTGTTTTCAAAAACTAATTATCAAACCTTGATAGAAGATCCTTCGGATAATGAAAATTTTCAAGAAAATGTTTTTGAGAAATTTACCCCAAAAGATTTCCTACCATATGTTGATGAACAGGTTTTACAAAACCCAAATCAGTTGATTCTTAAGAATCATCCTAGTGAAAGTATCATTGGTGATGTAAATCAACCTGTAAGGACTAGAAGTTCATTAAGAAATAAAGTATAACATCTATCATTCCTTTCTCAATTGAAACCAAAAAGAACTGATGAAGCTTTAGGTGATGACGATTGGATAAAAGCCATGCAAGATGTGCTAAACGAATTCGAAATGAATAAAGTCTGGACCTTTGTTGAAAGACCTAAGGAAATATCTATTATTGGAGTAAAATGTGTCTTCAAAAATAAGTGTGATAAAAATGGAATCGTAGTAAGAAATAAAGATATATTAGTTACTAAAGGCTATAATCAACAAGAAGGAATAGACTATAAAGAAACCTATGCTTCGGTGGCTAGACTTGAATCTATCAGTATTCTACTTTCCTTTGCAGCTTTCATTAACTTTAAAATTTTTCAAATGGATGTAAAATGTTCTTTCCTTAGTGGATATGTTCAAGAAGAAGTTTTTTTAGAATAACCTTCTAGTTTTGAAGATACAAAACATCTTGAACATGTTTTCAAACATACCAAATCTTTATATGTACTTAAGAAAGACCCTAGATCTTGGTATGATAGAATTATAAGATTTTTGTTACAAAACAATTACATAAAGGAAAATTCTAATCCTACCCTCTCGATAAAGAAATATATAAAAAATGTTTTGATTGTTCAAATTTATGTTGATGAGATTATATTTGGTTCAACTCAGCAATCTTTAACTGATTCATTTGTGAATCTAATGAAATATGAGTTTGAAATGAGTATGATGGATGAGTTAACATTTTTCCTTAGTTTTAAAATTTCTCAAAAACCCAAAGGAATTTATATATCTCAACATAAGTATATTAAATATCTTCTTAAAAAGTATGGATATGACAACTATAAGAGTATAATTACTCCCATTAGTACCTCAAATTCACATTATCTTGATGAAGCTATGAAACAAGTGGATCAAATATCATTTAGAGGTAAGATAGGAAGCTTTCTATACATGAAAGATAGTCATCCAGACTTAATGTTTTCAGTATGATTATGTGCAAGGTATCAATCTAATCCTATGGAATCTGATTTAAAGGCAGTGAAAATTATTTTTTTCTACTTAAAGGGAACCATGGATTTAGGAATGTTTTATATTTGTAGAAATGGTTTTGATTTAGAAAGTTTTTTGGATGCTGATTTTGGTGGATGTAGAATGTATTGGAAAAGTACACCCAGAACATGTCATTTCTTAGGAGATTCATTAGTTTCTTGGTCAGGCAAAAAAGAAAAAAATAGAACTTTCCACTAATGATGCTGAATATGTAGCAGCTAGAAGTTGATGTGCTTAAGTGTTGTGGATGAAACAGACACTCACTGAATATGGTCTGAGTTTTACCAAAACAAAAAATAATGTGTGATAATACTAGTTCCATTTCTATAAGTAAAAACCCTGGACATCACTCTCGTACAAAACACATATATATTAGGCATCACTTTCTTAGGGATTACAAACAAAAAGGATATATGATTCTTAAATTTATCTGAACGTAAGATCAACTTGCTGATATTTTCACAAAATATTTACCCTCCGATAGATTTGAATACAATAAACAAAATTTCGGAATGATAACTGTAAGGTAGTCTTCCATATTAACTTCTTGTTGAAACCTACCTCTTTAGAGTAAGAAACTCCTTTTCATAGGGGGAGTAAATTTTCTCATTAGTCATTTTTTTTCATAATTGAAATATTTCGTAATTCATTTTTTTTCATAATTGAAATTTTTCGTAATCAATTTTTTTTCTTAATCAATTTTTTTTGTAATTGATTTTTTTTTGTAATTGAAATTTTTCTTAATCAATTTTTTTTTGTAATCAAAATTTTTTGTAATCAATATTTTCATGATCAAAATTTTATTTTTATTTTTTTCTTCTTTTTATGTCTAAAGTTATTTAAGAATAATCTTCCATACTATGAATATTTTTTCCTAGAAATCCAGAAGGTATGTTTTATTTCTTAAATTTCCATAATCATATTTTTATATGTTGGTATTTTTATCTTGTTTAAGAATATTTTTCAGATTCGGTTTCTCTTAAATTCATATGTTTATCTTAAAAACCACAAAAGATCGAAACCTACCAAATCCCTTCTTCGATTATCATCTCAACCATCAGATATGATCAAGAGTTTTTCAACCATTAGATCAATCATGGAAGTTGACCATCACCAAAAACGCCTATATAAGAACCCCCTGATGTTTGTCCCACATGGATTTTCAAGCCTTGGCGTGTTGAAGCTATGCCCCTATACTTAAGGCCGTTCTGAATGTTCAAGTTTTCCTCAGTTCTGAATGTCTATAGAAGCCTCTCCTCAGAATGATATGTCTTCAATAAAGGAAGTCTCCGAGTGGAATACTTACAGAAAAAGTTTGGTTGATCCAAAATTCTATTCTAAGAATGACTCTATAATTTTAAAGAATATTAAGCTGAATGACTGGGAGAGACTGTGTATATCAAAACCGAAGGCGCATGATCTGGTCTATCCAGAGTTATTGATTGAATTTTATGAGTAAGCAAGTTTCTTCAACTAAGGAGGGAGATATAAGTTTTTATTCAAGAGTTATGGGAAGACCTATTCCCTTTCATACAGAAAGGCAACAAGTTTTATTGGAATTCCTTATGAGGGTGAAGCATAATTCTATACTCACAAGCTACCAGATATGTCAGGATCATTTGAGATGGAAAAGGACTTAGAGTGCCTTGGCATGAAAGATGTGAAGACTCCAAAAATTTTTCATCTCTCTACAAATTTCCAGATTCTTTAACTGTGGGTTCAAGGTTTTATTATTCCATGAAATGGAGATAAGGATACACTGAAGAAAAGTGACATCCATATTTTGGATTTCTTGGTGAACCTCAGGAAGATAAATTTGGTGAAGTATATGTTGGTTACGATTGAGAATATTCATAACGGAAATATTAAGTCTCAAATTATTATGTATCTGACAATACTCACCAAGATTATTGTTCTTGGTCTTCATTATTTCAAAATAACTTGCAGTTTTAAGCCAAGAAACTAAATGGTTATGATGCTTAGTGATGATACTTTGAGAAGGATGAAGGCTGGCTTCCCAAATGAATCCGAAGAATTTTATGACCTACCTGAAGAAGTAGTAGAAGCTTTATCAAAGAAACCAGAAATGAATGAAACTTCTAAGAAGGGTGGAAGGAAGAGGAAGGAAAAGGAAATGGTAGAAAATGGAAAACCCCCTGTAGCTAAGAAAACAAAATCTACACCCCTAAAACCAAAGAATCAAAAGTCTTACCCTGATGAATTTGTGGCTAACTAGAGAGAGGACAAGAAGAACAGGAAGGAAGGGGAGCCTAATTTTTTCTTGGAACCTGTTGAGGAAAAATATTTAAAGATAAAGGTGGCAGAGGATATTGAAAAAAAAGAGAATGAAAAGAAACAAAGGAAGAAGTTTTCTGAAGTTAAGATAGTTCAATCCATTCTCAATGATACTGAGAAAGCCTCTGAACAATACCAGGTACCAGAATCCTGTTTTCAAGAATCACTTTCTGTGACTTTGAGAAAGAATATGGTGATTCCAGAAGAAGATCTAAAAGAAGTAATAGTTCAAGAAGAAGAAGTGGTAGAAGAAGAAGAAGGGAGTTGTGATACAGAAGACATGATAAGGCAAGTTGAATATTATCATGAGAAGGAGAGTCCTTCTGAGAAAATTTCAATCCAAACTTCTGAATAAGAGTCTTCAATAGTTTCTACACCTGTAAAATATGATAAGGGCCATGAATAAGTGAATAAGGTCTCTGAATAAGAAAGCAACAATCATGATTTTATTCAGCCAGAGGATGTTGTGGTAGGTTCCAAGAAAGAAAATCTTGAGGAAGATAATATTGTTCGGTTATCAAATATTGAGCATGAATATCCCAAAGCATAAGAAATCATTCCAAGAACTAATAAGGGAAATAGGTGTTAGTGGATACACCTAGTAAATATTTGGTGAAAAAGAATGAAGTTGGTGCTTCATCAAAGAGGAAAGATAAAGAGATTGAAAAAAAATCCCCACCAACCAAACACTCTAATTCAGAATCATCCTTCCTTGGATATGATTTTATGGTACAGACTTTGAAAAATTTGACTGATACCATTCCATTATTACCGAGTACAGATTCAATATGCCAGTTTCTTAAGCATTTATTCAATCAGAAATCAGATTCAGTTTCAATGCTGATGGATAAATTTTTCAGACTTGAGGTAGATTTAAAATCATTTTTGATTGGTTGTGAGGCTCATAAAAGATCGTGAAAGAATATTACAAGTTGTTTAAGAAAGACAGTAGAAGATCTCAGATTCATTGATGAATTTCAAGATAATGTAAAATATGCTTTTGAAACTGAAGATGGCAAGATTATTGATCTTATTAAGAGTTTTGAGGAAAATATGACTCTTGAAAAAACAACTTGGAAGTAAGAAATCAAGGACTTGAATATAAATATTAACTCAATGGCTATGAATTGGAAGAGATAAAGGGATCTCAGAATTGAGTTTGAAGAAAAGGTTGTTAAGCATGAAAAAGTCTTGAAGGCTCAGGCAGAATGTATTAAGGCTTAGGAAGAAAAAATGAAATCCTTGGAGAAGAAAAGAGAAGATTAAAATCAAGTCCTGAAGAGTTTTGTAGAAGACCACAAGGAGCTTAAGAAGATGAAAACCATTATGAAGAAGTTTATACCAAAGGAGAAATAAGAAAAATTATCCCAAATATGATCTTTTGTTGCATTTTTTTCCTTGTACAAATTCCTTCAATCTTAATAGAATTTTGGCAATTCTTCATATATTTGGTTGTTTGGTACTAATTTTTTCAGGTACCATAATTGTTTTTTCATTATATTTATTCCTTTTTGAAAATCACAAAGGGGGAGAAAGGAATGATAAAAAAAATTATAAGTAAAGAAGAGATTTACCTAAGTAAGGAGGAGTTCATCTAAGGGGAAGTTCTCATCAAATAAGATTTTAGTATGCAAAAAATGTAAAATATCATTCAGAAAATCAAGAAGACAAACCTTAGGGATTTCAAAACTTAAATGGGAGTTAGTTGTATTAACTATGATTCATATGTAAAGGGAGATAAGTTTTATTTTATGTCTATAAAGAAAAACTCTAAGTCCTTATATTATTTTTCATAAGGTTGGTTGTGCTTTCCAAAAAGGGGGATATTGTTGAGTCAAAAAGGTTTCCTTATGACTTTTAAATTTCTATATATTTTTAAAATCACAAACAATCTATATTAAAGAAAATTATTTTTTCCTTAAGAATTATCTTAATACGGAAAATTTTTCCTTCCTCAAGGAAATTTTATCCTTACCTATGTTTTCATTGTTCATTTTATAGTATCTATAAATCTAACTCTTTATTTATAAATGGTAAAATTTGGTTTCATATCTAAAACCTCAGAATCATATGAATCCTTAGTTTTATAGTATTTTTTTTTCAGGTTTTAATTTTAGGTTCTGAATTCAAACTCCAAATTCTCTGAAATTCAGACTCTGAATTTCTTGAAATTCAGTCTTCAAATTCTCAGAAATATAGACTTTTGATTCCCTATAATTCAGACTCTTAATTCCCTTAAATTAAGACTATGAATTCTCGGATATTCAGACTCCTAATTCTCTAAAATTCAGACTCTGGATTCTCTGAAATTTAGACTCCGAATTCTATGAAATTTAGTCTCCAAATTCTATGAAATTCAGACTCCAAATTCCTCAGAATTTAGACTTCAAATTCATCAGAATTCATACTCTGAATTCCTTAGAATTTAGTCTTCAAATTCTTTATAATTCAGACTCCAAATTCCTCATAATTTAGGCTATGAATTCCTCTAAATTTAGACTCTGAATTCCTTAGAATTCAAACTCTGAATTCCTCATAATTCAGACCCCCGATTTTTCAGAATTTAACCCCAAATTCCCCAGAATTCAGACTCTCAATTCTATATAATTTAGGTTCGGGATTCCTTGAAAAAAAGAATCCAAATATTCATGATTTATAGTCTCTAATTGTTTATTTTCCTGTACTCTGAACATTAATTTTTTTTCCTAGACTCCGAATAATAGACTTGTTTAAGAAAGTTTATTTTGATTATACTTGTTATAGGTATGAAAAAATGTCATACATTCTATTTCTAACTAACCGTTGTTTGAGTGACATGTGTACAGGTCCGTTAGAAGTTGAAGGAAAAATATGACCGTTGGAGGAGGGATCCGACCATGGGAGAAGTGCCTATAAATAGGATCTCATTTGAACGATCTCATTACTTATCCATAAATCTAGATATTGCATGTTGCTGATGTCATTTCTAGTGAGAGATACTCTCATTCCTTGTGTGTACTGAACATCTTGTTCATCTTACTTCGTGCAACTCCGATTATTGCTGTGTAGCATCAAGGAATTATGGGGATAAGAAGACATAGGTGCCTACTACCTTAATTTTCAAGGACTTATATGGATAGGAAGACATAGGTTCCAACTACCTTAAAGTTTGAGGACTTTCATGGATAATAAGACAGAGGTTTCGACTACCTTAATGTTCGAGGGCTTGCAGGGATAACAAAACAGATTCCAATATTCCTATCGAGGGTTTACTCTGGTGTGGATAAGATATAATTTCTTGAAAGTATAAATCAAGGGACCTTTATCTAAGGTTTTTGGACACCCTACTCTTTTCATTGAAAGATTTCATACTTGTTACTTGCATTTGATTCAAGTTTATTTCCACTTTATTTTGATAAAGGAAGAAAGTATAACCTTTTTATACATTTTTGTTCTTATGTATACTCTGATAAGTAATATTCTATACGATTTAAGGTAGAATATTTTACTTGTAATATTTCCTTAATTTTCATTTCTAGAACCATATTTCCGGAACCTAGAAATTTTCTAGAACTAAAATAGGTCTTGTGAATTTACCTTGTTCAACCTTGTTAAACATTGTTTTCCTTAAGGTTAAAAACAAAAGTTTTTAAACTTAAAATTCACCCCCTCTTGTAATTGAGCATCTACATTCATATTTCAATCCAAAAAAATCCACCAAAACCCCTCCCCAATCCTCTTTCCTAGTTTCTAAATGTTTTTTTTCTCACCAAAATACCAATCTATGAAGGCTAAAGGAGTTTTCTAAAGGAGGATACCAAAGGAAGATGTAATTGTTTTAACTGAGTTCATTAAAATTTATTTTTTCTTAAACATCCACCAAATATATTATAACCATAATAATATAATGACCTAAATATAATTAGTATACTCAGTTTTTATTATATTTATGTGATAACTATTATCTACCATCATTCCACTCCTTGGAAAACAAAAATACCGACTGCGTTATAATCGGACTTCCGCCTATACGAATAACATATTTCTATTTTCATTACCAACTTAAATAGATGGTTATAAAAGTATATTTAATGAATAAAAATTATATTTAATACATGATTAAGAGTTATTAAATATAAATCATTAAATTTATTAATAATATTAATATGAAATGGTCACTATAATTTTAACCACCTAAAATGTGCATACCAAGACACTTCTTTTAATTTGAAAATATTTTGGAAACACTATATAAATATATAAATATTGTTCTATTTGGATGATAAATAACATATATTTACAAATTTATATATATGATGAAACTATTTTATAACTCTTTTGATCATGATCAACGTACTAAAGTATTTTTAGAGAAATTGACCAAAGAACCCCAAGTGACTGATGAGAGAAAAATAATACAATAAATGAATTAAATATGATAAAAAATAGGCCTTCATAAATGAAATTTACCTAAAAATGTTCTAAATAATTTATTTAATAAACTTAAATTGGTTATTCAATATGTTATATGCACACACCATGAATGTTGGGACTTGAGGTAAGGGTTCTTGGTCTAAATTTTAATTCCCTGAGACATGATTGTTATTATGTATCAATTTATTTATATATAGTATAAATACTACAAAATTGAATTATTAAATCCTAAATATTTATTTTATTATTTGGAGTTCAAAATTCATTTAATATCTCCCTATTCCTTGTCATTCGATTCATACATATCTTAAGTCGCAAGGGTTGTTGTTAACTTAATTTAATTTCATTAAGTTATAACCTTTATTATTGAATTTCATCCATCTATGTTTGGTTTCTTCCACCCTATGAATATATTATATTTTCTTACCTATATATTTTATAGGTTTATAAGTATTTTTTGACGTTTTATCTCAATTTGGTTTTCAAATTTTAGCTAAATGGTTTTCTTGTATGTAGACTCAACCTGGTCACTTCTTTATGGTACAAAATATTTTCCCTCTATGCTATTATTATTTTTATTGGTATATGAGTGTTATTATATATACTTAAATTTTTTTATTAAGGTAATTTTATATTTTCTTTTACTTTCTTTAATAAGTTTTAAAAAATAATATTTTTAATGTTTTCTGTTCGTGTCATTTTTGACGTTCTTTACAAAATTGTGAAAAAAATAACATTTTCAATGTTTACCACATGAGTAAAATTTCTTGATTTTATAACCATTTTTATTAATAATTGTTCATATTAAAATTTACATGGGTTTTTTTGAAAATAACATCTTCATTATTTTATGATTATTTAATTTTTAAAACAAAGTTTTATGTTTTAGAAGAATAAATAAAGGTATTTCATTCCACTAATGTATATTTTTATATTCCACTTGATATTTCTTATTTTTAACTTCATTTGTTTTCAATGTTTTAATATTTATAATTATTTTTAATTTTTTTTCTATTTCATCTTCTCAACCATTGAAATATATTTCTAAAAGTGACTTCGGATTTTTCTTTTACAAGAATATTACAAAAGCTTTATGATTTTTTTATAATTATGTTTCCATTTTATTATAAAAATATCAATTATATATCTCTTTGGGAGTTATGTTTCATGTATTACCCTATAAATTCTCTTATTAATTTATTATTAATACCCCACCTTGTTCGTTAGGGTTATGTTCTCTTTTACTCTTCATCTATCTCTTGACTTTAATTTTAACCTTCATGTCCATATTTTTTAATTTCATATAAATATTTTATATCACTTTTAATATTTATATATTATATTTTATTATATTTAATTAACCATATACCCAATAATATATACAGTTCTAGTTTAAAGGGTGATTACTAAGAATGTTATACCACTTATTGACTAGGGAAATATTAACAATATGTAAACTTTTTATTTTAATGTGGATATTTATTGATTATAAAGGCACGTTGGTTTTGTATTGTATTGTTTAGTCATTCATTCATACGAGGAATGTATTGTCTTTAATTAGTGATGACCAGGGTTGAAATTATATATCCTATCAATTTTAAGATATGTTTCATAAAACCTACTAGCTTGGGTAATTAGTGTAAAGATTTCTTTTTTATGTATGATGTCTTGGAATAAATACTTGATGCTATATTTATGACATCCCGAATTATTCATTACATCACAATTAAATTGGTTATTGTTATCCATGTGATTATTTATGTTGTTATGATATCCATGAATATATTAAATACTTATGTTATCCATTAAATATAATTATTTGATTATTATTTATTCCTACCATATAATTCTTTCTTTGATTATTCCATAAGTATTTCTATTATAAACTACTCCTTATTGATTGTTTGATATTACCATTATTATAATTTACTTATCCAAAATTTATGAATAAGAGTATTATGTATGATATGTCTATAGGGGTATCATGTGTTGAAATTTTTATGGGAGATGTTTAAGACTTACTATAAAATAAGGAATCCTTGAGTTTTTGGAAAAAATTCTCCTTTTATGGGAAGGGTATTAGTTTTTTTAGTTAATGATTTATCATAAATACTTAAGAAATATAAACCTAAAAGGTCTTGGGTATATAAGTAAAACAATATTTTTTGTTGATATACTGATTATGGATGGTTATATTTGGGTCACTTCAGTCGATATCAAAACCAATTTATCAAGTATATGTTTTTATCATTGAGTCACATAGGGTAGGTCTAGGGCATCACAGTTGGTATCAAAGCAGTGATTATATAACTTTAGCAGTTATAATTTTATCAGTTGAGGATAATTCAAGCTATATAGATACCATCACCAGTTAATATGTTTAAGGTTGATCATAAGTTTAAATGTATAAATACCCATTTTGATTTATAATGTGATTGTTTTTAAGGTTATTAATGGTATTTTGTGGGATGTTTATTGGGTCATAGAAAGAATACACAGTTGAGGTATAAGTATCCCTTATGGTTAGTATGCAATTTTATGTAAAAAATAATTTTAGTTTTTGGAAAATATTAATATATTTTTTGGAATATACATGTTTAAGGGATATATTTATTGATATGATATTAAATTTTTTATGTGTAAACGTAAATATTGAATTTTAGGGCATCTATTTCAATGAATTTTAGGTGTAAGATATTATTATAAAGATATTTATTTAATTATTACTAGAAATTAAGACTATAATACATTAGTGTAAACCTTAAGGATAAATATAAATATGGGAAAACATCATAAAATCTTGGTAAAGTAAATAGTGTGTTGTTTTCCAGTAATGAGATCCTAGTATGGACACTAAAAGTGGTTTCATGATCTTACATTGAGGCAACTAGGGTTAATATCCCTGAAAAATATTAGTTGGGTATTAACTCAAACATAACTCAGTGCAAAACAAGAGGTTCTAACTATACAACTAGTTTAACACTCACAAGGGGCATGATTTGGATGATTTACAAACTCTTTATGAACCATTATAAATAATTTTGATACATTTTTATATCATTATCCTTGTCTATGTTAAGAAAAACATCATCTATTTTAACCATTAAGTGAAGTTAAAGTTTAAAGGAAATAATTTATTCAATAGGGTAGGTTATAACACCACAAAATTTTATTAAGTGTTATCCATAAACTAAATACTATGCTAAATAACTTGTATCACTTAAAAAACTGAACTATAGTGAACCAAAAATTATTTAAAAAATTAAAAGTATTAAAAAACTATTATAATATGGCCATTTAACTACAAAATATAAATATAAATAACCACATTATGAAATATATATATATATAGGAGATGTAATATAATCAAGTAGTAAGAGTCTTCCTTGTTAGGATCATTTTATGAGGTTGTAAAGAAAGTAGCCTCCCTAGGATTTTACCTATACCAAGCCCAAACTAAGCTTGAATAAGTACGGATTGAGTGAAATCATATATGGGATAATTTTAATCTCTTGGAAATCACTATAAGATCTATGATATCTAGATCACCACTCATGATAGCCACCACTTATTAATTTACCCTTAGATATTATATGAAGGTCTTAAAGAGTTTTGTATGTAGAATTTAGGATGATATAAACATGTTATTATTAATGTATATGTTCTCATTTTTCTATAAATTTAATTTTAAAATAAATTTAGAAAGTTTATTTTATAAAAATGTGTTTATTTATTTATATGATGTTTGTAATTAGCTTTAAAAATTAACAATAAAATCAATTTATGTTTAAAAGACATATTTTTCAAAGAATTGTATTTTTATATATGTTATGAATTTTTATATTAATAAAAAAGATTAATCAATTATTAATAATGAATTTAAATAAATTTATTGATAATATATATATATATACTAATTAATAATCATTTACTGTTTCTTACTTAGAATAGAATAGGAATAAATTCATATTGTAATTGAAAAAAAGTTTTTTCTAAAAATTTTGTTTCTAAATTATGTGTTATTAGAAGACTCATTCAATGGAGGATCACCCTATTTATTTTTCCTAGAAATTTACTATGGGTTATGGTTTATATGTATCTCTCTTCTCCTATATTGGGGGATGAGGGTCCCATCATTGTCTTACAGGAGACTCTCCCTCATAGCGTTACCCCTTTCAATGCCCTTGAATCTCTCTCTGCATTTCTGAGCATCTCTCTTAGCCTGAGGGTTACTTCACTTAAAGAGAGAACATTGAATCTTCCAATATCTCTCCAAGAGTTAATTAATGTGTAATAACTCTTTCATATTCCACAAGTGGCCCAGTTATATCATCATATCCCATTGGTGGATAGTTTTAAAATATTAATAAACTCTTTATAGGGTTTAAAGAATCATGAAATTTTTGGTTTGTTGTATTCTAGAAACTTTTTGATTTGTTTCAATGTGGAAAATGATATTTACATTTCTTGGACTAGTGGTAGGTTCCTCATTAATGGTTTCTTATTCTACCTCTTCTTTTGATGCTTTGAATTTCATATGAATCGCGATCATACAGCATCAACAATATGGGTAAGCTACCCTATTATATCTCTTCCATTTCAAAATCCAGTGATCCTCTAAATACATAAAACCATGTTGGAATATTTATCTACTTTGATAATAGGTCCAAAGTCTTCTTCCATCCTTCCTCTTTATGGGTTTTCATGGAAGTTGACATTTCCATGTCTCTAGTTAATTATTTTTGGATTGAGGTTGAATAAGAGTTTCATTTCTTATATATGGTTCATTTTGAGTCATGAAATTTTCATTGTTCCACCTATAATCATATGAGGAACCTTTTATTTTTTTTTAAAAGATCAAAGAAATTTATGGTTAGTGAACTATCCTAAAAAGATAATGAGGATGTTAATGAGGTTATAATGATGCATAAGGATGGTGAAGTGACTACTTTAAGAATGGATGTGGAAGTGAAGGGATAGGGGATCCTCCACCGAAGTCTGGATTTATGTTCTCACACATATGAAAAGAAATATCACTTGAAATCAAGAATTTGAATTCATATTCTAGTAGGTGAGTTGTGTTATTGGTGGGATAAACTAATTAGGAGACAAGATGTTTAGTCTCCATTTCATGTAATTACTTAATATTTTTGAAGGTTGATGGAATTACCCAAAAATTCTAGGAAGAAAGTATATAGGATAAAAGAGGGTATTAATAGTGTTTGGGTGTATATATATATAATGGTCTATATAGAAATATTCACTCTAGTTGGGTGTTCTTTTTTAGGTACTAGGATTCCGAATCAAGTTTTAGAGTTAATTCAATACTTTAGGAGTATATTCTAGCGAAAAATTGATATTTATGGGTGGAATGAAGTAACTCCAATGGGGGATGGTCATGATACATGTATAGAAGAACAGGTGGATGAATCTAATGGATTTATACCTTTATATTTCCAAATCTATCTTTGAGGAGGAAAATATATAGATATTTTGTTAAATTCATGATCAAAGAGTAGAAAGATAAGACTTTCCTCAAAGGAATAACCTATAAAAAATAATTAAACTATACAAAACAAAGACTATTTAGATATCTCTAAGACCATGATGAAGATATTAGGTGGTAAGGTCTTCAGGTCTAAGGAGGATGTTCCAAAGAATGTAAGTAGTGTGGATACTAACCAAATTCATGTATCTATTTATGTGGGGGGGGGGATCTAGATTTTTAAAGGGCAAAGAATCTCACTAAGATCCCTTGATAGAACTAATTATATATTCCTAGGAGATGTTAGAAGAGAGTGCTCATCTATCCTCAAAAGACAATGTCAAAAGGATGTGTTAAATAACCCTTCAAGTAAAAATCAATTATGAACAATTAAAATGGATCACCACTCAAGATCATTTTTTAATATATTTAATGATGTGAAAATTAACGTGTAAGAGTTTTTTAAGATATGGGATAGGATGGCCTCTCTCTTTTAGGATATCATCTATGAAGAACCAATGTGAGTTAACTTTCTTCTTGGGTGAAATTTAAATGGGATTATAGATCTGAAATCTTAAGGATTTATTAAAATGATTCAGTGAAAATAATTTTATTGTAACATTTTTTAAATTTTCATGCATGTATGTGTTTCCACTAAACCCATAAAAGTGACTCCCCTTTCTCATATTCTAGAAATAATGAATTTGGAAGGAATTATGTATTATTATATTAAAATTAATTTTTATAACTTATAAATTTAATAAATAAAAACGGTTTTTATATTTTTATTTTTTATTTCCAAATTTGTTAATAATTTCAATTTCAATTTGGTCATTGAAATAAGTTACCACGACAAAAAATTGTGACCATGTTAAAAATTAAAATGAGAAACAATGTTAAATCAAGATGTAAAGTCTCAAGATATAATAAAAAATAATCTCCAAATCAATTAATAGGGGTATTTATTGACCATAAATCATGTTTCTATCTTTAATTATAAATTTTCAACCTAGTTACTCTGAATAATGCATCAATTTTTATATCAAGAAATTAACATTTATAATAATTTCACCCTCTCACCTATAAAGGACTCCTTCACCACCCCAATTATCCTCATAAATAAAGATTTATATTTTAAAACAAATCTTCCCAATCCCCTCCAAAACCATCTTTCCCATGTCCTTGAGGTTTCAGTCACACTAAAATAAAAATCTATAAAGGCTTAAAGTGTAGTCTAAAGGAGGGTACCAAAGGAAGAACAAATTATTTTAACCGATTTCTTTCAAGTTTATTTCTTCTTATACCTCCTATAAATCTATTATAACCATCCTAATATATTTAAATTATTATATTTAGTATTCTTAAAAATTATTATTTTTTGGAATAATCATTATATACCTTCCTCCCATTCCTTAGAAAATGAAAATGTTTCCCGTGTTATGGTTGAACTACAACCTCGATGAACGACATATTACATTTTTCATAATAAAAAAACATGAATGTTTATAAAAGTATATTTAATGAATAATTTTTTTTTTATGAAATTATTATTATTATAGAATTATAAATTAGGCATTCTATTTAAAATATTAATAATAAATGATTATTGTAAATTCAACCGCCTAGAACAAGCTTATAAAGACACTTTTGTTAATCTAAATCTATTTTCAATATATTAAACTATATAAATTTTTAATACTATAATGATAAATAAAATATACATATACACCATCATGGATATGATGATGCTATCTTATATCTGTTTTGACCATGGTCAATGTACATAAACAGTTTTGGAGAAATTGACCAAAGAAACCCATGTGGCCAATGAGAGTAAAAACAATACAAAAAATGAAATAAATATGATAATAAATATAATATAAAAATAAAATATACATGAAAAATATTCTTAATAATGTATTTAACAATATTAATTTGGTTGTTCAGATGTTTATAAGCACACACTAAGCAATTCAGGATTTGAGGTAAGGGTTCTTGGCCTCAATTTTAATTCCTTGAGATGTGCTTCTTATTATGCACTAATTTGTTTTTATATGGTGTAAATATTACCAAATTGACTTATTATATCCTAAATAATTGGTTATTATTGAGAGTTTAAATTTATTTAAGCTCTTCCTATATCTTTTCCTTTTATTCATACATTACCTTAGTTGTAATAGTTTTTGTTAATTTAATTTACTTTCATTACTTTATAATATTTATTAATGAAATTAAATCCCATAAGTTTTATTTTTTTCCACCATATTATTGTATTAAATTTAGTTATATCTTTATTTTCTATATTTTAAAAGAATTCTTGCAATTTTACCTCCCTTTAGTTCACATTTCAACAAAAAAAGTTACTTATATTTAAGCTCGATCTTTAAATCTTCTTTATGGACAGAACCTTTTCTCACCATATAAATAATCTTTATCTTGTTATAAAAATTATATTATAAACAATTTAAATGATTTATCTCTTTATTTTTAAGTTTCCTTTGACTTTATTTACAATTTTTTTAAAATAATATTTTTATTGTTTTTCACACGGGTCAATTTTGAATTTTTTACAAAGAATCTTGAAAAGAATATCGGTTTTAACATTTACCATGTGAGTACCCTTTACTTCTTTTATAATGATTTTTATTAATAAATATTCCTATTCATGATTCCATGGTTTTCAACGAAAATTATATTCCCATTATTCTATTAATTTTTTTAAAAATTATGGTTAATGTTTTAGAAGAATAAATAAAGGGGTTTCATTCCACTCACACATATATTTATCTTATATTCAACATTTAATATTTATAACCTTATCTATTTTCAAGGTTTTCAAAATTTTAATTATTATTTTTTAAATCAAGTTTGTCAATGCCATTTTCTTACCCCTAGAAAAAGATTTTTTAAGTTGACTTATGAGCCTGTTTTTATAACCATATTACAAAAGATTTTTGAAAATTATTATTTACAATTTTATTTTTATTTTCTTCTTAAACTATAAAAGTTCTATAAATTTTCGAGTTATGTTTCATGTATCAAACTCTAAATTATCTTATAAATTTCTTGTTCATACCTCACCATGTTCCCAAGGGTTTTGTTCTCTTTCACTCTTCATTATTCAATTGTCTTTATTTTTCTCTTTCTTGTCCAAATTCTTTAATTTCATTAATATAATATATATAAATTACACTATTTTTATATCATGTTTTCTAGTATTGAGTTAATTATATACCTAAAACTATAAATGATGTCATTTTGAGGGGTTCTTATGAAGAAATTTATTCCATTTATTGATTGGGAAAATATTGACAATCCATATTCTTATTATTTAAATATGAGTATTTATTAATTACTAAGTCATGTTGGTTATGTATTGTATTGTGTATTTATTACTTCATATGATTAATGTGTTAAGGGTTAATTAGTGATGATTAGGGACTAAAATTATATATCCCCTCAATGTATTGGTATGTCTCATGAGACAAAGTAGCCTGGAAAATTAGTTTAAGCCTTTCCCATTTAAGTATGATGTCTTTGAATGAAGCCTTGATGATATGCTTATGATGTTTTTAATTATGCATTCTATCATGATGAAATTAGTTATTTTTACCCATGTGATTTTTTACATATCCATGTATATATTACATTCTGATGTTATTAGTTATATGGTATTATTTTATTATTATTTATTCCTATCGTATTATTCATTCCTTGTTTATTCCAAGATATATTTTATTTTATGCTACCCATTATTGAGTGTTTGATCTCACCCATATTAGGTTTTCCAATTGGATGGGAAATATTCAGGTTTTTTAGTTAAAGAGTATTCCTAACTCTATAAAACATTAATCCTAGATGGTCTTGTGTGTGTAAGTGACTCAATATTATTTTTTGAAATTATAGTTATGGAAGGTTAAAGAAACACCTGTAGATCAGGCATAAACACCTGATGTGGGGTGAATCAGGTGTAGACTTAGTTTACTGATGACAAAATTATTCATTTATATTTGACCACATTTGATTTTTATCCTATGTTACCTATTAGTATGTAAATATATATTTTTTGTAGTTAACCCTACCAGTCACCTATATATAGTACAAATTCTAAAATTAAAAAATAACATAGGTATTTTAATAGGGTTCATCTCCAGTGTGATTAAGTTACTCTTTGTTGTGTCAACTCCCATTGATTCACAGATTCTCCACTAAAATTGAATTACCAATTATAATGGGTGGCCAAGGATCATCCTAAAACCTTCTTCACATAATATTTTACATGTTTAGTCACTATATTACCCTTGTAAAAATCTTACACTATATGATACAAGTGATGAGATCTTTATACTATTTCCATAGTCATTAGACCTTATTCGTTTTATTGGTCCTTCCTCCATCAAAAGTAGATGAAAATCTATCTAGGTGTGTTGTTGAAATTAAAAAAAAATTTATTCGTCAAATAAGAGAATGTTGAATATAAGGATATCTTAAAACTCTCAACCTCTAAAACTCCATAGCTTCCAACTCTTCACATAATCTATAGTTGGAGACTAAACTCAATGTTTATTTGAGACCCATAAAGTTACACATGATTGACAGAACCACTCTTCTTCTTATTTCTATTATTATTATTATTATTATTATTATTATTCTCTATAGTAGGAAATAACTTCTCCTTTTCCTTCTTCTTATTTGAGATATAAATTTCACTTTGATTCTATTCAGATCATTTACAACACAACATCAACATCAATGATGGTTTAAATTTCTATTTTATTATACTCAATCTTTTTAATAATACACATGCACCAGATATTACATTAAATTCATTAATAATTTGAAAAATACCATAAATGGAACATTGAGAAGAAAAAATATCTACTATCACAAAATAACCATTATTAAATACCCATTTTTGGTTTAAATGAATTTATGTGAACTAATTTTTATTCTCAGACAGTATTCCAAAAATACCCATAATAAATAATCCTTATTTTTCATGAAACACGCCTAAATAAAATAATATTTATTCTTAAACAATCATTACTTTTTATTCTCAAAAGAATCCATAAATTCTACACTCTAGATCTTCATAATTATAGGAAGATAATACAATAAATCATATATGCGGTGTGAGACTCCTATTGATTTTATAGATTCATGAACTCTAAAAGTCTTATAATATCTCAAATATAGGTAAAATTACAATAATTTAATCTTAGTTATCGAAAAGCACTTGAAACACCTCAGATCTAAATGAAATAGGCTATGATAAATAACATCTTGAGGTTCGATGGTTCTTTATTTAAATTATTATTTAAAACATGATAATTCCATTTTATTCATCGAAGAATACATATAGTGGAACTCTACTTTAAATCTTCCTTAAAACAATATTATATCATGTCTTATAAAAGTATCAAGATTTTCAGAACTCAACATCACAACACAAGAATCTTTAATTTCATATTTCTTCAGATTTAAATAATTATAGAAGTTTTATTTATTATTATTTCTTGATCTTACCTTTACATGGATGGATATCAGATTTTAAATATTTTATTCTCATATGGAAACCATTTCTAGGTGTTTTTGATGTTTATAACAAGATATAACAAGACTTTGATCATGCTATTTTATTTTATCTTCATCAAATTAAAATTATAAAACTCATTTTTTGTTCTTGTACAAATTCCAAAATTTTACTAAGTGTTGGAGTCTTACACTGGGGACTTCAAAGAATTAAATTTGAAAAAATTTATAATTAATATTTACATCCTATTCCTAATACTTATTTTCATCTGAAATATTTATGAAAATTTTAGTAAGTGTTGATGTCTTTTGATAAAATAAATATTTACATTGGGGGTTTCAAAGATTCATGCTCAAAAGAAGAAGTTTTAAGAAAAATGAATTTTTCAAATTCCAATATAATTAAAGACTTACTGTGAATTCATATCATAAAGAAAATTATATTCAGAACCCATTATATTACGTTCAGAGTGAATTATTCCATCACAGTAAGTAAATACTTACATTTATGACTTAAACATTTTTCATGAACTCAAAAAACTAGATTTCTATATATATCTTCAACAAAACATCAAATTACTTCATAAGCTTCTCAAACTTCATCAAATAATATCAAAAAATATTCATATAAATATTTTAATTTTTAAAATAATTCCTAACTACTTAAAAATAATTCCAAGGTGTTTCAACACATAGAATACCCAAGTTAGAGTATTTCTATGATCTTATTTAACAACTCCTGTATGGCTCTTATCAAATAAATACAAAGACATATATATTCACTTAAACCTTCATCCAAGAGTGTAAAGAATATAATTATTGGAGAAAATATGATTTATAATCCTCGAATGAGTTCTCCATCTTTAGAATCCAATTAATCTATCTAGCTAACTATTCCAAGGACCTATAATCTTCTTCTTTTCTAATTATTTATAATGAAAGAAACTTCTTTTTCATGGGTGGATACTCACTTTTTAACCTGATACATCTCCTTTACATTGAAAAAAATACTAATGGAAAAAATTATAGTCAAGCACCATTGAGTACATAAATTTCCCCCTTTTTGATTTTTTTGGGAATTGTAAATTTCCTTCATTGGTCAATGTAAATTATCTCCCCTTATTGAAAATAAATGAAAAGGTATAAGATAGTATCCCGTATTTTGAAACAGTAGTGTCACACATAAAATTAATATTACTTTTGAATGTTTCATACCATTTTAAAATGATACCACTTGAAATAAAAATTGATATTACAACTGATACCAATTAAAATTCAATGGGAATATCTTCTTCAAATTGTGCCCCTCTTATATTTTTTTAGGTGGGTTTCAATAACACATCTCACCACCCCAATTATTTTTATCACACATTGATAGATTTAATAAACTCTTATAGGAGGGAATGATTTTAAAAAGAATAAAATATTACCTATTTCAAGTGATTATAAGAAATATATTATTGTAAAATGTCAACTAATGTAAACATAGCATCAAATATTTGTTAGAATCATGTCTTGAATAAATAAACTCTAAGTATATATAGGTAAAACCATTATAAAAAACAAAAAAACGTTTAGGAATTTTTTTTCCATATTTTTACATGTGATCCTAGATTTTTCCTTCTCAATCTGGGGGTAGTATATACATATTTTCATGAAATTTTAGGAACCTATACTCAAACAAATATTTGAAAAGATTTTAAGTGATAGGTATTCCCCAATAATTTAGATAAAAACCTATTAATAAACATAATATATATATGTTAAAATAATTATGGGATAATTATGTCATACCTCATCCTTTAGATATTTATGGGGCTTCCTATATTTCTAGATTCAACAGAAAATATATATCTCTGAATGGTTCACACTTTTTTAGAGCTCCTCTTAAAGGTATACTCTCCATAATTCATCACCTTGTTTATTAATCATTAAAATACCATGTAAAAAATATGTAGTGGATCATAAATCAAATAATTAATGAGAGAAATGGGGATGAGATATATTTCTCAACCTATAAACTCCTTTTATTATAGGTCTAAAATGTCTAGACCAATTCATGACTGCTTCACCAATCATATTATAGCTTTGTTCAATTTTGGGTATCATTAGTTTTCTCTATTTTATAATTTATTCTTATATGGAATGGGATTTTAAACTTTTTCAATTAGTGAAAAACATTTCTCTTCATATTTCTCTTTTTTTCTTGTTAATTTCATCCGGTCTGTCAATATGGTAAGAAAATCTTTGATCACATGCTCAAAATTTTTCTTGGGCACATATTACTTCTTAGTAGTGATAGTTCTAGAACTTAAACCCACTGGTGATTTAAATTTTTTACCAAATAATTTATTTTTGTTGAGGGATCCATGACATACATTTGAAAACACTATTACCAACCTTATTTAACCTTATACACACCACTATATCAGGTCTGGCTTCTCCCTTCATAGAAAGATTCTTATACTCTTCATAAAGAGTTTCAAAACCCATACCAATTAAAATATATATTTCATAAATTATTTCTTTTATAGATATTATATTTATCCCCATTTTTCTATAATTTTTGGACATCTTGAAAGTGTCTATGATTCACCCTTTTTTCCACAATATAATAATCTTCTCTTTTTAGTTGGAGTGTTATCCTTACCCTACATTATGTTCTCCCTATTATATTATGGATATTATTTCTCAATATTAATTGGATGATATCTGGAAGTATTTTACAAACATTAATCATAACTATGGCCAACTATCTTGAAAATCTAAAAAAAATTCTTTCTTTGAACTCTATTTTGTATAGACGTATTCTTCCCTTTTTTGAGTTTTGATTCTTTCCAGTAGGTTTATTATTAACTTTATATTTTCTTCTACTTCCTTGATGAATTAAAAAACTTATTAATACTAAATTGTTATTCAATAAATTTATGTAACTATTTACAAACCTCCAACAACACCAAAAAATTCAAATTAATATTTTTATTTTCATCTCAGGTGCAAGATGTTCAATATAAAATTATTTTTATTTTTTAAACTAGATCTCAAAACATTCTAGATATTTTTGGGGAAAAAGTATTCTTGTAAATACTAACATATTTCCTTGACATATTTTTGGAAGCCACAATATTTTCTATCATCCACTTTTTTTCAATTTTATAATTTTATCCCACACTTCTATAAAATAAAGATTTAATGTTATCATATTTTACTATGTTTTGGGATACATTTTTCCTTGATTTTGAGGTGGAGGATTATTAAACAAATATAAATATCTTTGAGACACCAATTTGATGCTTCTATTATGTAAGTATCAATTCTAAAATTTGTGTGGAAAGTGTTTTTTTTCAATATATTAAGAAGTTCCATATTTTTATTTTTATTGATCATTCAATTTTATTTTTAGCTCTAGACACTTCAGGTTGAGAGTTTTCTTCTCATCTTTCACTGATATCAATCTATCTTCACAATAATTCTTTAAATTTTTAATTTTAACCATATTTATTCTCCTAGACTCCATTAAATAATTATCCAAATATTTTACCATTTTAACCCGAATTATAGTTTGGATGATTTTACATCCATATGGAATTTATTTAAGTTATTCAATTCTTATAAAAACTCCTTAATATCCTTTTAAAACACTTACTTGTCACATTAATCTCTCTAAAATTGTTCATAAATCAAGGATATTTTTCCATTGAAACATATGATAGATTATTCTTTGTATTTAAATATATTTTTGAGAGTGTTATATGAGTTAATCTTCTTTTCCAATAGTTCTTCCACTGTATCATCCTCTTCTTCTTGTTGTGGTTTTTCATTTTAGAGTGCATTCTTGTATCTAAAGATATAGATCACTACTTCAATTGGAAAATTCTTTATATAAACCTAAAAATTAAGATATAGGTATTATACCATTTTATTTTAATCATCCCCACCACATGAGATGTATTCACCAAAGGAATAATAATAAAAAATATTAACAACTACATTCTTTCCATTCTGATTACCTTTAGTTAATGGAATTTACTCTTAATTTTTTTAAGCTATTTCTTTTATTATTGGAATTTATCTTATATTTATTCTTGAAATTTATCTTATATTTAAATCTCATATATTTATTTATGCTATTTATTCATGAATATAAAATATCACTTCATGTATATTAAGTAACTAATTGGGAAAACTTTCAGAACATATTAGGGGGATCCTTGTGATTTTAATTCAATTAAGAGAATACAAAAGGTCCAATAATAGGGAACCTATGATTTTATACCAATTAAATACCTAGTAGATCATGTAGAAAAGACATAGAGTGGGGTAAATTAGGTGTTATCCAATTTTAAGAATAATTAAATTCTTCTTTTATATTTAAACATTATTGGGTTTTAATCTAAATTAACTCTTAGGTAGTGAATTGTTATTTTTTTAATTCACCCTTCCAAACAACTATATTTATTTCTGTTTCTAAATGTAAAAATAACACATTTAGTTTTACAAGGATTGACCCCCAATGTGGGTAACCTACTCCTTGCCATATCAACTCTCATTGAGTCAAATATTATCCACTATAATCAAATAACCAATTATATGGGGGGGAAGGGATCATCCTGAAACCTTATTCAAATAAAATTATAAATGTGTGGTCCCCATATTACATAGGTGAAAATACTCCCCTATATAATTAAGGTGAATTTATACTACTTCTATATTATTTATATCCTACTAGTTCTCTTCTCCCTTCCACCTTTTGAAGTAGATCACAATATATCCAGGGATGTCAATTTTCCCAAAAATGTGACATGATTACTAAAACTATAGTACATAAACATCCACAATATCTTCATACTCAACACATGTAACTCGTACTCTGAAACTCCATAGCTTCCAAATCTTCATAGAATCTATATTTATAGGCTCAACTCAAACTATCTTTATGACAAAAAAAGTTTCATTAGATCAACATAATCAATCTTCCATTTCTTCTTATCTATATCATGAAATGAAATCTACACATTATTTTTATTTGATAGATATAGTTCTTTAGAATTATCTTTAAATAATTTTCACAAAAAACTCTTTTCTTCTCCACAATCTTCTCAAAAAATCATGTGCACCAACAACCATATTAAATGCATTACTAATTTTACAAGTACTATAAATGGTATGTTGAGAATAAAAATGTAAACAAGTAAAAAATAATCAATATAGAATACCCATTTTGGGTTTCAATGAATTCCTATGCATTTATTTTTATTCTTAATAAGTATTCCAAAAATATCCTTAATAAAATTTTCCCATTTTTTTGGCGTGACCAAATAAAATATTTCTTACTCTTCAATAGACATGATCTCTTATTCTCAAAAGAAACTATAAAATGTACACTCCAAATATTCATAGTTGTATGGAGATAATATAGTAAATGATATCTATGGAATAGATCTCATATTTCTTTTTCATATTACTGAAATATGGAAGTATTCCCATATATCATGTCCTAGGAAAATTTCCATAATTAAATCTCAGTTACTAATGAACACTAAAATAATATTAGATCTAAATTATGTAATCTATGATAAAAACAATCTCAAGTATTGATGGTTATTTATTTTGTTATTCTTAAAAAATGATAATTAAATTTTCTTCATAAAAGAATATATGAATTGGAACTACCCTTTTAATCATTCTTAAAAAAATCTTGGATCATGGATTATCAAATCACCATGATTTTCAGAACTCAAAATCACCACATGATCATCTTCAATTTTGTATTTCCTCAAAATTCAATAATCATGAAATCTATATTTTTCATTATTCTTTTATCTTACCTTTACAATGATAAATATCACCCTTCTATTCTTTCAATATTGGATCAAAACCATTTATAGTTTTTGTGATGTTTATACCCTGATCAAAAAAAACTTTCATCATTCTATTTGTTTCATCATCATTAGATTAAAAATATAAAATTTCAATTTTTTATCCAGATTTTTTTTAAATTTCACGAAGTATTGAAGTATTATGTTAGAGACATAAAAAATTATGTTCTCAAAGAATTTTGATGAATATTTACATATTGTTCCAGGTAATTATTTTCATCCAGCTTCTTTTGTAAAATGTTAGTAAGTATCGATGTCTTACACTAAACTAAAGATTTACATTGGGGAATTTAAAGACTTATGTTCAACAGTAGAAGTATTATGAACAGTGCCATTATCAATTTTTATAGACTTAAAATCCTTACAATTAAGTCATATGATTGGTAAATAATTAAATTATACACCTAAATTATTACGTTTATAGTTAATTTAATGATTACACTAGGAAAATCCTTACATTCTAGACTTATTCATTCTTCATGAACTCTAAAAATAATATTTCTAAAGGTAAATTCAAAACGAATCTTGATTACTTACATGGATTCCCAAACTTCTTCAAAACATACTTCAATATATTAAAATAAATATTAGAATTAATAAATAATTATATACTATTTAAAACTCATTATGAAGTGTTTTATCATATAATATACCCACGATAGATTATTTATATGATATTATATGCCTACTATGGTGATACTCCCCTAAAATAAACCCTGAGCCATATATATTCACTTAAACCTTCATCCAATAGTATTTATACATTTATTTTTTCAACTAAGATACTTTATACTCCTAGGATGGGTTCTCCAACTTTAGGATCCAATGAATCTATCCATCTATACCTTCCAAAGACTTGTGATCTTCTTCTTTTACATTTGTTCCTCATAAAAACTAATTCTCTTTCATGGGTGGATACTCACTTATTCACATGAGATATAAAATTTACATTGAAAACAAATATTAATTGAAAATAAATATAATCAGACACATTTGGGTACTTAAATATACCAATTTGGGATTGCTTTCAATTATAGATTCCCATTATTGGTCAATGTAAGTTTTCTCCCCATAATTGATAGTAAATAAAAAGGGGTAAGATACCCCCCCCCTTTTCAACACAGTATGGAAATCCTTAAAATTTATATTCTATATGAATGTATTATACCATTTGAGAATTATACCACTTAAAATAAAAATTAAAATTCTAAATAATACAAATTTAAATTCAAGGGGAGGATCTTATTCAAATTTCTTTCCCTCTTATAATTTTTATCCAGGATGATTTCACTAACTATCATGACCAAACCAATTGATACCCCAAATCATCCAGTAGTAAGCTGAGAGTGACACCCCATGACCACCTATAAGAATACAAGGTCCGTTGATAAGAATTGAGTAGGAAAAACACTAAAATGATAGGTCTTATTCTAATATACCTGTACTCACCCACCCACACAACTCTATGCAATAGTGCAATGATATAACATAGAAGTAGCCTCAAGAGAGTAAACAACGCATGCAATGACCTATAGGATAAAAATAAGAGTGAAAAGGGAAACATCTATATCTATATATAATTAAAAAACACACGTCTTACCAAAAATTTAGGTGGAAACTCAAAATTAAAACAAATGAAAAGAGGAAAAACATGGGAGATCCTGACTCAAGATTTCAAAGTCCGACCATCAAACATGGTCTGCACCACCAAGTACAACCAAGATACATTGATACCAATTTTACTATAGACATTGGTAATCTATTTTTCATCCATATACGATATGACACGTGAAGTAAAATCCAATGTAGGGGTGAGTATATACATACCTAGAAGGATGCCCCAAACACTAAGAGGGAGGAAATTGAATAAAATAATCAGCTTTTCCCATAAGGAAACAGAGTAAGGAAACCCAAAATCTGATATACTCATAAAGAAACCTAAGAGAAGAGGGAAAAGGGATCTCTATCTTTACATTCGACTAAGAATAATGAGTTATCTTATAGCTCCCAAATGTCTCATCTCTAATTCTAAACACTATGACCAACCTTACAAGAGTTGTGGTGGAGGGACCGTTCCTCACTAATATTCTCTACAGTCAAGGGAGAACTGTCTCTAATAGAGGAACCACTCCCCACTAGAGATTGATGATGGGGAGTACCACTCCATAGATAGATGAACCCTTCCCTATATAGTGTTGTGTAGTATTGAATCTTCCAATATAAAGAGTATGAGAGACCCATGCCCTACTGCGATAGGGGATCACCAACTCTAACATCTATTTGATGATCAAACTCAATCAATACCATTGGATATATGTCTCTATAAGAAGATTCTATATCATACCACCTTGCATCATATCTTAGATTCCAAAACGAAGTCCACCCTCACATCCTATAAGGAAAGATACTCATTATAGACTACTCATGGACCTAAATATGATTTCTAGATAAGGAGATATGCATAATAGAAGTTTTTTTGGGGAGTACACAACATCTATTACTAGGGTACAATACATGTATCATGAATCTGAACCCTGACTGTGTCTGATCACTATTCTTGGTGTGTAAAATACAAAGTACATGACATGTGATTCGGGTATGTTCCTTAATAAACATAGGTTCTCAATTCGAGTTGAAGTATACAAGGTGTACTCTATTAGACATGACATACCGGACCACCTAGTGTTCAATCCAAGTTCCTCACTGAACATGGGTTCTCTGACCATGTATGGGTACATAGGTAATACTCTGAGGCACATGGAACATATGAATCATGGGTGCTTGAGTATATGTTTTTAGTACACGTTTGGGCTACCTAGACAAGGGAACATAACGTGTGGGTCCTCCACATGTTAAGTAATATTTATAAAAAATATAAACCCTAGTATTCATGAGATTAATAGGTTTACAAAATGTGTTCCTCTAGATTACATGTCATGTATTTGGGTTTCTCACACCACACATAGTTTCTTGCTCGCATCTCACTGGCTCTACTAATTTTACTTTTAAATCTCTTTAAACTATACTTGAGGCCCAATATGGTAAGGGAAACATCTCCACTATTTTATAATAACTAATATCCAGAAAAAGATACTTCTAGTGACTCATATGAGGTCTCCACACCTCCTTTCGATATGAAGGGTCCTAATCCTCGATAGAATGTCCATGATTTGTAGTAGACTCTCCCAAATTGCTAAAATAGAAGGAAAGTACATATTATCTCAATTCCCAACCTATAATGTCTAAAAATTGGGATTCTCATTACCTTTACATGATACAACTCACATTCTATTTCCAAAATGGGGTTTTAATACACAAATCCATCATCCAAAATCGGTTGTAACCTTATGATCCTTCCACAACCATTAATCTATTTCTATTTTTCAACCAAAATGAATCTAGATTTTTGATCATGATTAATCTAGTATGGAAGTGTAAAATCACTTACCCTATAGGAAAACAATGAAAAACATGAATAATAGAGATAAGAGAGGCACAAAAAGTGATAAATTATCATCAGCCATTGCGATCCTGAACAAAAACCATAATTGATAAAACCAAAAGTAGTGAAAATCAATACAAAAAAAACAACTGATAATAAGAATTTAAATGATGATTAAATATCTTGAGAATGTGAATAACTTTATTAAATAATTAAGTAGATATATGATCCATGATCAATAATAAAATCAAAGGGTAGAATTCCAAAAATAATAATCCCTACCTCAATAACATATTGATCATTGGTGAAGAGAACATCTGTTAATGATGATAATGAAGTTACCTCGGTGTTCTTTTTTCATATCATGAATCCCCTCGATCATTCATTATCGATCCTCATTCCTAATATATTGATCACTAATTGTGAATCCTCGTCCTTCTCTCTAGTATATCAGGGTTATACATATCACCATAAATATTTTATATAATGATATATTTATAGAGGAGGGTATAGGTTTTTGCATTTGATAAATTAAATTAATTTAATTTATTCAACATAACTACTAATGACCACCTTCCATGAATCATAAAACACTAACCAATCTTATTCCATGCCTAGGTTAAACATAGTGTTCTAGAACCAATCATGGAATTGAATTTTCCATTTGAGATCCTAATTAATAGAAAAACCATATATTTTGAAAATATGTGCACACATGATTTAATATAATTAATATTTTTAATATATCAATTTTAGTTTTGGATGATTCCCACAAAACTATGACAACTCCATGAAAAATGCGTATATAGTTAAAGAAATATTAAAAGGATCAAATTCCAAAAACTAGAGTTGTTACACTATCATATATCCTCTCCAAACCATTTCTCAAACTTTGAGAGATATAATCAACTCCTATATAAGAGAAGGATTTCAATAAAAACCACTAATTACTAAATATAAGTGGTTTTAGGAACATCGTACTAGTAAAAAATCATCTGATGTGAAATTATCATAAAATTTCTCTAGTGTTCTCACTCGATTGGTGCACGAACCACCAAACTGCGTGGTTAATCCACGTGTAGTGGTTGTTTTTATGAGTTCTTGAAATTTTTAACCCAAAGGTATCATTATAATTCTATTAATTAGAAGCATTAGTTTAATTTGGTTTTGTGGTAATTTCATCGAGTTATATAATGAGGCTTGTTTTTCTAAATTTAGTTTTTTAAATTATAAAAACATTGAGTTTTTAGAAAATAGAAGTAAAATTGCTATGAATTTTGAAAAGTTTCATAAAATGTGAAAAGTGAATTAAATTGGAAATTATAGTGGTTTCCAAGTGGTTTTTATAGAGTGAAATGGTTTTTAATAAAAAGGGGATTCTTTTATAATGATATTTATGGGTTTAAATAGAAAAGTGATGTGGTGTTTTGAATTTTAAAGTGGATCTGCTAAAATGGTTTTTTAAGTGGTAAAAGTTGTTCAATTTAAAATGGAAAATGATTTTTTTTCAAAAAGAGGGTTTTGATTTTTCCTTGAGATGTGTTCGGATTTATGTGGTTGGTATTTTGATTTTAGGATTGATTTTTTAGTGTGGTTTGGTGATTTCAGGTTATTTAGAGTACACCACCTAGAAAGGTCAAAACCGTTTCTGAGGAGTATCTTCTAGTTGTTGGTTTTTCCTAGAATCCTAATAGAGTAGTGGAGTCAAGTTATTTTTGTTTTTTGCTTATATTTCATGGTCTTCAAGGTTTTTTAGAGTTTTTGGTGTAGATTGAGGAAGTTTAGAGAATATTCTGGTCTTTAAGAACTCCTGATGTCTTGACGGTGCGTGATATTCTTGGTCTTTTTGAAGGGTTGGGTTTGGACTAATGAAATGTGATTAATCTATTCTCCTTGATATTGGGATTCATTGAGAGAATTTCAAAACTAATTTATTGAAATGGTTTACTCCTGAGTGAGTGAAATTGAAAGAAGTAGTAGATCTCACGAGTGTTTAGAAAGGTCAACACATGGTGAAGGAATGTGTTGGAAATGTTAAGGACTAGGTTCTTAATTATTCAGAAATAGAATTGAATAGTCTATTGAAAGATTATATATTCATGTAGGGTCTCCATACATAATTTAAGGATCAAGTTATTACATCCAGACTAGTTTCGTTTTAGATATTGGTGGATGAGTTGACCTCAACTATGTTTGTTTATAGAGGGAAGTCTATGAAAGTTGACAATCTAGTTTCTTAAGGTGATCGTAAAGGGTTCCCCATCCTACGATGAGTGAAAAATATAGAAACCTATTCCTAGGGTGTCTCCTTTATTAGTTCGTACTTCTTACTCATCAGAACACCTTCTCTTTTTATTTTATTATGGTTAGACTAGGTACTCTAAGCCATATTTCCATAATATTTTAAAGGCTAGTCATTAGTGTTATTGCTCGGGACACCTGAATATGTTCTGTAAGTTGTTTTTCCATAATAGGAAGTTTTAGTCATGAATTTTCAACTTCTAAATATGGGTAAGAATATATTTCAAGAAATTTGGGCTCCATTAATATGACTCAGAGTGAATCTTTTCATGTAATGAAGGAAATTTCAGTTATAGGAAATATAGATCTGAATGGTTTCCTTCAACATCAGGGGGATTTGAGTTTTCCCTTACTATGTTTGTTTTGGAACCTATTTTTTTATTTTTATGGTTTTGGTGGATTCATTTTGTAATAGTTTTAGATTTTGAGTAGTGAGAGTTTCAAGATTCATGCATCTTATGGAAATTATGAATCTTGATTTGGTCTCATGTTTAATTTTAGCATTTTTCATTGGGTCCCACTTATATTTGGGGTTCGTCTGTTTTAGTTAGTTTTTAAATACTGGGGAGACCAATTATGTGTATTGTTGAGGTCATATATTAAACTCAGTCTCTAAGGTGTTAATGAAAGGGCATTTTCTTTGTTTCCCTCTTGCCTAACCCCAACCATAGTAGACCATATGGATTGGATAATGGGTCATGTAATAGATGCTTGTGGGGATCCGGAATAGACCACAATGGGTTTCCTTGGTGATTTATATGTTAGAAGCCGAGATGTTCCTTGATATGATTTTATTTGGATTTCATTAGTTGTTCTTTGTATGTTGATATTCTTCCTTGAGGATGTTATTAAAAACTATATAGGGTCATGGAGTTTATATTTTTTGGGTGGAAAATGAGTTTTCAATTCTCAATATTTAGGTAGTTGAGGTTCTAATTTGGGTATTGTATTATTCGTGTATTAGTTTGTCAAGTATTTTAGGACTCCTTGGGGGGGGGGTAGAAAGTGTCATGGTGGGGAGAATTTTCACACCTCTACCTTGGCATATTAATTATTTTTTATCATTTAACTATATTTATTCACATTCTTAAGTTTTGAGTTTTTGGTATTTTTTACTAGTGCATTTTGGACCACCATTTTTGAGGGTGACCTACACACATATGGATGGGTAAAGCATATATATATATATAACCTATTTTTATATATTTCCTCATGGATAGGAGAATATCTATATTAAATCTACGAGTGTTTATATATATATGTATAAATGCATGTGTGTGTAACTGTGAAGAGTGGTTTCAGATTTCCATCGTCAAAAGTAGTATGTTTTGAGGTAGGATCCCTATTTGTAGTCCTTTAATTGGAAATATATGGTTTCTTTGAGTTTTAAAAGTATTTTACCCCTTTTATTATGTACATCTATATTATGTAATTGTTTTTTATACTTGGAGATGGATTTTCACTTATTTTTCTGGATTTTACCTAATCTTCAAGTATGTATATTTCTTGTTAATGCATGCTTTCAGTCTAGTTTTTTAATGCATGGTACTTTAAAATCCCATTTGGTTTCCTAAATGATTTATATAAATAAAATCAGTGATTCTGAAATGTTTTTTCAAAAGGAAAATGTTACTTTTTTAATGGTGAGGCACGATTGGGACATTGAAATGATTTATAAAAATGAAAAACCCTTCTAAGGCATTCCCTTTTAAATTAAAAATGTGATGCTTGTGTTGATGTTTGATTTTTTATATGTGCTTGGTAAAGAAGCTTGTTATTGGTTTATGTGACTTGGATAGAGGATACAATGAAGGAGTGATATTGGGTGTGATAAGGTTGATGAATTTTTGGTAAATAGTATAATATATATATATATGATAGCTTGATTAAAACACAACTCCATTTATGCATGAAACATGGGAATCCTGGGTATTTAGATGGGAAGACTAGGTCTAGTATGCTAGGAAAGTTAGCAAGGCTGTGACCCAGTCTCCCTAGTAATATTACATTACAACACTAACTAAACTATGATAGTGTGGATTGGTTGGCTCAACCAGGAGAAAAAACAATCATGTAAATGGTCATTCATTGAGTTTACGAGGATCCTAGAACCCTAACTAGACTAGAAACTCAAGGATTTCCCATAGTGATTAATATCATTTACCCTAGTTTTTAAATGGTACTTATTCATTAAATTCTTTATGCTGAGTTTTCCTATCATTTCAAAAATAATGAGAAGCATATTTTTGGTTTCACAGTTGTGTAGAATGTAGTGAAATTATTCATTTATTGCATGTTCATTTATGAAAATTGGTTTTTGGAAAACAATAATACCCATTATAAATATGTTTTTATGGTAAAGGAGAAAAATGGATTTCATCAGCTATATCCTATTACTTTTTTTAGAATGGATAAAAAACCATATTTTATTTGTTTTTAAAACTAGCATGAACTAGTTTTTTTGAATGGCATGGAATATAAAATAGTTTATTCAGGAATGCTTTCTATGTTTTAATACTCAATCATATAGCTCTATAATTGTGTTTAGTTTCTAGTATGGATTCTAGCTTGGACTTGGTGGATGTGGAGTGATGTTGGTTCACTGAATATTAGTGACCCATGAGGTCATAACGAGGTATGTTTATCTTATTTCTTTTCCTATACTAGTTTCATTTTTATTTGTTTGAATTTATTTATTTATTTTCAATTCATGTGATAATTTCCAATTGAGTTATTATGATTCCCTACACTAGTTTACAGACTAGGAGGATTAGGATCACCACTGAGGCCTTATTATGGTTCATCTTGGGTGACCAGTTTGGGGTCGACTAGGGTTTCTTTATAATATAATGGTATGAGAGCAGTATTTTCCCTTATTATTTGGGGATTTCTGGTATCTTGGATTTCTGAATATTTGAATTCAAGTGGGAATTCATGGGTAGGTTCTTGATCACCACCTATCTGGATGGATTATATAATTTCTAGTGTGGTCTTGGATGGTTGTGTCTTGAAGTAAGAGCTTTGATATTGGTTTTTTTGAGGTTTTTAGTATTGTTTGGAGCGTTTGTGATAGAATTAAAGATGTGGTTGGTTATTTGTAAAGATCTACTGGTTTTAGTAGATTTTTTGTGGATTCAAAGGGTGCATGGTCACTATAAATGGTCTAGAAAACTATGCACATACCATGTATTTTCCTTTTTAACCTTATGTGTGCTCACTCAGTTGGCACAAAACCTTCTAAACCATGTGTCTAAGCCATGCATAGTGGTTTTTCTTCTAAGATATTGGGATTTTGGATATGTGGGTATCGAGTTCCTTTTTTTTATTATGGTTTTCAAATTAATATTTTTTAGTAGTTCTTTCATTGAGTTATAAAATGAGGCTTTATTTTCTAAAGTAGGATTTTTTAAATGAAAAAAACATGAGGTTGTTTTGAAAATGGAAGGGAAATTGTTTTGAATTTTTAAAGGTTTTCTAAAATGGGAAATGAGAAGTAAATCAGAAATTATTAGTTTTCCCAGAGTAGTTTTTGAAGAGGAAAATGGATTCCATTTAAAAGGATATTATTTTATAATGTGATTTGTGGTTTTAAAGGTGAATGTGAGGTGGTGTTTTGAATTTTAAAGTGGGTGTGAAAAAATGGTTTTTGAAGTGGGAAATGGTTCTAAATTTTAAATGGAAAATGATGGCGTTTAAAAATATGGTTCAAATTATACCTTGTAATGTGTTTTTATTTATGAGGCTGGTATTTTGAGTTGAGGTTTTATTTGTTTTCACATAGTTTGGTGGTTTCATGTAATTAAGAGTATACCACCCAAAATGGTCCAGATAGTTTCTGAAGAGTTTCTTCTAGTTGTTGGTTTTTTACAGACTCCCAACAGAGTAGTGGAGTGAAGTTATTTCCATCTGTTGAATTTTTTTTTCACGGTGTTCAATGTTTTTATAGGTTGTGTTGTAGTTTGAGGAAGTTGAGAGTGTCCTCAGGTCTTTGGGAACTCCAAATGTCATAAGGGTGCAACCTATTCTGGCTCTATTTGAAGGGACAGATTTGGACTAATGAAAGGTGATCAATCCAATCTCCTTGAATGTTATGATTCCTTAGGAGACTTTAGAAACTACTTTCATATAATGATTTACTCCTGAGGTAGGACAAGTGAAATAATTGGTAGATATTATGTGTATTTAGCAAGGCCAATGGATGGTGAAGGAGTGTGTTTTCCATTTTAAGGTATTTCTTCCAACTTATTTAGAAATATCATTGATAGATCTTTTGAAAGATTCTGTCTTCACGTAGGGCCTCCATACAAAGGCTAAGTATCAAGTTATTCCATCTAAACAAGTTTTGTTTTAGAAGGTGGTCGGTGAGGTGACCCCAACTATGTTGGTTTTTAGAGGGCAGTATGTGGTAGTTGTAAGTCTAGTTTCTCAAGGTGCTCATGAAGGGCCCCTTATCTAGTGAGGAGTGTGAATTAGAGAAACCTTTTCCTCGGGAATCTCCTTCATCAGATCCTACTTCTTTATCCTTAGACCACATACTCATTTTCTTACAGTATAGTCAATTTAGACACTCTAATTCATATTGGCTTAATCATTTGAAGTTTTTTCATCAGTGTTATTTCTTGTGACACTTGAAGAAGTTCTCTAGGTTTAATTTCTAGAATAAAATGTTTCATTCATGAATTGTTAGCTCTTAACTATAGGGTAGAAGATTCTTCAAGACATAAGGGATCCCAACATAAGCCTCATAGTGAAGATTTTAATGAAGTGAAAAATTCATTATTTTTAGGGAATGTAATTTTTACTGGTTTCTACTAACATGGGGGGATCCCTTTTAGTTTTCCCTTCGTGTGGTTTTTTTGGAACCCCCTTTTCCTTTTGGTTGTTTTGGTATATATCTTTTGGAATGGTTTCAGTTTTCGAGCAGTGCCTATTTGGAGACTCTTTCATATTATAGATATTTCAAATATTGGTTCATTCTGGTGTTTAATTTTAGTATCTTTCCTTGGGACCCCTTATAATGGGGTTTCATTCATGATATATGGTTTTTAAATGGTGTGGAGACCCCCTATGAGTCTCATTGATGTATTCTCTTAAACTTGGTTTCCAAGGTGTTATTGATATGGAACTTTTCTGTTTCCATCCCACCCAACCCAAACCATAGTAGCCCAGATCAATTAGATAACGAGTCATGTAATATATTCTTATGTGGATCCTGAAAAGACCATAGAGGGTTTCCATCAATATTTCTATGTCAGGGTCAAGGAGTTCCTTATTTTGAGTCTATTTTTGGAAATATGAGTTCCTCACTATTGGTTCTTTCATTTGGTGGTTTGAGTCTTTAGATATCCTTAGTTTTTATTTGGATATCAAGATTATTCCTTGAATATGGTCTTAATGGCTTATTGATGTCTTGTAGTTTTATTTTTTGGGTGGAAAGTGAGTTTTTGGTTCTCAGTCATCTGGTGCTTTAGGTTCTACTTTGGTTATTGGATTGTTCATTTCTTAGTTAGTGAAGTATTTTGGGAATTCATGGGGGAATAAAGTGTCATTATGGGGATAATTTTATTACCCTAACCTCAATATATTAATTATTTTTCATTATTTAATTATATGTAGTCATATTTTTGAGTTCTAAATAGATTCAGTTTTTAAAATTTAATTTTTTCAGTTTTATTCTTAGGTAGACGATTATCACATGGTTAGGGGAAACTATGCACCAAACTAAGGAAAATGATGAAGTATAGACATTGGATATGTTTAGTCCACATAGTTAGGCACACGACCATGTGTCAAGACCTAGAAATCAAGCGGCCTCTCCTCCCTCCAAGACAAAGGCACCACATGGTTATCGAATGGTCTGGTAGACCGTGCAACCCAATCGTGAAGCCTTACATGTCTAAGAAAAAAATTATATAATAATAAAAATAAATAAATGAAATTAATAATAATAAAATCAAAAACCTAAATCAATTCCTCCTTCCGCTTTACCTAATCGGCCACCCCCCTCGTCTCAGTGTCGTGTGATAACCCTTGACTGAATCCCCATCTCTCACACTTATCCACTCCCTCCTCTCCCTTAGGTGGATAATTTCTCCCTCAATTTCTAGTGAGATATTCACTGGTAAGAATTTCTTCTCCTTTACTCACCTCTACTTACCCCATTTTGATTTCTTTTTCTCCCCCTTAAGGTGTGCGTAACCCACCCAATTCCTAAATCAATTTTGGTATTTATTTTTATTAGTTCTTAATTACTAGGGCTTGTGGTGATAAATTAAGCCTAGTTATAGCCATGGATGTTGAAGGCAGTGGGTACGCCATGATATTTAGGTAGGTTTTGTTCCATTATTCATTTTTTACATAATTTTAATTTAAAGATTTTTTTTATTTTTGAGTTTCTGGTACTTTTCTCTTGTTCTTTTTAAGCCACTATTAATGAGAGTGACCTATACACATATGCATGGTTATGGTGTATATATATATAACCTCTTTTGAGATATTACCTTATGGTGAGGGGAATATCTATATTATAGCTATGGGTATTTATATATATGTGTGTATAAATGCATGTGTGTATAAGAATAAAGAGTGGTTTCATATTTCAATCATCAAAATTAGTGTGTTTTAAGGTACGATATCTATGTCAAAGACTTTAATTTGAAATATATAATTTCTTTGTGTTTTTTAAATTATGCTTTCTTTTTTTTTTGTATAAAATGCATATATATTATGTAATTGGTCACTTAAAGATGTATTTTCAATTGTTTTTCTATATTTTAATTAATATTATTGTATGGATTTTTCTTTTTAATTCACACTTTCTAAATATTTTATAAAATATGGTATTTTAAATGCCTATTTAGTTTCCTAAATTATTTTTATCAGAAAAAGTAGTGATTCCCAATGGTTTTATCAAAAAGGAAAATATTTCTTTTTAAATGGTGTGGCCCGGTTGTCACTTTTAAATGATATATAAAATTGAAAACCCTATATAAGTATAATCCCTTAAATTAATAATGTTATTTATGTGTTGATGTGTGATTGGTGATATTTTCTTGGTAAAGAGGCTTGTTCTTGGTTTAAGTGACATGGAAATGGGATGCGCTCAAGGAAGGAGATCGAGGGTGAGGAAGTTGATGGGTTTGGGGTAAAGAGTATGATATATATATATTTTTTAGATTGATAAAAAATAACCTCCATTGGGGAATGAAACATGGGATACCTAGGTACCAAGGTGGGAAGACTAGGCCTAGTATGCTAGGAATAGTGGTAGGTCCATGACCTAGTGGCCCTATCCAGAATATTTACAACACCAACTAAACTATGATGGCATGGATTGTTTAGATCAAGCAAGAGAATAGAACTTCATGTATATGGTTAATCACTGAGAGTACGAGGATCCTAGGACCCCATGTAACCTAGTTTCATAAGGATTTACCATGGTTCTTACTATCATTTACCCCTATTTTTCAATGATATTTCTTTATTAAACTCTTTAGGCCCATTTTTCCTTTAATTCCAAAAATAATGAGAAACATGTTAATGTTTTCACTGTTAGGGTGAACCTAGTGAAATGATTCTATTATTTCATGCTCCTTCATGGAAATGAGTTTTTTTTAAAAGAATCCATTTATTAAAATGATATTTATATAAAAGGAAAAAATGGTTTTAAAAATCTCTATCCTATTACTTATTTTGGAATTGATATAAAACCTTATTTTATATATTTATAATTTGAAACTAGAAAGGCTTATTTTTATTTTTAATGGTAAGGAATATATAATAGGTTATATGGGAATGAATACTATGTTTTAATACTCACAACTATAGATCTATATATTCTTTAGATTCTGGTGTGACTTCTATCTTGGACCTGGTCACCGTGGAGTAACATTGGTTAAGTGAATGTTGGTTACCTATGAGTTCACCTGGAGGTATGTCTAGATTATTTCTTTTCCTCCACTAGTTGTAATTTTTATTTATTTATTTGTCTATATTTCAAGGATTAAATCCTTACCAATTGAGTTATGTATATTCCATACACTAGTTTCCAAACTAGGAGGACCAATAAAGCTACTCATTCCTTGTTGCGGGCTAGCTCGGATGACTAATTCGGGTTTGACTTAGGTTGGTTTGTGACAAAACATCTTCATAATTACATCACCCATCAATGTTTAGTGTTTTTCAATTTTGTGTAGCATATTTTTCTCTCCATTTTCAACCTTATTCATATCTATAATACGATTTTTATCTTCTGAAACAAGTGAAGTTTCTTTCTATTCATCTTTATGTAGCTTTATAGCCAATCCCAACTGCTTTGTCCATATGATATAATAACCTTTGGGCACATGCACAACATTTTTACTGGGTGTGGATTCTTTATTAGTAGTGATTTCTCTCTAAATTGACCCCACTAGATATTTCAATATTTTTCATCATTTTTTCTTATTGAGGAAGACATGTCATATATTTGAAAGTCCTATTACCAACCTTGTTTCACAATCCACATAACTTTATGTCAGCCTCTTATTTTTTACTTATTAGTAATATTTTCATACTCTTCACAAGGAGTGTCAAAAACCATACCAATTTAGAAATATTTTTCATTAATTGGTTCACATATCGTTTTTTTATTTTACTCTCTTTTTTCCCTTTCATTAATGTCCATCCTATAGTGGCCTATAATGTGATCTATTTTACCACAATAGAAGCATATTCTCTTTTTTTATTTGTGTGATATACTTTTCATCCTTCACCTTCTTCTTATCATATTATGGTTATTATTTATCATTAATAAGTGTATGATATTTTGTAGTATTTTACCATCATTCATCATAATTATGGCCACCTATCTCACACATCTCACATAAATTTATCATACCTTCAAATGAGTTATTAAGAGATATATTTTTCCCTTTTTAGGTACAATTATTTTCAGCATGTTTTTTATGAAATTAACCCTTTCTTAACCTTCCTATAGTCCTTATAGAACATGTGCATACTGAAATTGTTTGTGTTATAAATAAAGGTATTTTTATCCAAAACTCCAACAGTGCCAACACCTTCTAATTAACCTTGTTATTTTCACCTTAGGTGAAGTCAGTCCAATATGACATTCTTACTATTTTTGGATCGGAACCCAAAACCTTGGGATACTTTTAAGGAATAATTATTCTTGGATATGATCAAATATGTCTTTAAAATATTAATTCCTATCCCAAAATTTTTACTCTTCTATGTTTATGTAGTTTTTAACTTCAGTCCCACACTTCCAAAAAATTCATATTTAGTTCCATCATATTTTACTATGTCATGGGGTACATTTTTCAATGATATTCAAGTGAAGGATCCCCCAGATGATCTCAAGATCTTTGATCCATCAATTTGATACTTCTATGATGTAGGTCTAACTTATAAAATATCTATGGAAATGTCTTTCTTGTAAATAAAATGATAAGTTCTAGTGTTTTATTCTTATAGATTTTTCAATTGGATTTCCTTCTGTAGACACTTTATATTTAGAGCGTTCATATCATATTCCATAGATATCAGCCTATCATTTTAATAACTCATTAAAATTTTCATTTTATCCTCATAAATTATTGGGTACTCCATTAAATATTTATTCAACTATTTGATCCTTTTTTTATTTGACATCCATTTTGGACGATTTAACATCTATGTAGACTTTATGTAAGTTCTCCAATTCACGAAACACCTCCTTCACAACGTTTTCAAACACTTCTATTTAATATTCATATATCTAAAATTTTCACCAATTAATTATATTTTTTCATTTAAATGTTGTATATATTCTTATTTGGATTTAACAATCTTTATTAGAGCGTGGTGAGAGTTTATCTTCTTTGACAATTCATCTTTCTATGCATTGGCTTATTCTTCTATATATGATAATTCATTCTGAATTCCCTTGATGTATCTTAAGATATAGATCACTACCTCAATGGTTATATTATTTAGATGATAATTAACCTTAAGATATAGGTTTTAAATTATTTTAATTCAATCATCAACATAACTTGAGAAACATTCACATGAGTAATAATAATCAATATATTTAACAACTAAATCATTATCAATCTGATTATCTCTAGCTAATGATATTTCCTATTAATTTTTTTTTTAAAATTTCATATCTTCATGGAAACTATCTTATTTATATTCCTCAAATTCTTAGTGGATTATATAAATTCTATTTGAAAGATATGGAATCTAAATTTTTCATCTGAGGCACTTCTTCAACGATATGAAATCCAAACTTCATGTATATTAAGTAAAGAAACTGGATATTTTTTTCAGAACTTATCATGGGGATACTTATAATTCTTATTCAATTAAGATACTATAAAAGTTCCAATCATAGGGAACCTATTATCAGACACCAATTAGAATTTCTAGTAAATAGTACAAACACACCTAAGGTAAATTAGGTGTCTACTGATTTTTCCAATAACCAAATTATTATTTTACATTTAAAACGCCTTAAATTTCAACATCTTTCACTTAATAGTATATGAATGGATATTTTTTTAATTTACCATTCAAATAACTATATGCATCGTTGATGATAATATTAAAAATAGAATAGATATTTTTACATGGTTATCCCCTAATGTGGGAAAAATTCTCCTTAACTTGTCAGCTCTCGTTGAGTCACATATTCTATACTAAATTCAAATCACTAATTATAATCGGTGTACATGGGTCATCCTGTATCCTTTTTCAAATAATACTTCACATGTATAGTCACTGTATTGTACAGGTGTATATGATATAAGTGAAGGGATCTTCATACTACTTCTACAGTCTTTAGATCCAATTGGTTCCCTTCTTCCTTCCTTCTTCTTATGTAGATCACAACCTATATAGGTATTTTAATACACCCACAAAGATGATATACTTCCTCAAACTAGTAAACATTGATTTATAAGATATAATCATACTTAACACATGCAAACTAACCTCTAAAATTTCATATTATTTAGCTCTTTCTAGAATTTATAGCTAGAGACCCAAACAAACATTCTTCCAGATCCAAAAAGTTTCAAAGGATTTGAAAACTCACCATTATTTTTCTTTTTCATTTCTATAACATGAATTGAATTCACATTCTTCTTCTTATTTGAGAGATGCAGTTATCTCAGCTTATCCTCAGATCATTTTCACAACAAAAAAATAATAGTTTGAAATTTATTTTCTCTTTTCATAATAAATATTCTAAATAACTCACATGAACTAGTGGATAAATTAGATGAATTCCTTTTTTTTCCAAATACCATAAATATTATGTCAAGAATAAAAAACAACCATTTACAAAAAATAACTATTATAGAATACCCAATTTTTGTTTCACTGAATTCCTTTCCATAGATTTTTCTTCTCAATAACTATTCCAAAAATAACCCTAATAAGATCTCATATTGTTGAAACATAGAAAAATAAAATACTCTTTATTATTTAATAAAAAGAAATTATTATTCATAAAAAATTAAAAAAATCCACACTCCAGATCTTCATAGTTTTTTAAAGATCATACAACAAATCACATCTCTGGTGTCGAACTCATCTTGATTTTCCATATTAATGAAATATGAAAGTCTTCTCACATCTAATTTCTTGTAAAAATTCTCAAACTTAAATCTTATTCACAAATAAACACTCAATTATCATTATATCAAAATTATATAGGCTATAATAAACACTATCTCGAAGTTCAATGATTCCTTACCTACCTTATTCTTGAAAAACTAATAATTTAATTTTCATTATTAAATAATTCATGTAGTGGAAATAACCTTTCAATATTCTTCAAAATAATCTCAAATCATGGATTATAAAACAATCATGATTTCTGAAACTCAAAATCACAATCCAAGAATTTTTATTTTTATAATTCCTAAAAATTATATAATTTTTGAAGCTCCATTTTTATTATGATTTTCTTTTAACATTCCATGGATGAATAAAAGATTTTAAGTCATTCAATCTTAGATAAAAACACTTTATGGGTGTTTATATTCTTAAACCATGATCTAAAAACAAATAAATCATCCCATTTTATTTCAATTTCATCAGATTCAAAATCTGGAAACACGATTTTTCATCTAGTAGAACTTTTAAAATTTCACTAAGTATTGTAGTCTTATGGTAGGGAATTGATTGAATTATATTTAAAAATACTTATGATGAAGCATTAAATTCTACTTTGGGTAGTTAATTTCATATAATATGTTTTTTAAAATTTAACAAAGTGTTTAATTCTTATGCTTAACCAATGAATTATGATGTTGAATTGAAATACTTATACTCAGCAAGAAATTTTCTTATGATCAATGCCTTTGTCAAATTTTAGTATACTTAGAAGACATAAAATGAATTAATACAATTAGAAAATAGTTATGTTCAACAAATAAATTATTAGATTTTGAGTGAAGTCACTGATCCATTAGGAAAATCCTTACATTCTGAAATAACCATTTTTTATGGACTCTAGAAACCTGATTTATATAGGTAGATTAAAAACAAATCCTGGTTTCTTCTAGGGATTCTAATTTTTTTTCAAATTATCTCAAAACATATTCAAATATATATTATAAATATTTAAATAATTACAAACCCCTTAAAACCCATTTTTTGGTCTTTTAGTATAAAGAATACCCATATTAGAATATTTCTGAGATATTCTCTACAACTCTACTGTGAATCCTCTCATATAAATCCCAAGGCATTTCTATTCACTTAAACATTAATATAAGAGTGAATAGAAACATATTTTTTCAACCAATATACATTATATTCTTAATATGGGTTCTCTAACTTTATTCTCTATGGATTCTATCCAGCCAGGTATTCTAAGGACCTGTGATCTTCTTCTCTATATTTATTCCTCATGGAAGTAACTTCTCTTTCATAGGTGGGTACTCACTTATTCACTCAAGAAACACACTTTAAATTTAAAAAAGATACCAATTGTCAAAAAATAAAATCAAAAACATTTTTTTTACTTTAGTGATGTTTGTTTTTCTTTAGTTGGTATCAAAAATAATTTATAAAGTGTATTTATTTTGCAATGGATATGGGAGTGTAGGTATGGGGCATCAAAATATTGAATAATCCTTAAAAGTGACTTAAAAAATATTGAGTTTAGTTGATATTTAATCATAAAATTATTAGTATGGAATTAAAATTACATAGATATTTGGATTACTCTCACAAACACTATCCTATTCTATGTTGTGACGTTTTGATAATATCTATATTAAAGACATGACATGACTTGTTTGTTGAGGAAGTTAATTCTTTATTTGGGGATGTTTTAATATTGTATTCATTGAAAAATGAGTATTAATGGGTTGAATGTTTTTTATGTTATGGGAGATACAAAGGAATGATGTTTTGTTAAAGATTAGGAAATTATATCGTTCATGGGGATGATCACATTGCAACATGCCTCATTTTCTCTTATATAGGAAAAAATTTATTATAAACGAGAAGTACTAAATTGTATACATTAATTCATTCCATATGATGTTGATATAATAATTAGCTACTATTTCACATAAGTATTGTTCTACTGGGTTATTATTACACAATAGAGTTGTTACATAGATATAAGAATATCCACACCACATTTTGGTTGTCTGTGATGTGGAATATCATATGAGGAACTTATGATGAGTCTAGTATGTCATGAAGACTAAATAGAGATAAAATTGTACCAAACTGGTTTGGGAGCCACACAGTCCCAAAATACAATGCAATAGTTCTTGAAATAGTGTCCAAGGATTTGATAATACCATGATGTAATAGAAGAAACCATTCCACTATGATTTAGGAAAGAAAACATTGAAGATTTTTTGATTATATAAATTTGTGTAACACTATGTTATAATGCTCGTTTTACACTATAATGAGTTTATATTTAGGATTTTGTTGGTTTTCTAGTTCTATAAATATCAAAACTTCTATGCTACAACCTACCTATAATACCACAAAGATAGTCAATAGTACTCTGAGATATCTGGGATTTATCATTCCATATTTTTTGATAATAGGATCACTACATAGTAGAAGTTACCACACCACAGTACATGTTATTAATTTAAATAAAAGACTACGCATTTGGAGTTTTTTTTAATGAAAAGGGGAGATACTCCAAGTGATATGACCACCCATTTCATTGATCATTCCAAGTAGTATTTGAAACTCAATTGAGGAGAATAGTATGGGTTCACACACAATCCAAATTTTGGAGTCACTTATGGTAGGTATTTGAAAATAATTTAACATTTTTCAGCTCATTGTTCATCTTGTAATTGTAATATAAGAAACTTTTATTTGTCCACTCATTATTCCTTTAATAATAAATTGGAACACGTGTCATGGGATCACAACTGCAACAAACCAAGGATTACCCACCCGATAAAAAGGGTGTGTGAACCTTGTGAAAACCCTTATCCCCATGTGTGTTCTTTCTAAAATGATACCATATAATCACACCATCACCATATATATCTATTCACAAAAATCAATGATAAGAATCGCATGGTTTGATAGATTTTTTATTTTTTTGACTACTTATTCACCCCCTCTTAGTGGTGGTATACTTTATACTGGGCCTCATAATTAGAACCATAATGATATTTAAATGGATTTAGGTATGCTTTATATATATATATATATGAGTTTTATTTTAATAGATTATATCATTGATCAAAAATATCCATGGAACATATAAATTTCATCAATAACAAAGGATACCCATGTTTGATGGAAATCGATTCCATTTATGGAGAGAAATAATTTTCTATACTTTATATCACTTAACCTGGGTATTCTTGATATCTTTGTTAATGGTGTTAATATTAATTTTTTTGACGACCTATATTTTATATAAAAGTAATTATTTTGAAGTTGATTATATATTAAAAAACTCATTCATCTCATCACCATTAGAGAAGGATTTGACATGAGTTTTTGGGAATAAATATGGAAAATAGAATCCATAGGAAACTCTATGATATAAATGAAGGATATATGAAAGTAAATGAGTATTGGTTACAAATATACTAGGCTGACTTCGATGATATAAAAAAGGTAGAATATGAATTAGTGGATGATTATTTTGTTCAAGGTATCAAAATTATAATCCGGATTTTAAGATATGGGAAAATTATTTAATATCATACCATCATGATGAAGTTGATAAGAATACAATTCGATAAAATTTATTCAAATATTTCTGTATATCATGATCAATAATTGTATGAGTTTACCATAAAAAACACTAAATAGTTTTTATCACTAATGAAATGAGATGATATTTAGCCTTAAGAAGTAATAGAAATCTAAGGAAACGACTTTTAATGCTACAAAAGGATCAAAAAATCATGATCCAAAGAAGTAACATGTGGATGAATCTGAAGAAAAAAATGATACTATATATTTCAACAAATTTATATATATATTTTCAAAAGGTATATAGTACAATAGAGGTAAATATAAAGTCAAACTACCATTTAAATGATTTAATTGTGAAAATATTTAACAATTATTAACAAGTTTCCATAATAACACGGAAGATGAGAAAAAGGATGATCAACATAAAATATCACCTGGGAAGAGAAATATACATAGTGTATTTACTAGAATATGATTATTCAAAGGTAAAGGAAAGGTAGATAAAACAAATAAGAAAATTATTTTCTTAAAACATGATGCCAAATCTTATGATGAGGATAGTGATAGAGAGAAATACTACTTAGAGAATAAAGGGGAAATATCCTTTTTAAAGAAAAAATAAAAAATATCTCAAAGATTCCTTAAGTGGAAAAGAATATATAGGGAGATATAATGAATAAATTAATGATAATGTGACACCAATGAAGTTTCAAATTATAGTGGAGATCATGGTGTGCCTGAAAGAAAATAAGAGACTCAAAAGAGAAACGAAATTATTTAAGATAGAGAATGATTCATTAATAAAATTCCATGATGAGTTAAAGGATAAAATAATTTTGAAGATGGATATTTTTTTGAAAAAAAATTAGGAGATATATATGAAATTATTGAATAAAGATATAAAATGCTTGATATTTCTACTAAAAATATAATTTACAATAATGAGTTGGTAACTTCTCTTAAGAAAATTCTAGTAGAATCTAACAATTCCTGGATAAAATATAAATTTTTGGAGTTTAAAAATTTAGTGAATGAGGTTGGAGAAAGCTCCAAAATAGTGTTAAAAGTTTATGGAAGAAACAAAAAGGGAAATGCTAAAGGAAGATGATTACATCACTAATAGATTAAAAAGAACCCATCACTAAAACAAGTAATGATGATAAAGTAAGAAATTCACAGAGTTGTGGAAGAAGAATAATATTAAGGAAAATACTAATGAAAAATCCAAGGTAGATGAAGAGACTCATAAGAATGAGAAATTTGAGAAGAAGAAATAAATACCAAATCAAAGGAAAATTTGATAAATTGATTTTGAAGAACCATTTTTCAACGTAATGAAAATTTTCATTGAATGAGATGTTGGTGCTATGATTATTTTGGGTATAAAGAATCTTAATAGAAGATAATTTTTTTACATCCCTAAACCAATATAGGAAATGGATAAAGGGGGTATAAATCTCAATATCCTTGAGACCAATATTTAAAAAATCTAATGGTAAATGTGAAATTAAAAAATTCTTTTTATTATTTTTAGGAGACTTATGGGGGGTGTTATAAACTTTTAATCACCCACAAAAATGTCTTACCATTTAACCAAAATATTTTAATAAAAGAAATTAAAAATATATTAAAATGAGGAATAATTAAGAGATTTTGGTTTAGTTAGATTACAAGTCTATAAAAGTAGAGAATATATTTATACATGATAGTATCTTCTCATCATATATAACAAATAAAACAAATAATCTTGAAATATATAGAGTGATATAAAAGATAAAATATCACTTTTATAAATTATATTTCACTCAATGTGAAGGGATTTGGATATAAAAATATTACTAAGAATAAATCCCATAATGCTCACTTTTTCAATGGGTTGAAGAATAATCTACTTATTGTTTCTCAATTTTTTTAAAATGGTAATGATGTGATATTTTAGATTTATGGATGTGTTATAACAAGTTTCAATGATGGAAACATTATATTAAATGGTAAATAGACAAATGGAAACTTATTATAGATATTTTATGATTAAAATTATCATTTCTTGATCATGGAGGAGGAGAACCAGCTTTGACATATAATACTTGGCCACTTAGGGTAGAATAATTTGGTTTATATTGTCAAGTATGATGTTGTGAAAAATATAATAATGCTATAATTTGAAATAATTAACACATGTGTTATATGTTATAAAAGAAATATGGTGAAAACAAGTAACAATACATTAGGAATAAAAATTAATAAACTTATTCAGTTAGTACAATTGGATGTGTGTTGAATGATAATACTAAAGTAAACTAATGTAAATAAGTGTTTAATGAATTTTGTTGATAATTTTATTTATTATTATGTATTTTATGTCAATTAAAATAAAATCGATAAAAAATTTAAACACTTTTAAAGTATTTAAAAGAACCAAAGCAAGTATTTCATCACTAAATTCAGAACCAATAATGTATATGAATATAAAAATTAATGGTTAGGGGAATATTTTAAGAAATATGGGATAATACATTAATATAAATCTTTATAAACACAAAAATTAATTTTAGTCTCTAAGAAATAAAATTATATTTTAGTGGACGTAGGAAAAAAATTGCTACCAGATCACTGTTCTTTAAAATTATTTTAGAGACAAGCCCCATATTTGATTTTATATATTATCAAAAGATTCATAATGTGAAAAAATTCAATAAATGAACCATAAAAGTTATAGCTTCATAATAATTCACGATTTAAGAGATTAAAGGTGTTAAAAAAATCCATGATATATTAATATTAGAGAAATTTGTTTTGAAAGACAGATGGTAGAGATGAAGAAGATATATTTATTAGCTATACATCTATTGGAATAAGTTACTAGTGCTATAATATGAATCTGAGTAATATTACTGAAATTTTTTCTATTATTATGTTGGAAAATTAAAATCATTCACAAGAATAATTTCCTATTGATGATAACACTAAAGGAGTTGTAGATTCTATATAGTGTGAAAACATTCCAGATGATAGACTATATTTCCCTAACTCTCATGGTGATTATTAAATTTCCAATGATGAGTACGGTTTATAGTAAGGAATTTCTACTTTAAAAATTCTTAGAAAACAATTTTATACTAAAAATTTTCAACAAGGGGGTAAAAACCTAAATAATATTGACGATTTCTAATCATACCATATTCAATTCATAGGTTTAAACAATGAATTTTTATGAAGCCTTACAAAATGAGCATTGGGTTAAAATCATTGAAGAAGATATGAAAATAATTGACAAGAATGACACTTGGGAACTGGAGTTACATTCCAAGGAAAAAATGTTACCATGATAAATTGTATTTTTTTCTAAATAATCTAAATAAAAATGGTGAAGTACCGTAAAACAAAGATCGTCTTATATAAAAATGATACTTTAAATGTTAGGGTATTGATTTTGATGAGATATTTTGTAAAATATAAAGGATTGAAACTATTTTATTCTTTATAAATATTTTTTCTCAATTAGAAAATAATGTTTCCAAATTAATATGAATTCAGTCTTTCTAAGTGGTGAACTTTTGGAAGAATCCAATATTAAACAACTAGAAGGGTTTATCCTCTATAGTGATGGTTCCTGATTGTGAAAAAAGAAGTTGTAAATAAATCGTCTTAAAAAAGTTCTCCGAGAATGGTATTAAAAGAAATAAAGTAACTTAATGAGCATGAAATTTATTAAAGTCAAATTGGATTATAAATTATATTTAAAGGGAGATAACACAAATTCTCTCATTGTGAATTTGTATGTTAATGATATATTTTTTATTTAAAACCTAAACACTATTAAGGAATTTACTACATTAATTAGGATACTTGTCTAAATGTCAATAATCATTGAATTTAATTTCTTTTTGAGTCTAAAATTCAATAATTCAACTGGTTCTATATTTATCTCACAGAAAATATGCTCATGAGTTATTAAATAAGTTTTTTTAGGAATTATTAAGAGAAGTTTCCACTCCTATAGCTCTTGGGACAAAATTTTCCCTAAATAAAAAATAATCAATCATGGAAAAAATAGTGTCTTGAAGGCTTATTGACAACCTCCTTTTTTAATGACATAAAAACTAGATTTTTTTGTAGTTACTCTATCTTCATGATTCTAAAGAAACTTAAAGGAGTCATATATTATGGTTTTAAAATGGATCTTTCATTATAGAAAATTAACACTTGACTATTTCATGAGGTATGAAAAAATAAATTATATTATATTTTGTCCATACCAATATAGATTGGTCATGAGTTTTTAGATATAGAAATACAATTTCAAGAGGTTCTTTATTTATTAGAGTAAAATGTGTTTCATGGTACTCTATGAAACACAATTCTACAACTCTTATATAAATGGAAGAAAAGTACATTGTGGGGTCAAAATACACAACATAAATGATATGGATAGACTCACAACTTAAAGACTATAGTGTTATTCTTTCATACCCATTTGTGATAAAGTGTGATAATTAGAGTGCCATCAATTTATAAAATAATTAAGTGAAATATTCTATTCCAAATAATATTGTCATAAAGTACCTCATCTCAAAGATAATGTGGAACCAGGTGAGATTACATTTGAATATTTCTCATCTAAATAAACATTTATGAATATATTGAAGAAACCCCTATCAAAGGATTATTTCTATATCTTGAGAGTGTTGTTGGTAGTATATTCTTCTCCAAAATCCCTATGAATTATCATGAGTTATTTTACCACTTTAATTCAATGTAATTTACATAAAAAGGGGATAATATAAAAGGAGATATTATTGAAAATGGGGAGATAATATTGTTTCTACTATAATTGATAATAAAGGGGGATAATATAAGATAAGTTTTCTTAATTTTGAGAGATCTTGTGGTGTTGGAAATTAGAGTTTGGAGAAAATATCAGATGATTATTCTCACATTTCCAATAAAATAAAATTGGGGAGATTGAAGATCCATTTGATATATTGATGAACCCTTATGAATATAATTGAAAAATGGGGATCTAAGATTACATTCAATGAAGAGATAATTAATAAGGTATTGATCTTACATTAAAAGGTAGAACACTCTCACAAACACGTTTCATTTATATTGTGTGGTTTTATGTATATTGAATATATGCTATAAATTATTTATTAAGGTAATTCATTCATGAGTTTAGGATGTTTTAATATTGTATTCATTAAAAAGATGATCACATATAGGTTGAAAGATCTTTTAAGTTGAGTGGAGATACAAAAAAAATAATTTTAGTTGGGATGATGAAACCACCAACTGAATGGTGATGACCACTGTACAATATACTTGGGTTTATCTTATATAAGAAATAGTTTATCTAACATGGTAGGTGACACACTATATACTATCAATCTTACCCTGATGATATTGATAAAATAATAATCTACTATTGTATATAAGGATTGTACTACTGGGTTACTCTTATGTGAGAAATAAGTTACTCTGGCATATAAAGAGCCACTACATAGATGTTTTTTATGCTATGAGAGCTAATATAAAGAATTTGTAAAGATTTTATTTTGTTATGAAGAATAACCTAGGTGAAATTTGTATCAGGATGGTTTTGGAGCTACGTGGTCTCACACTATAATGAAATGTTTCATTTAACAAGATATGTAAAAGTGAGAAAATGATGACACCATAGGACAAAACACATTATAATGATCCAGGAAACAAAATTTTGAGGATTTACTAATTTTGGCGACACAAGGCATGCCATGTTATAGTGATCATTTCATATTTTTGTTAGTATAGATGTAAGATTTGGTTGGGTTTTTAGTTATGGAAATATCAAACCTATCACACCTCAACCTACTAGTCATTCCATGAATATAGTTATAAATAATTTTTGATATCTATGATTTATAGTTTCATATCTTTTATATCTGAGGTAAATAACAAAAATTGTGTCACCATTCCATAATGTTGGTTGTATTTTTAAATAGGTGGTGACCCACTTAGAGTTTTGTTTGATGAAAATATGAGGGACTTTGTAAGAGATACGACTACCCATTCTAGGGAGAATTCCTAGGTGGATTTGGAAGGCTATTGAAAAGATGAAAAAGGGTGAAAACACAATCCATGTTCTGAAGGTGCTTAAGACACATGACGTGAAGCTCATTTTAATTATTATAAATCTCAAATAATCTTATAATTAGAGTAAAATACAATCCTCTAGTTTGATTCTACATTCCTTTAATAATAAATAGGATTGTATTGCACACTAAGTATTAGACACCCAATAATAAGGATGTGTAAACCTTATAAATACCCTTGTTTTTTGTGTTTTATTTATTTATTTATCTCATGTCCTCTCATTATCACCATAAAAGTTTATTTTCACTAACCAACAATGAGAATGATGAGATTTGAGAGAGTTGGTGTATCCAATGACCACTAATTCAACCCCCATCTATGTGGTGGTATAATATATCCTTGGATTCCAGCATAATATATTAGTAACATCTGGCCCCAGGACCACTCTACATGATAGAAGGAATTGTATTTTCACCACATTTATATAGAACTATCAGTACCAAATATCAATAGAAAAACATTCAAGGTATTAATAAAATAAAAATCCAATGCCTTACCAAAACTATCCCTTGATAAATATTGTCATATTTTAGCTTCACATAACCTAGATCGTAACATATATCTAAAAAATTTTAGTATCAATTCATAAATCCAAACTACTTTCTCATCCATAAAAAATGCACCTTAGATACTGTACATCAATTTATATATCCCAAGTCCATGTAATTAACCTATTCTTCATTAATTCTCTATCCAACTAAACTCAGAAAGTTATATTTTTAATAATCATGACCACCCTTTGTATAATAATAAGATTAAATTCAAATTATGATTTATATTATCAATAATATCATATCCCTTATAAATAAATACTACCCCATATCATGCTTAAGATCCCATAGATAATTCTCACTAGGAAACTACTAACCAACTACAACATTGATATATCTAACTCAATAATGTATGAGGTCACATGGGACCCATAATAAGAATGTCACTCAAGTATATGAGTTAAAACTATTTGTAAACTCACTTTAATAAAATAACTAATGTAAGCACACCCATTTCTATTAGGTGACTCAACCGACTTAACTGAATGTCAAATATTTTTTCATTGTACCCCACGTGTTATTTGAGGTATCCACTCAAGCCCAAACACCCCATTGGGTTACATTTCTAACTACATTAAATCACCTCACATTTACATATTTATTGGACACAAATTAAATCATTATGAAATAAGGGTTACACATTTATCAGGGGTCGTAGAGAGACTTACTCACCCTTTTATAGGTTCTAAAGGCCAATATGTATAATATCTAGTCCATTTTTCCCACACACCCAATCCATTAATTATATAATATAATAAATTTAATATAAAATCAGGTAAAATAGAAGGGAATAAATACCTTATAGCAAAAAAATCCTTCTATAAAACATCTTTGAGCAGTTCAACTACATCTTTTTGAAATCCATAATAAAAATCAAAGCCTTATATTTTTGGATTATGAAATAATTAAAAGCGAAAAAATAAAAATTAAGAATATCTATTCAAGAGAGGTTATCCTTATAGATATATGATTAATGCAACTGATAGTTAGTATTTATAACAAAAATCAAGGGGAATACAGAAAGAATAAAGGAGAGATCAAGGTGGAAGAGGTTATATGTTAGAGCTACTATAGAGAGGAATAATAAGATTTAAAGGGTTTTCAGGACCTCAAATAACGAGAACACACCTCTTATTAAAATTTGGTGTGGGGGGGGGGGGGTCTCACTAGAAGTAAGGTACCCCTAACAAAACTCTTAGTGGGATACCAAGGTTCTATTGCTCACCACCTAACCCCCAATAATAGAGGAAGTGTCCCTTTTTAGGGACACAAAATGTACAGTGGACTCCCATAAGGATTATTGGTGAAAATTTTCTCCTTGATAGAATTTTCCTGTCATACTGATTTTCAATTTTTTTATCTAAAGCCTCTTCGAGCCACTTACAAATTCATAATTGGTAAAAGTACACATAAATTGGTAAAATTTAACTCAAATTCATACCTTAGTGTATCTATATTATTACACCTCTCACAATTCATCGGTCTATATTGACACCATTAGTCAAATTCCTTACACCTTATTTGTCCATCCTAACCCTATTAACTATATTACTCAAATACATTAGTCTATCTTATCCCCATTGGCCACATAACTTAGACTATACTATACTATTTTAAACTAACTAGTTACTTTACTTAGACCATACTGATTAATCCTTTCCCCACTGGTTACATAACTTGAAACCCATTGATCTATAATGACCATAGAATTCACATATTTTTTACCTCACTGGTCTATACTGACCCCAATATTCATATACATCATACTCCAATTGTATTTCTTGATCATACTACTTATATCACTCAGAAAACGGTTATGTATACTAACCCCACTATTTATATCACTTATTATCATCCCCAATGGTTTATTATCTAGTAACTCCAATGGTATTTCTTATTCTTTGCTCAAATTATTTTTCATAACCAACAACCTAATTTTTATTCACCCTCTTAACACAATAGTTAATAAACAATGATCTCAATGGTTATTCATAATTTTTCTAATGGATCATTTCAATTAATTAGAAATATAGAAATTTTATTCTGTGTAAGACATATAACATATTCAAAATGACTTATAATCACACTATAAGCCCAAATCACTCTTTGAACAAATCCCATTGAAAATGTGGAACTCTAATATCCCCTTCACTATTTTTAATTAATACCTATATTAAATTTATTATTAATTCAACCTTTTCCTCTATGGATCATTGAAATAATACACCATCAAACCATCATCAAATTATTATTTCATGGTAGAATTATCATCTCATCCTCATGGAATATTCCATTCTATTCATTAATTTTTCATTCACCTGATCCTCCCTTTTTGTCTTCCCACAAGGGATTCCCAAATCAGTATTAAGTGTAATCATATTAATGACATAATATATCTCATAATATATTAGTGTCCAACAAATTGAGTCATAATATAATTTTCTATAGTGAATCATATTACTAAAACCACTTCGATTAGATAAATCATTGAAACCCTATAAAAATAAGAAAATAATATTTATAAAGATCTCACACCAATCAACAAAAGAAACCAACAATAATGAGTAATGGTACTTTATCCTCTTTATAAGAATCCAACTAGAATAGATGATTCACTATTTTATTAATTTACAAAAACTCTATAGAAAATCAATGAAATATAGGTGTTGACACTCTGTTCCATCACATGGGTAAGAAAGTGACAAAGGAAAATTTATTAGAAAATTTTTAAGAAAATACATGGATAATTTCAAGATTTGAAAAGGGTCATATTTGAATTCACCTAAGGTTGGACAAAGCACCGACGAAACGCAAGCACCTGCATGCTTTTATACTCGCATGAAATATACTTGAGCTACAAACCCCCTTCACCTAGGGTCCTTTTTTTATAAATAGACCCTTTGGGTCTTCATTTATACAGAAAAACTTCCTTAAAGATCGATTGATTCTCTGTTCAGCCTAGTGCTTTTCCCTAGTCCTCCAAAACTTCCAAGGCAGTTTCATAACACCTAAGTTGAGGGAATTAAAGGAGGATCATAGGACTTGACTTCATTAAGTGTTTGAAATCCATAACAAATACATGCCTCAAAGTTCCCAATCCACTTAATTCAAGAATACTTGTGCGCCCTCCATTCCTTATATAAGAGCTTGGGTGCCTCACTTCTGGGAATACCTGTGAAAACTCTTGAAGGATTGAGCCAAGTGTTTCCTAAGTCTAGACATTCAGGTTGTTCGTCACATATGGTGACATAAAGTGGCACAAGCCTGCTTGTGTGCCCATACTTGTGCACCATCCACTCACTTGAGCACCCATTCCTTTATGTTCACACTACCCTTTACCCTGATCGAGCCTTTTATGAATCCTATTTTAAAGTCATTCATGGGTTTTATTCTTCTTCATTGGATCCATTCCCTTAAAGGGATCATGTTGAAACCTCCACCAAGACCTCCTGATTTAAAAAATATTAAGGAATGGAACACCAGCATGTATCTTATTTATATTTGTATCTCTATAGTCATAGGTTTACCAAAAATTATCCTATTGGGGGGATAGGGTCCTCACAATGTAAGTGGTTTTGTATCTCCATGGTCATGAGGCCTCTTCTCCTAGGAACATTATTGAGGAGTTCCTAGTCTCATATTACAGGTATAGGAATCAGTCCTCCCATTCTAATATCTAAGACCCAAAGACTCTGATCCCTATTAGGGAGGGTATGCTTTGTGCTTATATTTTCTTTTGAAAAAAGGAGAAGTCTCCCTCCCCACCATGAGAGAAATTTTAGGGTAGCAGTCATATCATAATTCCCTAGACATTCAAGATGAACCTAATGACCTTTAATTTCATTTCAATTTGAATGGTTCATTTATCTGTGCCCTCCTCCATCATTTCCATGAAATCTTCTACCGTAGGCCCATCCTCTTCCACCTGCAGTGAAGGAAAAGTGTGTGAATTTTTCAAAATTTTCACATCCTCTTGTTTCTCACACCGATCACAACTCACATGGGCTTAGAGGTTAGTGATGATCACAATATCCAAACAATCCACACTAATGATCTATGAGAACTTTTATTCCCACCATAACTCAGCTATGTAGGAATCCTTCACTTAGGTCCCAAGCTCACTGGATATCCTATTTAGGAATCCAACCCTAATTCCCTTAATCGAGGCATCCTCTTTAGGAATAAGCCTCTAATTAAGTCCCAATTAAATATCCATGAGTAAAGGCACCACTATTGGACCCTGTTATAAGGGAATCCTTTTCAGAAGTGATCCCCAACTAAATCCTCTCAAAGGGCCATCCTCCCCTGTAAGATCTACCAAACTATGTGGGATTTGATTCCCATCCATGTGGGATACATAGGAAGCCTTCTGAAGGTTCAAACCCAACACTTTAAATCATCCTTGTTCTCTCTGGGACATATTCCTAGCAAGTTCTAATCTAACTTGGAAACTCATATCCTTTCCAGGTTCCTTTTTTTGCTTTAGCTTATGTCCCACACCAAAATTTGACTAATAACATTCCACCTAGATGTCCTTACTATAATGACCCATACTTTACATACATTGTTAATACTTAAAAATTGAAGCATACTTATTACAACATATAACAAAACCACGAATGGACCGTATAGGTATAGTGTCTTTAGAAACTGGGAAACATAAACAACTGGTTCATAAAGCATCAACTTTTCCTCCCACTTATTTCATCATATCTAGAGTCCCTTTTTGGAATATCCTACTTAATAACCTTCTTCCTGACCTGGGGAAAGAAAACATACAAAAGGGTGATCTCAAATGCTCAGTAAGGGTAAACAAAAGAAATATCAATCACATCGTATACACAAGCACATAACTTTTGGAAATCTTAACCTGCAAAAGAGATCATAATTTCATAACATGGGATAAATCATGGTAGTGAAATGTAATCACAATAATCATAACTTAAAACATGAAACTTTTTGGCGTACACACATAATCATAGAGAATAATTTCTTGTTAGTCAAGACTCATTGCCAAGACTATCTTAGTGGACAAAGTCACTTTCTGAACCGAGCCACCCTCGTTTCAGTCCTGTTTCACTGAACCGGTATAACCTACCATTCCATCCATGTCTATCTCATGAGATATAAAATATTTACCCAATGCATTGGAGGGACATATAGGTCCCACCCATCTCATAATGATACCATTCTTATGTGTGCCACAAAATCATAAATCATACATCATTTCATAACCCATGTAATAAAAATGGGATTCTTAAACATCATGACATCATAAAACAATTCATATGTGATAAAGGATTTCATAAAAATAATTCCATCACAACATAATCAAATAAATTTAATAATAGGGATAGAAACATAACCCTATATTATCTTATATGGAAAATAATTTTGATAAAACACTTGAACTCCAATCTTGAGGAAAATATCCTTTCTACTTCAAAAACACTTTTCCTTTCTTAACATGTCGTACAATTATAAACTAAAAGAAGTTGATTAAAAATAAACTTGAAAACTTGTAAAGGAAGCTTCTTGGAAATAATGTTTTAAAAATCCATTCATGCCGTATAAGTTAAAAAAACATTCTTCGTACTTTTGTCGGAAAAGTCAAAAATTACCTCGTACGAAAAACGACAAAAGATTCCTTTCATATCTTTTACTAAAAACTCAACAAAGGGTAAAATTGGATTTAAAAAATTGAAGGTGTATGGAAATAATATTACATATTGAGGAAACATGGATGTGGATGATAAAATACACCCCAGTAAATACCAAAGTATAAACAATCTCGGATAAAAAAAATGAGATTGTGATATTTCCCTTACCTTAGGTCCGACTTTCTTTGTAAGTGTCTGAACCTCCTGTATAATGATTTAAATAATATTATTGAATTATTCCAGAATCATAATTACTTTTATGATATCATATATGGTCATTTTCTTAGCTTCTTAGTAGTAATATTTCATTGCTACTTGTTATTCGGGTGTTTATAACTTTTTGTTCTTATGCGTGTTTTGTAGAATAAATTATTATTCTTATCTTTAGGTTATAGATACCTAATTTATAGAATTTTATTAGTGTAATACATATCATATTCATTCATTCAATTAATTTATATAATCATTATGAAATGAATATCATGTAGAACGAGTCGCATCCCATCGTGGAGACAGTATTCTATACGTACGCATGAGTGATGATGTTGTTCCTATGATCATGGAATTGTATTGGAGTGTATGTATAATATTTCAGAATCAATATCACTTTATAATAGTCATATATAGTCATTATTTACACCATTATATCCATCCAAGTAAGCTGGTGGTAGAAAATAGATTACCCCACGGCGTGGAGATGGTATTCCGTACGTACGCACGCACGGTGATTTCTTTTTCCGTAGGATGGATAGATGGTGAAATAGGGTTGTTTCATACTTATAATAACATATCCGTATATGATTGATATTGATGTTATTACTTCATAATTAAACAACTAAATAAGAAGAAGTGGAAGAAGAAATAAAGATGAAAGAATCGGTAACGGACATTACCTCTTCTTTGAAGTGCTTCTTTGAGACCTTCTTTTAGGGCACTAAAATTGGTCTTTGAAGAAGACCAGGACCTTTAGGATGTCTCTAGGGAAGTGAAGAGGAGAAATTGGCAGGGGTTTGCCTAGCTTGAAGGCTCAAAGTGGTGTGAGTAAGAGAGGGAGGAGGCGCCCTTTTATAAAAGAGGAGAGGGGCACCTTTGGAATAACAAAAAATATTATTTTATTATAAAGTCACATTCGGTTTTAAATAGATCCAAATTGATTTATTTAGAAGCTAAAGTGGGTATGGGTCGAAATCCTCTCATCCAAGAGAATTTAGACAAGTTTAGGTTCCTATTTTAACCTTATCATTTAGATTTAACATTAAGTTAAATAAGTTTACTTTTACCGTGTCTTCTTGTGTTCTTATACTATAAGGTTAATAAACTTAGTATAAGCAGCCAAACGAACCCCAAGTTGTTTATTATTAATATATATAACCTTATCTAAGTCATTTGACCGAGCCTTAGATTTTTAGGAATAAAATATCAATTACCAATATAATATTTGTTTTAAAAACTATTTTATGTCAATTTTGACACTATTTAGTAATTGATTTTTGTGAAAATTATGATAGAATTATTAGTTCTAACCAAGTTAATTAAATCAATACTAACATGTCATATTAACCTATAAAATTAGTGGTATTCATAAAAAGTCTCAAATTACATTTATTTTGGTGTTTATAACATCAATTACGTCAATATTTCATTAATAAGGTAATTACTCCATCATCATTGTGTCATAAATAAATTAACTTATTTAATGTCTAAAAATTACAAATAAAATACCATTATGTAGGAAATCTTTTTATATTTCTAATGAATATTTATAGTCGAATTTATCTTATGTATAACCCCCTATTAAAAATTATTTACTTATTAAACTTTGATTTTAACTATTTTAACCCTTCTTTAAATAAATTAATAATAAATGTCCTAATCTAATCCAAGTGGGCCTAAATGGTCATATTTTATTCCTAAGTTTGTTTTTGGTCGAATTAAACTTATCCAATAGAATTAGGACATGTGTTAGGGTAATAATAATATCATCTTTACCCTTAATTACCCTATTTACTTTTAACTGTGGTAAAAAAAGTAAAAAGTTACTATTCACCGAAAAATTATTTTCATCTCATTGAACTACATTTTACTTACTGACATCAACCGTGTCTCTCGGATTTTTGAAATTCCACTCACAGAAGCGGTAAAATTAAGTTTTATGAAAAATTCAGTTTTTTAACTACCACTTAGTGGTTTCACTATTCATCAAAAATTGAAAGTTTTCAGAAAAATACCAAAATTTTACCCTAGGCTAATTTCGATATTCCGAATCAAAAAATGAAGTCCATTTTGAAAAATAAAATTTATAAAATTTCAAAAAGTGGTTATTACTATTCATAACAGCTAGTTTTTATAATATTTTAATAGCATATCGTTGTTCAGTGAAACTCTGTATTGTGTACGACGCAAGCTATCGAGGAAGGTCACAATTTCATGTAAAGCAAGCCAAGAAAGTGTTGTGTAGAAAAATATTCCTTTGATGATTTATATAACATAAAATTCTCGGGTGTTACATTCTACCGCCCTTAAAATGAATTTTGCCCTCGAAATTCGTCACTTTGTAACAAACAGATGAGGATACCTCTCCCTCATAATATCCTCAAGCTCCCATGTAGCTTCTTCTAATTGGTGGTTCCTCCATAAAACTTTCACCAATCGAGTGGTCTTGTTTTGTAGGAATTTTTCGCTACGATCCAGACTCTCTATCGGCTGTTCTTCATAAGAAAGATCTTGCTCCAGCGGTACAACTTCTGAGCTAAGTACATGTGAAGGATCTGGTATGCACTTTCTCAGGAGAGATACATGGAACACATCGTGAACTTGAGAGAGATTCAGTGGAAGCTCCAATCGGTAAGCTACCTTCCCAACACGATCCAGTATTTCGAAAGGACCGATATATCAAGGGCTCAACTTCCCCTTCTTTCCAAATCTCATAACCCTCTTCCAGGGAGATATTCGTAAGAACACTTTATCACCCACTTCAAACTCTAGGTCTTTTCTTCGGTTGTCGGCATAAATTTTCTGTCGACTCTGAGCTGCTCTTATGTGTTGTTGAATAGATCTGACCTTTTCTGCCATTTTATCAACGAGATCAGGTTCTAATAGATTTCTTTCCCCAACTTCATCCCAGCAAGTTGGAGTCCTGCATTTCTTTCCATAGAGAGCTTCATAAGGAGCCATCTGAATAATGGAGTGAAAGATATTATTATAAGAAAATTCCACCAAAGGTAGGTGTTGATCCCAACCACCTTTGAAATCCATAGAGCAAGCTCTCAACATATCTTCTAGAGTTTGAATTGTTCTCTCAGACTGAACGTCTGTCTGAGGATGATAAGCAGTGTTGAAACTCAACTCTGTATCTAGAGTATGCTGAAGACTTCGCCAGAACTTCGAGGTAAATCTCGGATCCCGATCAGATATAATAGAAAGTGGTACTCCATGCAATATTACAACTTCCTTTACATATATCCTGGCAAGCTGATCCAGAGAGAAATCCTCTCTAATAGCAATAAAGTGTGCAGACTTAGTAAGACGATCAACTATGACCCAGATAGAATTATTGCCTTTGGATGTTTTAGGAAGTCCTGTGACAAAGTCCATAGTGATGTTTTCCCATTTCCATTCGGGTATGGGTAATGGTTGTAACATCCCCTTAGACTTCTGTCTCTGAGCTTTAACTTGTTGACAAACCAAGCATCGAGAGACATATTCAGCAACATCTATTTTCATGCCATCCCACCAGAAGTACTCTTTCAAATCCCTATACATCTTCGTGCTTCCAGGATGAATAGAGAATGAAGAACTATGATCCTCATCCAGCAGCTCCTTCTTTAATTCGAGGATGGAAGGAACACAAACCCGATTCCTGAACTTTATTATCCCATCACAATCAAGGTTGAATTCAGGAACATTTCTCACCTTCTTTTGTAACTCGACATCTTCTTTCTATGCCTCTTTAATCTTCAAAAGTATAGATGGTTGAACATTCATTTGAGAAAGATAAGATTTTTCCCCTTCCATTATAATTCCAAGATCCATCCTTTTTAAATCCATAAATATTGGATCTTTTGTAATCCTCATCATGGATAAACTGGCATGGTCTTGTCGACTTAATGCATCTGCCACCTTGTTTGCTTTCCCTGGGTGGTAATGGATTGAGCAGTCGTAATCCTTAATCAGCTCCAACCATCTTCTTTGACGCATATTCATCTCCTTTTGTGTGAAAATATACTTTAAACTTTTATGATCAGTATAAATATCACACCTTTCACCATAAAGATATGCCTCCAAATCTTTAATGCAAAGATTACCGCAGCTAACTCCAAATCATGTGTTGGGTAATTTTGCTCATGGATTTTCAATTTTCGTGAGGCATAAGCTATCACCATATCATTTTTCATAAGAACACACCCCAATCCCTTCTTGGATGCATCATTGTAGATCACAAACCTTTCTCCACTACAAGGCAGTGTGAGTACAGGTGCACTGGATAACCTTCTTTTCAACTCCTTGAAATTCTCTTCACATTCCCCCGTCCAGACAAACTTAACTCCTTTCCGAGTCAACTTGGTGAGTGGATTAGATAATCATGAAAAATCTTTCACAAAATGTCTATAATATCCAGCCAAACCAAGAGAACTTCGGATCTCAGTTACTATTGTTGGTCTCGACCATCTTTCGATAACCTCTGTTTTTTCTGAATCCACAGATATCCCCTCTTTTGAGATTATGTGACCCAAAAATGAAACTTTTTGAAGCCAAAATTCACACTTGGTAAATTTGGCATAAATCTTCTCCTTTCTCAGGGTCTTCAATATAATTCTCAAGTGATCTTCATATTCTTCCTTGCTCTTTGAATAGAAAAGAATATCATCTATAAAGACTACCACAAATTGATCAAGATAGTCTCTAAAGACTCTATTCATCAGATCCATGAAGATAGAAGGGGAATTAGTAAGACCAAATGGAATCACTATAAATTCATAATGTCCATACCTTGTACGGAAAGCCGTATTTGTTATATCCTCCATTTTGACCCTTAATTGATGATACCCTGAACGAAGATCAATCTTGGAAAAGTATTGAGCTTGGCGTAGTTGGTCAAATAAGTCATCAATGCGTGGGAGATGATATTTGTTCTTGATAGTGATCTTGTTAAGTTCTCAATAATCAATGCAGAGTCTCATTGATCCATCTTTCTTCTTAACAAATAGAACATGTGCTCCCCAAGGCGACGCACTAGGGCGTATAAATCCTTTATCAAGATTCTCTTGGAGTTGATTCTTCAATTCCTGAAACTCAATTGGGGCCATTCTATAAGGTGTCTTTGAAATAGGCAAAGCACCCGGTACGAGTTCTATTGAGAACTCAACTTCACGATTTGGTGGAAGTCCTGGTAATTCCTCCGGAAAGACAATATCAAACTCCCGTACAATGGGCATATTCTTAATCGTGAGTTTCTCACAAAACATTTGAGATAAATAACCTTCATTTAGTGGAATCAAGACCCATAAGATGGAATAAATTTCCACTAGAAGGTCATGTTCATCCTTGCATCGATAGACGATCATAGATTGATCTGGAATATGAAATGTGACTTCCCTTCTTTGGAAATTGACATGATCTCCATATAAAGAAAGCCAATCCATGCCAAGAATCACATCAAATTCCACTATAGGAAGGATCACAAGATTTGCAGGAAGCACTTTCCCACAAACATCAATCGGAGAAGAATTATAAACTTTTGATGTGACTGTTGTGCCATTAGGTGTTGTCACAGCTAACTCAACATATAATTGTTGAGGTAATACGGTGATACCCTTAGAAAATTCATCAGAAATAAAAGAGTGGGTGGATCCAGAATCAAATAAAACATTTTCTACTTTAGAGTGGATGGTAAGTGTACCTTTCACCACATCGTTATCGTACTCCACATCGCTGATAGAAATTGCATGTGACTTTACTTTGCCTTTAGCCTTAAGAGTTTGTTGACATAGACCATCATCATTAACCCTTGGATTAGGGCATTTATTGGCATAATGTCCCATCTCCTTGCACTTGAAACATTGAAGTGTAGTAGGTTCATTCTGTGTATCCCTTCCTTTGTTTGCATCATTAGACATCTTCTTCCCATCATCGCGGCATTCAAATGCCTGATGACCTTACTTTCCACATTTGAAACATTTACTTGTCCCTTTAAGACAACTCCCTCCATGTTTCTTTCCACACTTTGAGCATAAGGGAAATCTCATCTTCTTTTTAGTTTGCTCTTTAGATTTTCCTTTGAATTCCATTTTCCTCTTCTTATCAAACCCATATGACTGATGGGTTACTCCAATCTCCATCTAAACTTTGAGAGCAAATCAAACGATTTCCTCGTAGCTATTGAAGTCCCTTATGGCTAACGCCCTTCGAAGACTTGGTTTTAAGCCATTGAAGAATCGATCGATCTTACTCTCAGGTTGGATAATAATACCAGAAGCATACCTTGCAAGTCTTATAAAATTTACTTCATAGGTACCAACAGATTCATCCTTCTTTTGCTTCAGTTCAAGAAACTCTTTCTCCATCTTTGTTCGGAGAATACGAGGGAAGTACTTATTGAAAAATAAGTTCTTGAACTCGTCCCATTCCATGGACTCAATTTCATCCCTTTGCGTCGTATTCTTAATAAGATTCCACCATTGATCAGCATCTCTTTCCAAACGATACACTGCTAGGATGACTTTATCATGTTCAGAACATTGAAGAACTGAAAATATCTTTTCAGTAGTACTAATCCATTGTTCAGAAACTAATGGATCAGTAGACCCACTGAAAGAAGGTGGACGCTGCCTCATGAAGGATTCAACATAATGTTGCTCCTTCCTTTGCTCGTTTGGAAGTCCTACATGATTCATAGCTTGAGAAAGTTGTGTGAGTATGGGTACAAGATTTTGCATTCCAGCTCCCATAACGTTTGGTTGCTCAGGGGGACAATCATTGCATTGCTTGTCGCATTCCGCATTAACACGATTCCTTCGGGTTCTAGCCATTGACTAAAACCAAGAAGAATAGTGTGAGCAACTCTAATTATAATAGGAAAACCTCATAATCAAGAATAAAATTTCACACTTAAGGTCTTATCCTAGGTTATTTATGGCCATTTCTAAAACACTAAGATTGTGTTCTATGCTTAGAATTATCCTTAGGGTTCTTACTAAGGCTTTCGTATCCTAGTTTCCAAAGGTTGACTATACCTTTCCTCTAATACCAACTATAACAACCCATACTTTACATACATTGTTAATACTTCAAAATTGAAGCATACTTATTACAACATATAACAAAACCACGAAAGGACCGTATAGGTATAGTGTCTTTAGAAACTGGGAAACATAAACAACTGGTTCATAAAGCATCAACTTTTCCACCCACTTATTTCATCATATCTAGAGTCCCTTTTTTGCATATCCTACTTAATAACCTTCTTCCTGACCTGGGGAAAGAAAACATACAAAAGGGTGTTCTCAAATGCTCGGTAAGGGTAAACAAAAGAAATATCAATCACATCGTATACACAAGCACATAACTTTTAGAAATCTTAACCTGCAAAAGAGATCATAATTTCATAACATGGGATAAATCATGGAAGTGAAATGTAATCACAATAATCATAACATAAAACATGAAACTTTTTGGAATAAACACATAATCATAGAGAATAATTTCTTGTTAGTCAAGACTCATTGCCAAGACTATCTTAGTGGACAAAGTCCCTTTATGAACCGAGCCACCCTCGTTTCAGTCCTGTTTCACTGAACCGGTATAACCTACCATTCCATCCATGTCTATCTCATGAGATATAAAATATTTACCCAATGCATTGGAGGGACATATAGGTCCCACCCATCTCATAATGATACCATTCTTATGTGTGCCACAAAATCATAAATCATACATCATTTCATAACCCATGTAATAAAAATGGGATTCTTAAACATCGTGACATCATAAAACAATTCATATGTGATAAAGGATTTCATAAAAATAATTCCATCACAACATAATCAAATAAATTTAATAATAGGGATAGAAACATAACCCTATATTATCTTAGATGGAAAATAATTTTGATAAAACACTTGAACTCCAATCTTGAGGAAAATATCCTTTCTACTTCAAAAACACTTTTCCTTTCTTAACATGTCGTACAATTATAAACTAAAAAAAGTTGATTAAAAATAAACTTGAAAACTTGTAAAGGAAGCTTCTTGGAAATAATGTTTTAAAAATCCATTCATGCCGTATAAGTTAAAAAAACATTCTTCGTACTTTTGTCGGAAAAGTCAAAAATTACCTCGTACGAAAAACGACAAAAGATTCCTTTCATATCTTTTACTAAAAACTCAACAAAGGGTAAAATTGGATTTAAAAAATTGTAGGTGGATGGAAATAATATTACATATTGAGGAAACATGGATGTGGATGATAAAATACACCCCAGTAAATACCAAAGTATAAACAATCTCGGATAAAAAAAATGAGATTGTGATATTTCCCTTACCTTAGGTCCGACTTTCTTTGTAAGTGTCTGAACCTCCTGTATAATGATTTAAATAATATTATTGAATTATTCCAGAATCATAATTACTTTTATGATATCATATATGGTCATTTTATTAGCTTCTTAGTAGTAATATTTCATTGATACTTGTTATTCGGGTGTTTATAACTTTTTGTTCTTATGCGTGTTTTGTCGAATAAATTCTTATTATTAACTTTAGGTTATAGATACCTCATTTCCAGAATGTTATTAATGTAATATATATCATATTCATTAATTCAATTCATTTATATAATCATTATGAAATGAAGATCATGTAGAACGAGTCGCATCACATCGTGGAGACGGTATTCCGTACGTACGCACGAGTGATGATATCGTTCCTACGATCATGGAATTGTATTGGAGTGTATGTATAATATTTCATAATCAATATCACTTTATAATAGTCATATATAGTCATTTTTTACACCATTATACCCATCCAAGTAATCTAGTGGTGGAAAATAGATTACACCACGGCGCGGAGACGATATTCCGTACGTACTTACGCGCGGTGATTTCTTTTTCCGTAGGATGGATAGATGGTGAAATAGGGTTGTTTCATACTTATAATAACATATCAGTATATGAGTTATACTGATGTTATTTCTTAATAATGAAACAACTAAATAAGAAGAAGTGGAAGAGGAAATAAAGATGAAAGAATCGGTAACCGACATTACCTCTTCTTTGAAGTGCTTCTTTGAGACCTTCTTTTAGGGCACTACAATTAGTCTTTGAAGAATACCAGGACCTCTAGGATGTCTATAGGGAAGTGGAGAGGAGAAATTGGAAGGGGTTGGACGAGCTTGAAGGCTCAAAGTGGTGTGAGGAAGAGAGGGAGGAGGTGCCCTTTTATAAGGGAGGAGAGGGGCACCTTTGGAATAACTAAAAATATTATTTTATTATAAAGTCAAGTTCGGTTTTAAATAGATCCAAATTGATTTATTTTGAAGCTAAGGTGGGGATGGGTCGAAATCCTCTCATACAATATAATTTAGACAAGTTTAGGTTCCTATTTTAACCTTATCATTTAGATTTAACATTAAGTTATATAAGTTTACTTTTACCGTGTCTTCTTGTGTTCTTATACTATAAGGTTAATAAACTTACTATAAGAAGACAAACGAACCCCAAGTTGTTTATTATTAATATATATAACATTATCTAAGTCATTTGGCCGAACCATAGATTTTTAGGAATAAAATCACAATTACCAATATAATATTTGTTTTAAAAACTATTTTATGTCAATTTTGACACTATTTAGTAATTGATTTTTGTGAAAATCATAATAGAATTATTAGTTATAAACAAGTTAATTAAATCAATACTAACATGTCATATTAACTTAGAAAATTAGTGGTATTCATAAAAAGTCTCAAATTACATTTATTTTGGTGTTTATAACATCAATTATGTCAATATTTCATTAATAAGATAATTATTGCATCATCATTGTGTCATAAATAAATTAAATTATTTAATGTCTAAAAATTACAAATAAAATACCATTATGTAGGAAATCTTTTTATATTTCTAATTAATATTTATAGTCGAATTTATCTTATGTATAACCCCATATTAAAAATTATTTACTTATTAAACTTTGATTTTAACTATTTTAACCATTCTTTAAATAAATTAATAATAAATGTCCTAATCTAATCCAAGTGGGCCTAAATGGTCATATTTTATTCCTAAGTTTGTTTTTGGTCGAATTACACTTATCCAATAGAATTAGGACATGTGTTAGGTTAATAATAATATCATCTTTACCCTTAATTACCCTATTTACTTTTAACCGTGGTAAAAAAAAGTAAAAAGTTACTATTCACCAAAAAATTATTTTAACCTCATTGAACCACATTTTACTTACTGACATCAACCGTGTCTCTCGGATTTTTGAAATTCCACTCACATAAGCGGTAAAATTGAGTTTTAGGAAAAATTCAGTTTTTTAACTACCACTTAGTGGTTTCACTATTCATCAAAATTTGAAAGTTTTCAGAAAAATACCAAAATTTCACCCTAGGCTAATTTCGATATTCCGAATCCAAAAATGAAGTCCATTTTCAAAAATAAAATTTATAAAATTTCAAAAAGTGGTTATTACTATTCATAACGGCTAGTTTTAATAATATTTTAATAGCATATTGTTGTTTAGTGGAACTCGGTATTGCGTACGACGCAAGCTATCGAGGAAGGTCGCGATTTCGTGTAAAGCAAGCCAAGAAAGTGTTGTGTAGAAAAAGATTCCTTTGATGATTTATATAACATAAAAGTCTCGGGTGTTACACTTACCACATGACATTAAACTATATGGTGAGTTCCCTATCACATGAACTTAAAAGGTATTATGTGTCCCCTTAAGTGGAACTGAACTACGAGGGTTATGATTCCTTTCACACAGGTATGTAGGTATACCATCTATGGGTATGATCCCAACATCAAAATAACTTTCATCTCCCTAGATGATGATAAAATATGAAGGTACCTATGTCTCCCTAGATGACGATAAATTCCATAGTTCCCCACTTAGTGGATTAAAAACCAAAATTTTCTAGATAAGGACCAAAGAATATCTATATAGTATATGATAGGATACCATTTATAGAGAACCTAGAATACATACAAATATCTTCATTGATGAAGAACCTCGAATAAATACGGAAGATTCTAAATTCCAGACATGATAATAATTGATTGAAAATTTCAAGGGAAACCTACATTACACTTGGTAAATTAATAAGGATCCATGAACATATCTTAAATCTATAAGAGTGTCTCAGAGTAGGAAATAATTCCCTTCAAAAGGGTGCAATGAGCTCGACCTCCCATCCCATCAACCAATATGAGGTCTTAAGTATCATAGGTCAATAAACCTCACGAACACCTACCTTTGGAAGGCAGGTCCCTTTGGATATTGAATTGTTGGGTGTTTCTAGTTCCATAACGAAATCTGATGGAAACCGTCTCGAAGTAATGATTCCTAATAGAACAAACATTCTGGGGGAAACAAGAAAGGTGAACCTGATGTAAATCCTTAACCAAGTTAATGGGTTATCCTGATAAAAAATTAATACATCTATAAAGACAAATGGTTGGTTATTCTCCATCGGACCATTTTGTTTTCACCCATATGTAAAAAAAAATAGTGAACCTAACGTGAATCCTCAACCAAGATTATAGTGTTGCCCATCTGTTAGGCTCATATCAATTGATAAAAGAGGGCCAAACAAGGGAATCAGTCACACATGTGTTCTCTAAAAGATGCTACTTTTTTGGAGTTAATTGTTTTTATTTATCATATATATATTCACTTTCCATCCAAGAGCTCCCTTCATTCCAAATGGATTCCTTCAAGTTTACACCCATTAATTCTCTAAATGCTGCTCAAGATGGATCCTTTCCCATTCTAAGGATGTCATCACCGACTCAGCGTCTTCAACACTGGGTCTCCAATCCACTAGTTTGAGTGTACTGTTAACACGATACTATCCTGCCCTTGGAGGCTCGTCAATAGGCCCTAAAAATCAAGAATATCCCCCTGGTAATTTAGTCAATGAAGACTGATGGTCCAAAAGAAAATGATTCTAACCACCATATTCAATTAATTCAGGAGTTTACCCCCCCCAAAACATCACTAATCCCTCCCCTATTATAGGGAGGTCAACCAAGAGTCCACCCATGGCCTCATCCTTAAGACACATGGGTCCTTACTAAAGGCTCCTTCCAACAATCATCACCACCAATGTCGTGCAGTAGCAAACCCTCAACATGGTGAGAGTGTTATTTTTGGCTGTCCAGCCCAGGTTCCTCAGACCTGGGCATGAATGGTGAACCACTGGGGACAAAAAACTGACTAAAAGGGAGTATGTTCATACCTTTCCCCCTATAGATAATTCCATCAACTAAGATTGGTGGAAAACAACTAACAAGAAAATACACCCTTCCTCCCTAATTCCATCAACTAGCAGACTCATTTGGCTGTATTCAATGGATCCCACCAACCAAATGTGGTAGCAATTAGCCAGAAAGTACATAAACCTTATAGAATCTATCAATCCTACCAAAAGTCTAATTTGGAAGCACCTAGAGAAGTTAGTTGGAAAGATCTGACGACAAACCTAGAGTAGACTCAACTCTCTACCCCCATGCACAAGTACTATCAGTATTTAATAATAGGAAAGGGAGGAAATGAGAAGGTACGTACACCTACTCTAGATATGAAATGAACGTATATTCCTATTCTGTAATATGAAGTCACCAAGTACATTTTGGAAATGGTGAAAGGGAAAACACAAATCCCTACTCATATTCTCGATACTTTCTAGAATATCATAATGGAAACATCTGTAGTACCAGAGGGACATACACATAATTCTATCCCCATATTTGGGATGACTCAGAAACATGCCATTGCAAAGCAGATACACACCTTTATTCCATCCTAGGGGGTTATGGGGAATAATCCCCCATATCATATAGACAACCAAATTAGGCACATACACTCATTACAATTGGATATAATTAGTCTGTTCTAATAGACACTCCAAAGTAGGAACATACACCTTTTCATGATAACCACTTCTCCCAGAAAGTATCCCTAAATACATGTAAGAGATTGTCTAAGAAGAAGTCTCACCAAGCATAGTTGGAGAATCAAGAGTCGATATGCGGTCTGTCTCCTCTTAATGATGGAGTTCTTGAAGCCCACAGACATTTATCTATTGCAACTCAAGATCCTACCCTCCCATTACCAAATTATGGGAGTAGTAGAAGTAATTATGAATTTAATCATATGACACTTCATCATGAAGGATTTTTTTATGATAATTCATTTAATCTTGAGAACCTATATCTGGAAGAGAGACATGACAACCCTCCATGTGGCAAGAATGGAAAGGAGAAATATGATTTATCCCTTGCTGTAATCCACCATGGTGTTCCTCCCAATGATGAAATTCACTGTGAAAGTTCTCTCTGAAGTAGTGTTTCACATTGTTAATAAAATTCTCCAATTGAAAATGTAGTGATGATAAAACCATCTTATCTTGAGAAACATTCAAACATTAGGCTAGTCATGTCTAATGCCTTTTCACTGGAATGAGAAATACTTTCTCATCCATAAGACATCCCAAGGCAATGATCAATCTTTGAACCTCCCTTAGGTCATTTGGTTTCTATTATAGTAGATGAAACACCAAATGATCCCATTTCTTATGATAAAAAAATTGGGAAGCATCCACTCTGTTCGAACCAAGTTGAGAAACCTTTAGAAAAAGATGAAGAGGATATGCTAAATAGAGAAAAGATCTGGATAAGGATGAAATAATAGTCATGTTATGTCCTTTGGAAACCTCTCAATAAAACATTCTATATATGTTGTTAGATGATTGTATTCATGATATCTGCCACAACATATGTAAGAATTTTTATCATCTGAAAGAAAAAGTATTACCATATGATGAATATCAAATTCATTTCAAGGTAATAAAAGGGTTTTAGTGAAAAATTGACTTGGAATCTCTCAAGATTTCCCAACATCCAAAGATTTAGAGGCAACATGAGGACCTTCAATGTGCATGCCTTGATACATTAAAGAGGTTTCAACAATTGATCATAGAAACCCCATATGACATTCATACCAGTGGATGGGATACACATGGAGCATTGCATTTTACTTCACTCTAAAATTAGCAAAGCCCGTATAAAGTGGTAACATGTATTGTTATTTCCCTAGGATGGCTACAAAAAATTCCATTCATGACCAAAGAGATGCTCATCAAGAACATACCTAGATCATTTTTCACCAATGTCAAGCCTAAAGAGAGCTAGCTATTGAGATGCTTCTGCATCACTAAATTTAAAACTTTGAGCATGCTTCCCTTATATAGGATTTCAGCCATCAGATCACACAAATGTCTTATATAACAAAACCATCTTCCAAAATAGGTTATTTAAGTGGGTGTCAGATTATGCACCCAACCAATGTTCGGACCCGAATTCATAAAATCAGAAGAGAAGCTATGGTGATATCAACCATAGCAGTTTAGGAACCACCCCAACCCCTAGGGATGGGGGATTTTTAACCCAAACATCAGAGTTAACAAACAGATACCAAAAGGTTGAGGAATAATAAAATTAATAGTCCCAACCTATAGGGCTGAGGGATTTTTCACATCCATAATACCCTCCTTAGAGGAAGTCAGTTTTCTCATGATTAGGGAAGAAACCAAAAATTTAATGCATAACTAAATTATCTAAGGATTCCTTTAGGATTAATATCCATTAAAAATTGCCTAGGGAACCAAAATATCTATGAAAAAAAGTCTCATGGAGGAAGAATATGAAATAAATCTCACAATGATACTGAAAGAGTGTAATCAATTCATTATAAGTAAGTGAATTTCATTAATACCATCCTGGAAGATCATTCAGAAAATGAGTCTAATTTGGGGGAGTTAGAGGATGAAGTTCTTATTCATAATTCAGTACACACCAAATAAAATTAAGGTGGAGTGTGTACACAAAATCAGAGGCTTACCCAAAATCTAGGTATTCCCTTGAATAATTAACTTTCACCACTTCGAAAGGAACCTAATAAGGTGAAAGGTAAAGGTCAGATCATGTTTCACTTTTCCACTGAATAAGTTCAATCCCTTTCTATTGAAGAAATATTTTCCCAAAAATTAGAGGAGATGAAGGAGATGAGAAGACTCAACATAGAGTTACTCCGAAGCAGCATTCCTGTTAGACATTCTCTACAAGCAGATCCTTAGCTTTCACTTCTAGCAGAAGCTCCTTGGTAAATAGGATTTGATGAAACTACTGATGTGAATAATGAATTCCCTTCATTTGTTACACATTTAGAATATGGTCAAGTTCATCCTTATAGGCATGTCCCCATGGGTTATCCGAGACAAATACCAGTTGTAGCACCACCAATGGTCTTGCCAATCGTCGTACCTATTCATGATCAAGCTACCATACCTGTTCAGGTCCCATATTATCCTAATGTCTTCAAAATTATTTTGAATAAAATTGAGTCATTAACAACTTGATTGGAAGTTATGGAAGGATGGCGCGCACTGATACAACAAAAAAAGAAGGCTTACCCCAAATGGGTTGATCAGATTCCTCCCCCTCTAAACATTGTAAATACAATATTTCCAATCTTTAACAGTTCAAGAGATTGGAAGAAACAAATGATTCATTTCATTTCTCACTATGATCCTATGATTGGGAACCCTCAAGAACAAGAAGTAATAAAGCTCATATGTTTTGTAAAATCACTAAAGGGGGCAGCCTTTAACTCGTATACAAGTTTGTAGTCTTGATCGATTACTGGTTGAGAAGACCTCCAATTGAAATTACTTTTCAAATACAGATCAATTTTGTAAAAGACAATATTTTTTATTCTTATTAACAACAAAAAAGAGAGAGAATGAAATAGTTTAATATTTCATTTCTCGATATAAAGGACTAACATATTCCTTAAACATAGAACTCCCCCATGATGATTTGATGCCCATCTGTGTGTAAAATCTCCATGATATGTTTCACACACCCCTAATCCCTATGAAATACAAAATAGGGTTTCAAGACCTTTCTTCAATCACCAAAATATTGGAAAATTCCATCACAAAAACCAAATATAAGTCTCATGTAATCCCATAAGCTTTAGGAAGAAGAATAGAAAAAGAAGAGGCTGCTAAAATTAATCTCAAGAAAGAACCTATACCTACTTCTACTTCAAAGACCTCATCATACCATAGAGATCCACCTCCCAAGCATCAGAAAAAATAACCACCTCATCAAGATAATAAAAAACATCAAATAGGGATATAGTTTGAGGAGTTAAAAATTAAGGTATATTCTTTTTAAAATGACCAAGTCCCTAACTACTTCATATCAGCTTTGGAAAACAACCTAGTTTAGTTTCCAAGGCTGAGAAAACCTAATAAATAAGGATATGAATATATCCCCAATTATTTATCCTTTTATAAAATTTTTGGGAACCCCTTCCATGAGTTTTTTGTTTTTAAATACCTCCTACAAAAGATGGTGGACTCCGAGTAAGTGAAGCTAAAAAATTCACCATCCCAGGTAGCATGTATAATTTCTACAAATCGACGGGATGAAGGTGAGTAGAGGGAAGTCAAATTCCAGAATGCACAGAAGCATGATGACTAGATGGTCATGAAAATGATCAATCGAACTCATTCTATTGTATGAACATATTTGAAACAACCGATTGTGCCTCCTACCATTTCCGCTATAACTAATCCATCTTCTTCAAAATACCAGTCCTTCGAAGTCCAATCCTCAAGTAAGAGACATGGATAGAAGGATAAAGAGTAGTTATAATATGATGAGATAATGTTAAGGCCATATTTTCCTTGAATTTTTCAGATTTCATGCCATATGTCTCAAACTCACACGCACCACCCCGCCAAACGACACAACAAGAATCGACCTATCAGGAAGAATCTTCTTCAGACATGGAGTTAATCTTCAGTTCCTTTAACATTATTCACTTAATAGAACCCTATGAAAATGATTATTATTATTATGATACTAAATTCCCTATACTTTATTGGAGAACTAGGGTAATAAGTCATCAAGGTCAAGGATACATGGGAATATGTGGATATTCTAGAAGATACTATTTTAATTACACCCCTGCCCAATCCATTAATGTACCAGAAACCCATTGGAGATACCTTCAGTGGGCTCAACAAGAATAAGGTAATTCTACCACACATGACAAGGTTGGCCCCTACATGATCATCTTGGAATACTGATTAGAGGCCATACACCAACTTCTCATTAGTTTGTCTAACTTATCAAGTGTAATCCACCAAGAGAAGAAGTATTTCTAGATTCTGTGCCCTAAAAAATATTTCATCTACATTAGGAGCATAAAATTTCAAGGGAAATGCAACACCACATCTCCATTCTAGAAAATGCATTCCTTTGGAACATAATTATGACATTTTGAAGCAACTGGCCCAAGTATCATCCAAGTTATCAATCATGGATTCTTTTAATCTGTCAAAAAATCTTCAGGAATCACTTTTTGAGGCTTTATCAAGTCCTCAAGTGTTTGAAACCAAGGTTTCTACTACTTAGGTATACCATATAGATAATGATCATATATAATGTCATGCAGTTATATCTTTCATCGAACAAGATGAGGATGATGTTGTACATGGATACATCAGGACCTTGTATATATCTGGAAAGGTTAATGATACCGACATCTTATGAGACTTCATTGATAATGGATGAGGAGTCAATATAATTCCCATCCATACACTTCATTAGTTGGGTCTCACTAAACCCAACTTATCTCCCTCTACTCAGATGTTGAAAGGTTGTGATAATAATGAACAAGAAACTCTAACCAATATTATAATTAGAAATCAGTTTGGGGATCTTGTATCTGATTCAGATTTCATGGTTTTCTGGTAGGACATCACTGTCAATATTCTTCTTAGATGGACTTGGATATATCAACATGTGGCCATTACTTTATCATACCAAAAATGTATCAAGTATTTCTTCAATGGTCAAATTGGGAAATTCCATAGTGATAAGGCCCTGTTCAAAACTTCTGAATCTTAGTATATTGAGGCAGAGTTCTGTCACACAAAGGGAACACAATCTGGGAAAAAATATATAACAAGAATCAATTCTTTTAATAGTATGGAAAAGATCCTAGATAACCCATTAAATCATCTTAGTGTATCTTACGTTATTCCTATCAATCAAATTAAAAGGGTAGAAAAAAATCTAAGCACTTATTTAGTGGCTTCCATGATGCCAGTTTTGGTAATTGAGCCTGATATCGTAGGAGAAATTATTGATTTACCAAAAAATGATGAAAGCCTAAATGGAAATGTCTTCATTCAATCTACCAAACATCAGAAAGTCTCTAATTCATTATCCAGGCTTCAAGATTTTGTTGAACTAATAGAGAAAGGACATAATGTTGATTCCCAACCCATCATTTTCCCCTCAATTCTTCAAAAAGACCCTTCATCAGTAGTGGCATCAGAAATGGTTTCCCCTTCTTCAGGATGTCCAGATACTGACTCCTCCTCTAGATTTGAATGTCTTGCTTCATCACCTACCCTTAAAGTAGAGATAGAAGAAGTGACGCTTATGAAAGAGTAAGAAGAGTAAGACCTCAAGGATTCCCCTCCAACAATTGAGGAAGGCCTCTCCACCACTATAGATGAGATCAAATAAATAAATTTTGGTAAATAGGAATATCCAAACCCCACTCTAATTATTATAACCATGAATTCTAAAGATCAAGAGGTGTATACTTCATTTATAAGGTGACACCAGGATATGTTTTCTTGGAACTATACAAAAATGACATGACTTGAACCATACATGGCCACCCATCATTTGGGTTTTCCAGAAGAGCATAAGAGATTTAAGTAGGTAGCAAAAAGAACAAACCCAAATCATACCACCCAAATTGAGGAATAATTCTACAAGATTATCAAAAATAATTTTATTAGGGAGGTAAAATATCCAAAATGGATGGATAATATTGTCTAGTGAAAAAGAAGAATGTGAAAATTAGAGTTTTCATTGATTTCATAGATCTCAACCAACATTGTCCCAAAGATTACTTCCCATTTCCAATCACAAAAAATTTTTATTGATGAAACAACTTGCTACGAAGCTATCTCCTTCATCGATGGATACTATGGATATAAAGAAATTCAAATGGCCCTAGAAGATGAGGTATCTAAATTCATTAGAGCCCCTCAAGGCATATTTTTATATTGGGTAATTCCCATTGGCTTGAAAAATGCTGGTGTGACATATCAACATGCAATGAAACACATTTTCAAACCCTTCTTAGGGAAATTCATTGAATTCTATGTGGATGATCAGTGGTTAAGTCAAGATAATGTTATGATCAATTTTATAACATAGAGACCATATTCATCAAACTATGTCAACATAATTTGAATATGAACCCATTGAAAAGTTATTTCATGGTAACCTTGGGAAAATTTCTCAGTTATGTTGTATGCTATCACGACATCGAAGTAGATCCCAAGAAGACGAAGGTTATCCTTGGCATGTCACCTTCTAAAAACATAAAAGTGTTGAGAGGAATTTAAGGGAACTTAGACTATATTTGGTGCTTCATATCCAATTTTATAGACAAGTGTTTTACCTTTACCAAATTGATGTAGAAGGGGGTCCCATATCAATGGAACAATGACTTCCCTGAAGTATTTTATACTCTCAAGAAATACATCTTGAACCCACTAGTATTGATGCCTCCTATTAAAGGAAATCCACTCATTATTTATGTGATAGCCTTGGATATATCACCAGGCACCTTCCTTTCATAAAATAATGATGTTTTGAATGAAAACAACCTTTATTATCTCAGTCAAACCTTACTCGACGCAGAGACTTGATATTCAGATATTGAGAGAACCTGCAAGCATTAATCATTTCAGTTTAGAAATTGAGACACTATTTATACCATCATGAGGTCCACATGGTATTTCGTAATAACCTAATCAAATTTATCCTCAGTTTTATTATGCTTATAGGTCATCTAGAATAATGAGTGGTTATTCTACAATAGTTTTATATACAGTTTGTGGCTCAAAAAGTATTAAAAGGACAAGATTTAGTATACTTCCTTACTCAGCACCCATCCATGGAAAAGATATCATTGAATACTGAACATCCTGATGAAGAAATGTTCTCTATTCATGAATGTTCTCAAATAAGGGAAATTCATTTTGATGGTTCTTCCATAAGTCCAATGGGGAAAATAGTGGAAGACCCTAAACTCAATAAATTTGGGTTTGAAGTTATGATTATCTCCCCAGAGAAGGTAGTGTTTACATATTCCTTTCTATTATAAGAATGCAGTGCCAACAATGAGGCAAAATACCAAGCTATCATTTTAGGCCAAGAATTATCACTCAATGTACCAGTGGATTACCTAGAGGTAAAGGGTGATTTATAATTGGAAATAAAAAAAATCAACAGCGATTACACCCTTAGAAAAGATTAATTAATTCCCCTGTGTGATTATGTTTGAGGGTTAATGGAAGCATTTCCCTCAGAGACAACATTGTCTTACGTCCCATGGTCACAAAATGCCTAAGCTGATGTATTTGGAAATGCAGCCACTGCCTTGGAAGATCCAAATTGGGATGAAACAATCACTATCATTTCTCATCGTCGAGTGGTTTCACCTTTTATTTCAAATAAGAATAGAAGAAATCAATTAAATCAGTCCCATTTCTAAGCCATTTGTTCATACCATGAGATAAATGATACCCATAAATGAATATCTACAAAATGGGGTACTTCCACCAGATAGAATTAAAAAAGAATTGATCTGGTGATGAGCTATTAGTTTCACTCTTTATTATTACTCAAATCACCAAAATATCCTCTATAGATGAGGATTAAATGAAATTCTTCTTAGATGCATTGATGGGGAAGACACCATGGATATCATGAAAAAAGTACATGTAGGATCCTGTGGTTCCCACCAGTCTGGGAATAGGATTTCTAATAAAATATAAAGGCTTTGATAATTTTTTCCTTCGATGACTAATGATTGCACAAATTTTACTAAGAAGTGTCATCCCTTCCAGATGCATTCCAACTTTATTCATCAACCCTTGAAGTTTCTATATACAACTAAATACTCCTGTTAATTTTAAACATGGGGAATGGATGTAGTAGGACCCTATCCTCTATCTATGACTAAGTAGTTCAATTATATTCTTACCAAAACCAATTTCTTCTTCAAATGGGATAAGGTAATACCTCTCATGGAAATTGATGCCAAAAGCATTTTTAGACTTTTCAAAGCTAATATCATTACCAAATTTTGTGTCCCTTATAACATATTGATGAACAAAAACACCAAATTATATGTTTTTGAGGTAAATAAGCTATATTACCAGTACAATATCAAATCTAACCATTCATCTCACTACCATGAAGTAACCAATGGAAAGATAAAGGATTTCAAGAAGACCCTATCAAGTATAGTGCAAAAGATAGTGGATAAAGATAAAAATTATTGGACTGATAAGAAATTTCATGGTTTTTGGGCTTATCGGACAACTAATTGTACTACAACATTGTCAACCTCGTATTTATTGGTGTACAAGATAAAAGAAGTTCTGCTTATTGAAATTAAATTTCTTTCACTCCGAGTTTCCATCTTTGACCAATTATCTACATATTAACAGTCACATAAGTGATTTGATGAGGTAGAATGATTAAACAAAAATACATTTCCTACCTTGAATCACTTATAAGTCTATCAAAATAGAATAAAATGATATTTCAAGAAGAAATATTTCCACCACTCATTTCTTCAAGGAGAATTGGTAATAGTACTAAGGACTCTGATGATACTAGGAAAGAAGCCTCTAAAGCTTGATCCAAAGTGGGAAGGACCATATTCCATACACAAGGTCCACTCTAATGGAGATTATCCCCTAATATCAGGGATGGAGAACTTATTACAACTCCAACCAATGTAATATTCTTGAAGAATTACTTTGTTTAATCACACTAAACCATGTCATAGTTGCATGATGTTAAATTGGATAACAACCATGTACTAGTTGAAAGATATTAAATTTAATAACAACCATATGAATCCATTCCACATGATGTTAAAATTCATAGTATCTTTATCATTGTCGCATAATGTTAAACTGCACAACATCATTTGTCCTAGTCACATGATATTAAACTGTACGGTTAACGCATCCTTTATTTTATGTTAAGAAATTCCCCAAGATACCACAAATTAGAATTCCTTATGGTTATTTAAAAAATTAGTATCTTCCATGTTCAAGAATTACTCACATCATTTCCACTCCCTAGTGGAACATGATCCCCATTTATCCCTTTTTTTGAATCATATTTTCATAGGGACCCTTTTTCAAAGACTATGTGTGGGTTGATTCTTTCCCTAAGCAGGATATGTTGTGACACCTGGGTCTTATCCCATGGTCGATACTTAATTCTTCTTTCATATAAGGTGACTTAAGTCCTCATCACAATATGTTAAACTGCATGGTTCTTCCAAAACTATGTATGGATTGACTCTCATTCCAATGAGATACGTAGAGATTCCCATATCTACAATTTTGGGCTAAGCCATGACAAAATAAACATTCCCCCATTCTTTATGTTTATGATTCATATCTTCATAGGTAATACCATCTTCGAGAACCATATTATGATTGATTATCATTCCAATGAGATACATAGTAACACATAGATGTCCAATATAGGGTCTATCCCTAAATAAAAACTCCCCTTTATCGTATAAAAACTTAGTTAGTGTGAGGAACGTTATCAAGGACTACATATGACTTGATTCTTATTTTGATGGGATATGAAAAGACACCCAGACCTCCAATTATGGGCCCATCAATGAAAAAAATAAAAAAAATCCCATTTATTCCCTGTGTGTATGACTCAAACCTGCATAGGGAATGTTTCAAGAACAATGTGTGGCTTGATTATTTCTCAAAAAAGATACATAGTGACCCTTGGGTTTTAACCTAGGTTCAAACATAATATTTCCATATTTTTACGTCATTTCATCTTCATCCATACAAGAATATGTTAAAGGGCATGATAATTCAAGAACTAAGTTTGGATTGATTCACCATCCTATTGAGATATATAGTGAAAACTAGGACTTAGATCCTTGTCCCAACCATGGTATAAAAGAAATTCTGATTTTCCCACATATAATTCAAAATCTATGATGTAGAATTTATTTTGAGTTTATTATTTAAAGAAACCATCAATGAAAAAAAATATCCCCATTATAGATATGAGTCAGATCTATGTAAGGGAATCGAAAATCATTGCCAATATTGATCCAAATATTTATCTTGTGAATTTTATATTACCCCTTTCTCATTTCATACTCCTAATATTGAATAATTTTAGATCTTCATAATCTTTCTTTTATTTCTGGTGATAGAATATCTAATACTATGCAGTATGTTCCCCTATGTGACCTTGAATAAGTTATCTATATAACAGGCCTATCATTTAAAAGATGACATTGTTTGGATATATAGCATATTCCCTAGTTGGACCTGCATAATACAACCCTCATAATAGGTTTTTCAAACAATAGTAACTTTGTTATTGGGAGGAGCCTCTTCTGTTCCCTTTAGAGCAATAATAATGACATGCAGGAACCCATATTTTAATGTGGTCATCTATTGCATATTTTTCCCATATCCTTCCTTCTGTCCTGAAAGTCTCCAAGACTATGGTTTATGCATTTTCACTTCAATTTTTCAAATAATACTAAAAAAACATGGATCATGTGACCACATTTCATCCATTTATTCCATAACATTTTGATCATAGTCTAAAAAAAATACATACACCATATTTTCTATATTTGGATTAGACCTTCATAGAAATTATATTCCTCCATTTCCTTGGAAATCATGACTAGAAATACTCTTTCTGTATTCAGGTAATTTTATCCATTAACCTAACTCTTCAATTTGGAAAATATGTATCTCCATAAAATTTTTAGGCTTTTAGCAATAGAATTTATGATACCTAAGAGTTCTTTTTCCTGACTCTATAGTAAGTGCCCTTAGGAGGCCTTGTATAAGTCACTCACATAATGGGATAGTCAGACAAAAGATTCAACTATTTGGATATGCAACACATTCCCTAGTTGACCCTACAAAATATATCCCCCATAATAGGTTTTTCAAATAGCGGTAACTTCATTCTGGGAAAATAATTCCTTTAATGCCTTTAACACTTTTCCCTTATCATTATCTAGATTCAGAAATTCCCAAATAAAAGTTTTCATTTCTTCCTTTCCATACCTGAATATGGAATCATTTTCTAGATAAATTACCAAGAAATTGGATATTCACAAACCTTTGGTCAAAGCTAAAGACCTTAAATTAAAGCCATATAATTTCCTTAATAAATGAATTGAAACTACACATCCCCCTAACTTACATACTACATGACTTTAAACTGCACAAAATAATATCAGAAAGCTCATTTTTTTTCCAAATGTTCTCTCCTTCACATACCAAATTTGTGTAGTATTGGTTTCCCATTCGTGGACAATGTCATCACAGATTTCCTATTTTATTCATAGACAAATTTTCTTCTAAAATCTACCCATTGTGGTCTTGAGACATCAAAATCTTCAATCAATTTGTTTATTATCAATAGAATGTCAGAATTATTGAGAAATCCATTTACCTAACAATTCATTACATTCACCAGTTATCCTTGTATAAAATCCACCTATATAATGCTCATATTAGCCTAAGGATACCACTACTGACTATGAAACACATGCCTTAGTTGGCTCTGCATAATACAGTCTCCATAATGGGGTTTTCAAGCAGTGATAACTTCATTCTTGAGAAATACCCCCTATATTCCTATATTTCATGTTTTAGATATGATGATTTTAAAATAAAAATAATGACTCAAGATTCCATTTGTAAGTATCTAACAAATATTAGGACCATCCTCAACCATCAATCATTATTTGGGTTATAATCTCGAAATTCATGGTCAAAGATATTTGACTTTAAACATTATCCTTATTAGTCTGACATGCATGAATTTAAACTACCAATAAAAAGTGACATAATACTTTCTAGATTAAAACCCCACAAAGGAAACTCTAGAAAAAAGCTGAATCTCAACTTCCTAGACCTATAATTTGTACAGTTTAGGAAATATATGAGCAATAAAAATTTAAAAGGAAAAACCTATTCAGTGGAAAACCCAAAAGGGAATGACTAAGAAAAATATGAATCTCACACGCTAAGTCCCATTCATATTGGGTGATGACACAAAAGATGAAAATTTTATAGGGTTATTCATATGCCCCTAGTAATAGTAAAATTGTGCTCACTAGGCCCCTTGGCATAGGTAAAAGTTAAATCACTTACATACATATCAGTGTAATTATGAATATCTGACATAAAGATGAATTGTTATAAAAAATAGCTTTGATATTGAAATTACAAAAAGAAAATAGGGATGAATATATAGGTGATCAGAAAAAAATTCTTTTCATTTATAAGAAAAAGTCTCTAGTGGAACATAAAAAAACTGGAGTATCTCTGTCACAAGTTATAAATGGCCATTGACATAATTTTTCATTTTTTGAATGGTCTCTAAAGGCCCTGTCAGCTGTCTGTTGAAGTTCCATCAGCTAACCAGCCTCAATGTCCTTGGCTTGATGAAGTGATTCCTTGGCATCTACAATGGAATTTTCCTCTTCCTTTATATATTATCCTTCTGAGAAGTGAATTTGTTCAATTTACCTTTGAATAACATCCAACTCTTGCTAAAGATGTGAAATTTGACAAATATTCTCTATGATTTGTTGCTTGAATGCTTCTAATTTTTTATTATAACTTACCTCAGTTTGAGATACTTCCGCTTGGAATTCAATAATGTTATCATGCAGTTTGGATTATATCAAATCCTGCTGAAATTTTTACTCTTTCTCCTATTTTTGAATGGTCTTCTTCACCACAATATGGATTTCACGATAATAAAAACCCTTAAATCCCAACATGCTGAACAGACCTGAGAGTCATGGGATTTTCGAAGGAATTTACTCAAGGGGGTATCAGAGATAAGATTTCATATATCATGCCATGATTTGTGATGTGTAATTCAGAGAACATTCTATAACTCTGAATCCAAATCAGAATCACCATCATTAGGAGGGAAATAATTTAGGATAAATGCACTTAAATAAGTGCCATGTTTTCTTCTTTCATAACTGTGACTAACTTACTTCCCGATGATGGTTGAGTTGATGCGGAAATTTCAACCATAGTACTTTCCATATAATTTGATAATCCTATATGATAAAAAATTTTGGATTAGCTTCAAAATGAATGGAAATAATGAGACATAATTACAATAGTTGATAACTTTTTACCTAACAGAAAGTCAGAAGCCTAAGAAGATTCTTCACCAACATTACTAGCCTAATTATTTTTGGTTTGAACCTATTGGGGGAGGAATTTTTACTGAAGATACTTATAGTTTTCTAGATGAAACTTAAGAATATTGTTTGTTCAAGGTTCACTTAATCCATTACTTCCTCAATAGTGGGATTGACTGTAATGTCAATGTCCTCTCTAGGCACCATTACTGTAGCAACTTATATATATGAAACTGCACATTCCAACAAATTATGGTTAGAAAATTAGGCATAATAATATTGATTTTATGGAAACTAAAAACTCACTTTCATTTGGTTCTATATAAGGGACTTTAAATTCTTTTAAATTATTAGTCATATTAACATTTTCTAATACTTCTTCAAATGAAATTCCAAGATTCATCATATCATCTAATGGAAACCCAGGCCCCATATTACTCTCACCCATGGGAGTGCTTGGAGCAGTTGATTCATGAACCTCCTCTGACAACTGTAGACCCCGAACAACCTCTTCAATGACAACCATAGGGTCAACATCAGTCGTCATAGGATTTTATAATGCATGTTACAAACCTAAAATATTACAGAAATGGATGTCAGTTATTAATACACATAACTTATCATGAGGAATTTATGACCAACCATAGGTTGCCTCTCACATAGCAGTAGAGATAGTAGTAGTGATGAGAAGAGATGTTGTTTTCTCCAGCCCAGATGCCTCTTTAGTTAAAGGAACCACTTTATTGGTAACAATATGCACTTGATCATAAATTCCCTCCATGATTCCCCAAGGCTCATTAGTAATTTCCTTAAGGTAAGAAACAAAATAATTTTCTACAATTCTAAGAAAAATAAACATTTTCAATAGATAAGGCTTAAATTAATGCTGCCAAGAATGATTACAACTAATGAGAAAACATTTAACCACAATTTTCATTCATTGATGTATTTTATTCTTTTATTTATTCTTGGGAGGAATATAATCATCATCTATAAAAATAGTTATTAGAGACTACAAGCCCCATTATATCTCATACTCAAGGGATGGTTGGCCTGGAGATATCTCTTCTAATTCACGAGGTGATTCAACAGCTCCAAGCTCGATACCACCAGGACTATACCATGGTGATGTAACTTAAATAGATTATTCATTATCCATCCTCAATTTATGATGGTATTTCACCTGAGAAATAATTCTTTGGCTAAATACAAAAGGCAATGAAGAAAATAACATGGGAAGAAAGAAAGTTACATCTTCAAGATCGACAAAATCATGTCATTCATCATCAAGAGAAGGATAAATTCCTTAGGAGTGCCATGGTATATCATTTATTTCACTCATTTTGTGGTGGGGATTGAATTTTTAGTTACATTTATGAGAATATCCAGCTCTTAGATGTAAATTCTTACATCATAAGGATTTTTCTCCAAAACAATATTAGACGAGGCTTGAAGATCTTCTATTTCTGAAACATGAAACCCCTTACAAAAAAGTACCAACATGGATTTAACATCGCAATAAAAACTCTATCATGTTTGAACTACCTCTAAACATACATATTTGGAATACATCCCATCTCCCTGTGAAGATGATCTTGAAGTCTTATATCTTACATGCTTCCCGATTCATTCCATCATAGACAATGGATATGAAAATGGAATCTGATGCTATTCTGAACAATGACGACTAAACCGACTTGGTGTGAATTTAGTTGAGGTTTTTTGTGTATCCCTCTTGACTCTTTCTGGTATATTGTATATTGTATGAGGTCACTTCGGAAAGCTAGGAGCCTCATCATCCTTACCCTATGAATCTGATGAATCAACCACTAATGATGAGGAAACACCTTCCAAATGAGAGGGTTCCTTTATACTCCCCCTCATTACTTCAATCTAAGGGACATCATTGTTTACCACCTCTTTAGGGTATGGTGAAACTTAATTCTCAGTATACCAGATAGTCAATCTTCTCTCTACATTAGCGACAAGTAAATTAAACACTACCCCGGTCTTCTACATGGTTATTAGAAACCATAGCTATCTAGCCACCATTAGATGCTACTCTAATCTGACAAGCACAGGAGGAGATACAGTAATATGATATATACATTAGAATTGATGTGTGAATTTGTGAGGAGTATATGACTCGCACATGATTTATATGTCAATACTAGTGGGCAATACACTATCTCTACAATCCATCATATATGAACTCAAATCTAAATTGGACATCCCATTATCAAAAAATCATTCCATAGGTTAATTTCTATAGGTAAAGAAATAGATCCACTTGAACATACTCAACCTTATCTTAATGTCATAAGGGGTCAAGTATGAAAGAAAAATACAAGAGAAATCTTGAACAGATGTTCGGAATGAACTTTTGAGGACCTGGATCCCACTCTCCACAACATAGGTTCTAAAAGGAGTTGTGATCCATACCCATAAAACTTGGAATGATACTAATTTTATAAAATGAGTATTCCCTCTATGGATATGCAATAAGCTCTTATGGATATTCACTAGAATAGGGGTAGAAAACCCCATCATCTTCCTCACTATTATCTTTTCTACTATAATAAAATTTCTAGGCCTTACACCACCCTTAAAATCTCAAAAATTCAACAAATATACACCAAGACTCATGGAAAAGAGACATGAAAGACACGTCTTTGCATGAATTTTAGAGTTAACTTTATACCAGAAGTTTTCAAACTCTCCATTATCTAATGTTGGTCTGAAAATTTTGGGTAGAACTCTCTTTTCCACCCTCAAAAAACATGTCATACGTGTTCAGGTGAGACCTTTCTCCTTCCTGTTAATCAGGAATGTTTTGATCCACTCATCTAGATGAATATACCTTATTGTACGAGGTTTTGTGTCTTCATTCTTGATTCTATAAAATATATTAAATTTCTCACATGCCACGGATGGTATATTTTATGCATCATTACATGTTGTATTTAGAGGAATAAATTCATCATATATATCTCCAAGGATCAGAGCTCAAGAGATCTTATAGATATCCAAAAAACTAATGCCTACTTCCCCATGTTTCAAATGGAAGAAATTTGTCTCTGGACTCCATCAACTCAACAACTCTGGAACAAAATCGTCATTCCTATATACATAGGTTTTCCTGACCTATATAGCCTCATAAATTCTGACGCTTTTTAGATCATCTGTAAACTCCACACATATTTTTCGCACCTAGTATGCCCATATCCATGTGGGTTTATCTCCCTCTCCTGGGGGAAAGTCCCAACCTTTCTTCCAGCTCTTCGATTGACCTTTCTGAGAATCTTTAAAAATGGATGAATAACAGTGTTAATACAGCTTGGGTGTATGTGCTTTCAAATCTAGAGCACATTGGTTGTGATGTATGAAATAGGACTTGTCTTCTATCCCAACATTGATATATGCGCCTAAGATATAAACATTGGCAGATGAGAAATTTGTTTTGTCTTGAAACCAAAAAACTGGAACATAGTTATTTGGGTTTGGTATGATGGAATCATTTTGATGACCATACCTGTAATGTTTTTGATAAATACTTCATGTAAAATCATGGTGAAATGTCTTCATATAATTTTCCACACCAATATGGGTAGTATAGAAAACATTGTAGTAATCATGCCTGATGAATTTCATCATATTGTCAATTCTCTTGCTAGCCAATTCATCATCAGTTATAATTATCTTGGGATCCATTGAACCTATAAAAGAGATCAAAATTCTTTTCAAAGTAGGTTCATTTTGGAATTTTTTTGAAAAAAATTAAGAAAACTTGACATAGGTATTACAGAATGAACGTTGAATTACGGCGCATAAGTGTGTCGCGCCACATTCGGTATGCAACTAAAAAATGTTCAGAAGCAGCGCAACCAGAATTTTCAGCAAAAGTATCTGAATGGAAGAACTTGCATGCATAGAGCCAAGATTTCAAAAATCCTCTGTGATTTTCAATGAATTGAAGGGACTATATATAGATACTGAATTCAACTTTCACACTGATACCTTGCATGCCACTACGTGGCAGACCCAGAGTGACCCATCAAACTTTTTCATCCCTTTAACCTTAAGAGTAGACCCTCTTTTCATTCAGATCCCATCCTGGGGGGGGGGGATTTTATTGACTCTTCGTCCAATCACATGGATAAAAAAATGACAAAGGGAAATGCCTTATAAAAAGTAGAAGAAATAGATAGAGAATTTCAATATTTACAAAAGGTCATATTTGAATTCTCCCAAGGATGGACAAATCCCAAGTGGCACACAAGAACCTGTGTGCCCCTTTTCTTTCATGAAACATAATTGAGCGCCAAACCACCCTTCACCCATGGTCCTATTTTTTCCTATAAATATACCCTTGGTGTCTTCATTTGTACAAAATGAATTTCCCTGAAGCGCAATTTATTCTATGGTCGCCAGAGTGCTTTTCCGTAGTCTTCCTAAAACTGCATGGTAGTTCATTATCACCTAAGGTGAAATATTTAAAAGAGGACCATAGGACTTGAATCCATTAAGTGTTGGAAATACATAACAATTTCATTCCTCAAAGTGCCCAATCCCCTTAATTAAATAATACTTTCACACCCTCCATTACTTATAGAGAATCTTGAGTTCCCCACTTCTCGTAATAATTGTGAGGACTCTTGAAGGCCTGAGCCAAGTCTCACCCAAGTTTAGTCATCTAGGTTGTTCGTCACTTAAGATGACATCAATTCACCCAAACCTTCTTACGTTATCATACCTATGTGCCATCCACTCACTTGAGTTTCCCTTCCTTGATGTTTACCCTATCCTTTAGCTTGCTTGAGCCTTTTATGAAGCCTCTTTCAAATCCATTCAGGACATATCTTATTTTTCATTATCCCCATTTCCCAAAAGGGATCATGTTGAAAACTCCACAAAGACCTCATGATTTACAAAATCTTAGGGAAATCCACACCAGAATGTCTCCTATTGTATTTTTATCTTTATGGTTAGAGGTTTCCCACACTTGTACTGTTGGGGGGTAAAGGGTACTCACGATGTATGTGGTTTTGTATCTCCATAGCCACAAGAGATCTTCTCCTAAGAATAGTATTGAGGACTTCCTGGTCTCCAATTCTCAGGATAGGACTTAGTGCTCCCCTTCTCATCTCTAAGACCTAGAGCCTCTGGTCCCTGGTAGGGAGGGTACAGTTCATGCTTGATTTTCATTTTGGACAAAGGAGAAGTCTCCCTCCCCACCATGGGACCAATTGTAGGGAAGAAATAATATCATAATTCCCTAGCCTTTTGGGACAGAC